>CALSBV010012179.1:1846556-1881690 GCA_943590825.1 Bovichtus diacanthus | reverse complement strand
CTGAACCACTTGTAGCAGCTGAACCACTTGTAGCGTCTGAACCACTTGTAGCTGCTGAACCACTTGTAGCTGCTGAACCACTTGTAGCCTCTGAACCACTTGTAGCCGCTGAACCACTTGTAGCAGCTGAACCACTTGTAGCGTCTGAACCACTTGTAGCTGCTGAACTACTTGTAGCTGCTGAACCACTTGTAGCAGCTGAACCACTTGTAGCAGCTGAACCACTTGTAGCTGCATCACCTGCATCAGGACGATGCACCTCGACTGTGGCGTCAGATTTTTCATTTAATTTTCTTTTACCTGACCTGGTCTTGAGCCATCGATCCATCTGATCAGTTGACGCTCAAATTGACCGCGCAGATCATTTATGACGTAAGATCGTAAAACGAACCCACGTAGCTCCGCTACATCTATGTTACACTCTATACTACTCATTTTTAAATGTTTAAAATGTCTAAAATGTTTAAAATTTAAACTCACGGACGGACCACTCTTTCAGAAAGACTGATCTAGCTGTATCTAATAAACTGGCAATAGCATATTTTGTTTTCTTAAGTAATATCAATATCAGTAACAATTTAATGGACTCGACGATACAGCGACGGTGATTTCTCTCTTGATTTCTATAATGCCTATGTATTTATCTTTTATCTCAATATTTTGCATTCCCTTTTTAATTTTTTTTACTGTGTCTTTGGAGAAGCAGTGCACCGACTTGTTGGCTATGTATCGTTTTAAGTTGTAGCTGTGTGTAGCACTATTTGCCCGAGCAAATTCCCCCTTGGGGACAATAACATGAGTATCTTTTCAGCCCTGTTTTTTTTCTGTCACGACAGACTATGCAATTTCAGAAAGCAATTTTCGTCTGTGCATGTATCCTAAGTGATAACTGTACAAGTAGTGCTTCGGGAAAAAAACATCTGCACTACTCGGATCTGTGCAAAAGATGCTTTTATCTCATGCAAGCTCTTGGACAGAAACCTTCACGCCTGGAAGATTTAGAGCTTGCATTAATCAGAATAACTTTTGCACCGATCCGAGTGCACGGACACTTCTCTCTCTCTCTCTCTCTCTCTCTCTCTCTCCCTCTGAAGTGTCTTTAAGCTCCAGCGCCTCCATCGAGCCTGAGTGAGCAGCGATGAGTGGAATCAGCGTTGTTTAATTTAACAAACGAGCGCCTCAGACACAGTACATGTGACAACATTATGAAATATGTATCTCTAGAGCTAAACGCTGCATCTGAGCGTGTGGATGTAACAAAAACAAGACGACCCTCAGCCATGTGGGTGTGAAAGCCAGAGGGAGGAGGGAGGCGGAAAGAGCCCGGGAGAGCTTAACCAGCTGAGCTGTGCCTTCGGGTCTGCTGTGACAGATTGGAGTATTTTCTGAGCTGTGACTCTACTGTTATCATGTCTCTGAGCCCGGCGGAATAACTCTTCTGTTCAGCTCTGATTAATTGGACGCCTTTGAAACAGTGACGGAGACATTGACCTCCAGACGACGATGCAGAGTGGTCAACCATATATCGCCTGCTGACCTGGTTTAAGCTCCACATCCTTTCATTTGCACCTCATCCTCTCCTGCCCCGACCCGTTGTCTCTCTCCGTGGAGACTAATTTACTGAGGAAGACATTTTAATGAAACTGTCTGCAGTTCACCGCTGAGGTCAGCGTGACAAGTAATCTCTTAAATGTGTGACAAGTTTCCCTGCAGCACGTCGTCAAAATTGTGAGATTCATGTGAAACGAGGGCTGTCACTCACAACGTTTGAATGGCTGTGGTCAGGCACGTCAGGAAGTTCACATGCATGAGCTCATGAGACATTTATAATGTCAGAATGTCTGCACGGTTTACACAGATTAGCAGTGGGAAAGCTCAACCTTTAGCCTGTGTTTATATCTGACCCTTTATATATAATGAAACCATAAGTATTTCTAAAACAAATAAGTGTTGCTAATAGAGCTGCAAACAAAGTTTTAGCTTTCAGGGATCTTTGCAGGTTTTGGTGGTCATTTAATCAATGATTCAGCTTAAGGCAGAAAAATTGCTGCAAATTCAAACTTCAGTGGAAAATAAAAAGTTAAATGTATCTTTGGTTGGAGCAGCTCTTGCTGTAGTGTTTGAACTTCTCACTATTTTTAATTTGTTAGACTTTGGCCCCAGAGAAACTACATTTCCTTCATGTTCAAAATACTCTGTCTCTTGAAGTGTTCATTTGCAAAAACTGAAACTGATATATCCGTTATAATTAATTTGTTACATCCAGTTAACAAATCCAGGGAATATCAATTAAACTGGTCTTTGTTTGTTTGTTTTAATAAGATATCTCAAAAATATTTAGATTTTTATAAATCTTTTATCTTTTTTGCAACCAAAAGACTGTCAATCAAACTAGAGCTGCAGCTATTAGTTGGCTAATCGGCAACTATTTTGACAATCAATCATTCTTTATAGTAATTATTCTTGCAAAAGTATTAGAAAATGCAGTTTTCAGCCTCTCAAATATGGAGATTTTCTACTTTTTCTCTGTCTTATATCATATTAAAGTGAAAATCTTTGGGTTTTGGACAAAACAAGACATTTAAAGACATCACCGTGGACCTTTTTCACTATTTTCTGACTTAATTGATTAATCTGGAAAATGATCGGCTGATTAAAAGATAATTAAAATAATGGTTAGTCGCAGCCCTACAATGGAAGCCAAATTAAATCCGACAGAATAGTTTTTTGCACTATGTATATGTATGTATATGGCAGTGATGTTACATTCCCACCAGCCCTCAGGGTTTGTGCCTTTGACATAATGAATCATAAAGTTTGTTTCTCAGTGTAAAGTGTCACATTGTATCACTTGTGCTCGGGTTGATTGACCTGCCATATCCCTTAACGCACTTACACTGTTTTCATTGGTGCATTTCAAGGCAATATTGGACAACATTTTTTATGATTTATGCTCTTATTCTGTTTGTTAAAAACATACTAGCAAAGTCATACCATTAGTCCAGCTTAAAA
This sequence comes from Bovichtus diacanthus, assembly GCA_943590825.1. Lineage (NCBI taxonomy): Eukaryota > Metazoa > Chordata > Actinopteri > Perciformes > Bovichtidae > Bovichtus > Bovichtus diacanthus. The sequence goes on along the minus strand of CALSBV010012179.1, from coordinate 1,878,678 downwards.
TCTTAGTGTATTAACATTGTTAGGTTGCAATTATCTTTAATATTGTTTGCTTATTTTACTTAACTCTATGTTTGTTTGTAACATGAAGCTCTTTTTTTTCCAAGTCAAAGTTTGTTTTATAGCACAGTTAGATACATATGTCCGCATTAGGGCTGCAACTAACTATTATTAATTGAAATTATTTCTATCCATTAATCAGCCAATAATTTTTTCAATTGCTTAGTCTCTAAAATGACAAAACATTATTAAACATTCTCATCACGATTTTCCAGAGCCCAAAGTGGCATCCTTAGATTTCATGTTTTGTACAATCAAAAGTTAAAAACCCAAAGACTTTTAATTTACTGTCATAAATGACAAAGAAAAACAGCAAATCTTCACTTTATTTTTTAGCGGAAACCAGCGAAGGTTTGCCATTTGTGCTTGAAAAATGACTGAAACGAGTAACAAAATTTTTTTCTTCATTTTCTTTTGATCGACTAATCCATTACCAACTAATCATCGCAGCTGTAGTCCAACTATTATGTTATTATGACTTTATTGTCAGTTAACTCAGTTGAAATTAGTCTTTGGCTTCTCCCAAGTACAGCAAAGTTACATACAATACACATAATACAACACTCCATTACAACATACAAATAGGCAATATACAATAGTGCAAAAATATTACCAGAGAGAAAATCATTGGTATGTAATTAAGCTTGTGATTCACTGCTTTGTGCGTTATTTTAAAAGTCACATACAGTAAAGGCCATGACCCAGATCCCGAGGGCCCTGTGAGACCTTTTGTGAAGTGGACTGTATTCAGCCTCTGACTGTAACTGCCTCCTAACTGAGAGAGATTGACAGAGACAAGCGAACGCCACCGCGCTACAATATTTACACCGTGACTTAGCAGCATGACAGAGAGTGGTTGGAGGCGACAACAAGAAGACATGCTGTGAGGGACATACAGTATCTTATATAATGACTGAGGGGAATGAGCACATGATGGATGTCTCCAGCCGCAAACTCACGTTCTTGTGTTTGTTTCTGTTTCTTTTGCTTCTCTTGCACAATATTCTTTAACGCGTGGCTTTGGCTTGCATCAAATAAACAATTACATATCAACTTTAAAGTAGAGAGGAGGATTATCACACTAAGAAATCACACTAAGAAATCACACTAAGGCTTCTGAAATATCTAGCTTCAGGATCATTTATCATTAAAGTTCTGATGCAAACAGTACAAACATTGGCAATTTTACACGTTCTTAAGGTTAATTGGATTACTTTTCATACTCCGATGCTCAGAAAACAATCAGAATACCATGTATTAGATGCTACAAAGTATCTAATGTTAATCGGGTTTAAAGTGTTGGTCTCTGATCTCCATGCTTCTGGGAAAGACGGCAGCCACAAAGAATGCAAAATAAATAAATGCAATACTGCGCCAGCCTTGTAAGTCGTTTCATTACTGTGACACAAGCATATTACATAACAGCGGTTTGTTTCAGTGTCACTGATGGGTAATTGTGTTGCCTCTGACAGCTGGTATTCGCCTTTGACTCGGAGCTTAAGTTGAAGGTCATTCACTTTGTTATATGCTGTTGTATCCAATAGAAAGACATCACACTCTGGCACAATAATCGCTCGCCGTGCCTTCCTTTCAACAGCACTATCTGCTTTCCCTGCCTTGAGTTACTGTAGTATTTGAACCTTGACTGAATGTCCTGATGTTATCATTTCAGAAGGAGGCTAGTAAAATAACAACCACTGCGGGTGAGAATAAACTACCTGACCTTTGCAGAAAATAAAGAATGAAGAAAGAAATAACAGAATGTCAACTAGTGACATCCATTAAAAAAACATCTGCAACATTTGGAAGATGAAACAATAATCCCGCTTTTTGTTGTTGTTGTCTAATGTCTTTGTATTGCACTGGAAACAGAAAAGACAACCGGCTGCTGTGCTGCTTACCTTCCAGGGAGGAATGGCTTGTCCTCAGTTAAACTCATGGAGGCCAGGTGGAGAGGAGCTTGACCAGCGAGAGAGAGAGAGACAGACAGACAGACAGACAGACAGACAGACAGACAGACAGAGCTAGCTCTGGAACAGTCTGGTTCAGATATTCTCCTCCTCTTCAATGAGACACTTGCACACATCCAGCCAGGTGTTCGCACACACACACTCTCATACAGCGTATGCACTCGTCATCGCTGTGGAGATGAACTGAGCCCCACTGATGTTGAACGAAAAGCCCACAGTGACAGCAGGCCAGAGCGAGAGAGAGAGAGAGAGGAAGAGGAGGAGAAGGAGAGGAGGAGGAGAGAGAGAGAGAGAGAGGAGAGAGAGGAAGAGGAGGAGATAGAGACAGGGAGGGAGGAGGAGAGAGGGAGAGAGAGAGAGGGAGGAGGAGAGAGAAAGGGGAGGAGAGAGAGCGAGAGAGAGGGAGGAGGAGAGAGAGGAAGATAGAGGGAGAGAGAGAGACAAAATAATGGCAAGTTCTGAGTGTCACTGATGACTCAGTATACCCCCCCCCCACTCTATCCGTCTCACTATAATTATCTCCTACACTTTGATTTGTTCCTACACTTTGGATTCTTCTTCTTCTTCTTCTTCTTTACACATGTGAATCATGAATTTGAAATATGCATGTAAGATGGACTTTCCCAAATCACTTTCTAACAGTTTACTCCAGGGATGACTCCACTTTATCAGCGCAGCAGCTTCCAGTAGTTTATGATTCTGAGCAGGGAATGCCTGTTCCTACGGTGCTGCTGGTAATTACTGATTATGTTACTATGCATTGAGAATAAAAAAAAATGTTTGATGCATACTTTGCATTTTGAATGAGATCTTTCAGGTTATTGTGCTTCATTCAAGAGTCTGAAATGAATGTGACAGCCGCTTAAAGCGAAGACAAAGAACTTTCCTTTTGTGTTGATTTTGGTGACCCCTGTGGACAAACGTGGTAGTGTTTCCTGGAAGCAAGTGAAAGAAAAACGCAATTTATTTTTAAAACGATTTTTATTTTTTAAAGACAGTTGTTTGCAGGATGCATTGCGATGAGGTGATGTATCTATGTGTGGCTCTGCAGGCTCTCTCTAGTAAGAGGAAACTTTATTTTAACCACCAACGTAAATTCATAAATTGATGTAAAACCAAGTCTCTCAATGTATTTTTAGAAATAAAATAATTTTTCAATTATTTTCTTTTTCTCTTTGCTGATCCTGCACCAGTATCAGCCATCCACAAAATATAGCGTCTAAAATAAAATTCTCTAAAGAAAAATCTCTTCCTGCTTTCATTTAAAGGGATAATACGTAACATTTCAGCATTGAGCGTCTGAAAACTGACTAGACCTATAATAAATATTTTGTTGAGCTGTGTACTTACATTATCCCAAATGTTTCCAACTATTTCCAGAGAAATGTTTAATTTTAATGAAGGTTTATGTTAGTTATAATGTTTAATGTTATATATTTCGTATCACATGTACATTTGCAAATCTGATCACTTTTTACAAAGTAGTTTGAACTACTTTTTACTAACGGAGCTTTGCTGTAGTTCAACCTAAAGTGTAAAGTAATTGGTAGCTTGCAAAGCAATATGCTGCAAAGTAGCTTCCCCAACACTGCTGACAGTCAAGAACAGCTGTGGATCTGCTGACCTTTGACCGCCAGAAACTGATCATAATCCATCAAAAACCAAAGAATAAATAATAATAATACACTTCATTTATAGAGCACTTTTCATACAAAAGATGTAGCTCTAAGTGCGTAACAATAAAAACTCAAAATGCAACACATTTAAACAAGGGCAAATAGAGATCAGAATGAGACAAGAAAAAGACATCAGATGATTACATTTAATTTAAATTATGGCCAAAAGGAAACAAAATGGTTCAAAGAAACTCAAGGGGAAGACTGAGCATGAGGAAAATAAACGACTAGACCTGCGTTATATATTTAGTGAGTTGTGTCCAGAGAAATGTGTCGTGTCCCTGAAGGCAACGTCTCCCATCTGAGCAGCGTCAGCGTTATGTTTGTCTGCCAGCAGCTTCATAAACTGACACTTTTTACATCTTGGTCATTGTTAACTATACTGGATGAAAGGTTTTAGTCATCGGACGTTACCATTTAAACAAACCGAACAGCCAAACAGCATCGGAGAAACACTGATTTTTTACACAAAACCACTTTATTCACTGTATTGAATTGTTTTAATCACCAGGCACGTTTGTTTTGGAGAGGCGGAGACCTCTGAGGATAATTCGGTTCCTGGTAAACACCGGCTGACTGCAATGATCCAAAGCTACTTCATTTATTGTTTTAATTAAGAGACCCCTAGTGGCAGGAAAATCCATAGTGTGTTTAACTGACTGATGTACTACTCACTTCCAAAATGTGAAAACGTAAACATCGACTCTCTGGTCTGCAGGCATTGAGAATATCTTTATAGAAAGAGAAAATCTTCTCGCTCATGGTCTCCTATGCTTATGTAGGTCATATAGAGGCATCATATTTGAAGCTATTGGTTGAATTTTTATTCTATCGTTTCTCTTTGTTGCTCTTACTTTGGTTTGGCTTATTTGAAGCTATTGTTCTACACTTCTATGATTTCACCTATTTGAAGCAGATATACATGCAAGATTCTCGCTGTTTAGAGTCGTATCCTCATGATTGTTTGCACTTATTGTAAGTCGCTTTGGACAAAAGCGTCAGCTAAATGAACTGTAATGTAATGTAATGCATCAGTGTTACATTGAGATAACCAGTTAAAAACTCCTTGTAGTAACTTTACTAAAATAAAGAATCATCCTCGGTCACAGTGAATGCAGTCCTGGTATGAAGCGTTTGAACTGCACCTGAAGCGCTGTGTCATCCTACTTTATCATACCCACCCATGCAGTTTGCCTGGAGCAGCGCTGCTGCCGGACTGACAGTCATGGAAAGCTGCTTAAGGGAGCGTGGGCTGGCTCGCTGAGCCGTGCTGAGGCTGCAGGGCTGTCAGAAAGCTGTAAAGAGCAGGGCTGTCATATTAATACCTTGGCTCCTGGTCCTTCAAGGGCCGCACGCTGACACTTTTAGATGAACTAACACAGCCAGTGGTCGGCTGTAGTGTGAAATCCCTTTAGTGACTTATTGGAGACAGCAGTAGGGAGGACATCATCACAACGAGAGGAAATCATGAGAGATCATGTTGAACATGAGTGCAATCATTTTCCTTTACACCGTAAAGACCGTCAGTTTGGATCCAGACTGAAATATCACATTACGACTTGTGTGCCTAAACCTCTAGCGCCACCAACAGGTCAACGTTTTTACTGTAACCTTTGAAAAATATCTCAGCATCTGCTGGCTGGTTTTGGCACAAAATTGATAGAGATATCCGTCATGCTCATACAATGTATCCTTGGAATTGACTTTGAATTAAATGTCTATTAGATGGATTGCCATATCATTTTTTCATCTAGAAAAGGGGTTTTAAAAGTTTGAGAATGTGGCCTCTCCTCAGACGAAGCTTGGAAAAAGCTTGTGACCCACGACAGCCTAATATTGCTGTTTGACATTCCAACTACATCAAATACATAAAATAAAATCTGTCCTGAGGCATTTATTCGATTCTGAAAATGGGAAACACATTACAATTCCTCAAAACGTCTGTATCTTTGAACTATCTCATAATCCAAATCTCTCACATTCAGACTATTCTATGTGATCTTCTTTTGATGACTAATGTAATATTTTTCATTTCCAATCCTGCCTCCCCTGAAACTGTTTTGAGCCCCACTTTGAAAAACCTTTGATGCAGAGCCATCATCAGCTTGAATTTATATCAGCTGTACTTTGCATTCCGGTCGAGGCAGATGGCTGCCCACCCGGTACAAAGGGGAGTTTTTACTTGCTGCTTGCTCATGAAGAATTGTTATGTCGGGTCTGAGTACTGTCCAGACCTGACTGCATAACATGTAATGATTTGGCGCTATATAAATAGAAATTGACTTGAGTTGTTTAGTGCTAGCAAATGTTATGATGCTATGATGCAAAGACTGTACATCAGCACGTTAACAGGCCAACATGTGCTTAGGAACAGAAAGACTAACGAAGAACACTTTTCCTGCCCTTAAAATGTGCTCTGTGGGGTGTTTTGGTGCACAGCTGGAAGGTTCATTCGAAGGAATAACAGGAATGATTTATTTTCTGAATGAATATGAACAATCCTTACACTATCTGTGGTCCACATCTGCTTGAGAGTGTGTAAAGCTTCAACTTCAGTTCAGTAAATCTCACCATCAGCAGGTTTGTTGTTAAGTCTGCTGCAACCTCTGAGTGGAGATGTGTCTTAAACACACACACACACACACACACACACTCTACAAAAACCCTTTTCCCTTTTTTCCTCCCGATTTGCAGCCCATATACTTTTTATATTTGTTAAACTTTGTTTAAAAAGCAAATGTAAAAAAAACTAGTCAGTTATTGCAGGTTATTCTTACATTCAGTAAGAATGATGGAATCTGAAATTGTCACCCAGCACATATAAGTTAACAATGGCCGTGGACTGTTAGCAGAGGTCTTCCCTTTTAACCTTTTGAGAGTTTGGATTTCAAAGCTTCAGGCTACAGAATTAATCTGATTGCAATATGACTAATTGGCGCTGCTGGAAATGTTGCCAGTGAATAATTTGAATGTAGAATAATGAGCATCTCTTACAGGAGGGAGGAGGAGACAAGAGAAAAGTACATTTGGGGTATTAGTGGAATAAATGTCATATCTAGTCCTTTTTATGTTGGAAATCTAATCCAAAGCCATTTGTATCCATTACGTGATCAGCTATGTCAGCTATATTCTTTCGTATACATTATTATATAATCATATTAAATCTAAATTAAACCAACTTCAGTTGAGTTGCCTTAATTCCTTTTCTTTAAGGAATAATTCATTTTTTTTTCTTCAAATCTAACTGTCAACATAGTTAGTCTATCTCTCTGTGACGCAGCATGGAATAGATAAATGCACGATTAAAAAGACAGAGACAGAGCATTTAACAGTAACATAGCTGATTTGATATCTCTCCCCGTTACTCTTCTAATGTAGAGGTAATAAACCAGTGTTTCAATTTGTCCTCCAGCTGCGAAAATACTTTCATGAAAATGGTTTAATGAGTTTCAAAGGAAAACGGCACAATGTGGTACATTTCATTCAACTAAAACCACATGAGCAATGGATTGGTTGCACATACCGTACGTACAGTAGGTCTGTTAACTCTGCTCTTCAATCACTTAAGGAAGCAGCAAAACGAATTAGCCTGATGCAAGATTTCTGTGATCTGGTTGACGTCACTACTGGTCTCACAGTAAAACACTGAAACACAAAGGCTGACGAAGCCGGTATGTCAAGGAATTACATGAATATTCGGTTTTATTGGGTTTCTTCTCATTTTATGGGGCTCGATACTGAACTTGAACGACATTGGGACTGATGAGTTCACAATGTTTCGGTCACAAGAATGTGGCACGCCATTTGGGCCAGTATTGTTGCAGATTGGATGCAAGTCATAATAATTTCACTCAATTTTTCACATCAAATCAATATAATCCCTGAAACATCCAAACATACAGAAAGATGCCCGTCACGAGGTACCAAATTATTTGTTCAAATCTGTGGCTGTGAAGCTACGCACACAGTTTTTACAATAACAAAGTGAAGTACTGAGGTCTTTAAAATTAGAGTTTGACATTTAAGAAAATACGCAAATGGATTTTCTAGCCAAGGTTTAGTTAAGAAGATCGATACTGCTCCCATATAAAGTATGGATCTAGATCTAGAGCTATGTTCAACTATTCCTTCAACTTCAAAATGTATATTTACTGTCTTTCGTGACATTTTACATCCAATTTTAATACATTAGTTGCTAAATGTCCTATGAAGCTGAAACCTAAAGACTGTTTTATCTTTTTATAATGAACCCTAATATAATAGCAACATTAAAATAAACATTTACGTACTATAGATTGTGTGAATAAAAAAAAAATGAATGTGTGAATGATACTGGTTGAAAAACAAAAATAACCTTAATTCACTATATGTTTAAAAAATTAGATGCTGTGAGAGGAAATCTGGTGCTTGCTGTAAATCTGCATTTACTCACCTGCCAAAAAAATTTAAAAATAATAATGTAATGAGTGGTTAGTAAAAATGTAACATTCAATAGCCATCTGGCATGTTGACAAAAAACGTTAAGTTTACTTTGCACCCTGAACCAACCATGTGCATGTGATACATAATTAAATCCAGAGATGTACAGTATTCATGAATACTGTACCTTTGTGCACTTCCTACTCTTAAAATCGTCATGTTTATGGAAGATAGTCACTCCAAAAGAATGAATTAATTTCCCCTCTGCTTTCCTTCTTTGTCTTCATCGAGCCTCCACTTTGAGGACGGAGCCAAATTATACTTTACCTCCGGCAATAATCCACCTTCTGCGAGAGGCTCACAGCAAAGACTTAAGGAAGTGTTTTGATGAAGGATTCAGTATTTCATCGTCTTTATTTAGTGATCAACTTTTTTATTGTTCTTTTGCCTCAGATATAAACAAGAATACATCTCGAAACAAAAAGCAAAACCTTGTGGCGTATAATATAGCATTTGCAGCAGAAAAGGATCCACAATTTTGCAATAAATAGAAATGGTGATTATGGCAATTCCTTGATTTTGATCAGCCATCACTTTTCAGGCTGACATAGTACAAGCTCCAGCACCGTGCACTCTCGCCACTGATATCTCCATCTTAATTATCAATATATATGTGTTATATATATATATATAAATATATGTGTGTGTGTGTGTGTGTGTGTGTGTGTGTGTGTGTGTTAATCCTTTGAGCTTTTGCAACTGTAAGTCTATTCAAACATGTTGATTTTAACGAGGAGGGAACTTTAAGAGTAGCACAGTGGTACAGCTATTTACAGTTCATAGACAGAGTAGCACAAACTGAGTGTTTCCTCTTCTTGACTCAATATGAGCTAGTTCAGGAAATACGTGCCACGTTTACAGTATATCCCTACATCTCATATCTGTTATTTATCATTTCAAACACTCGTGATGGTGAATGTCACAATGGTTTGTAAGTGTGGGTTTTTTTTTTTTTTTTTTTCTTCCGAGTACAACTTTTCACCAATACTTTGTTCGGTATAGAGGACAAAAGCTCCTGTACTTCTGCTTATTGAAAACACGTCAAATCCTGGAGGTTATTACTGAGAACCTCAGAGTCCTTAGTTTAAAGCAGCCCTCTCTCCTGGGCTTCCTCCGATGTGAGCCAACTGTAATCCACACTGTCTGCTGTCTGCCCATCACTATAATGAGGACAAACTTTCACCTTAAGCTTTCCACAGAGGATATTATACAGAATCACATTTTTCGACCACTGCAGCCTTCTGTTTACTCAAATATCCTTTGTCCTCTGTCTTCCTGCCAGCTTTGCCTTTTTTTTTTTTTATTTGGTAAATGCCTCGGCCAGTGACAGTCTGCGAGTTGTGCAGGGAGCATGCATCAGAATCGGATACATGATTGAGCAGTGAAGAGACTCTAGAGACAAATTTATCAGAGCCACTACCCAGACTGCCCTTTGTGTTCAAGTGTCTTCTTGGAAACAAACAAGATTAATGTGTTGTTGGCTGGGCTTTAAGGTGGTGTGGATGTAAAGGAGGCATGAGAGAGAGGAATACAGAAAAGAACTAAGAAAACACAATATATTCAGGTCTTTCATGGCAATCAAGATCTTATCTGATTCCGCTTCACAACCTCCAAAAAAATCTATTATTATAAAAGTTTTTTATATAAATCCTAGATATTTCTACCGTCAGATAGTAATCCTACCAAGGCAAAGTTGTGTCAAGCATTATTGTGTGATTTGTGGAAGACTTACACAAAATACCAGTTTTGAAATTGGAAAATTGAAAGTTTTTTCTGAGGAATAAAAAGGCAGGTAGCCTACACATATATATGTATGTAACTTGCAGCATTTTTATTATTTTGATCAATTGATATAACTTTTTCAAATATAAAAACTTCCTAATCTTATAAAAACTTTACTCTGCTTTCATACCGCCTTTATTAGCACACAGCGGACTGGAGTGGATCCTGAAATATGCAGCCCTCTGTACTGAATCCAGAATCCATTTTCAACCGAGAATCGATTTTTTAGTCGTTTAATCGTGAGATATGGAAACAATCGCAGCCCTGGTTATGTGTAGGAGGTTGCTTCAGGAAGCAGTGGAGTGCATCTCTCCTCCTCACTTTCTGTGTGTGCATGTGCATGAACCTGCATCATTATAAGTTTATACTTAGTGTTGTCGAGATCGCTCCGTCACTCCGTTCTTCCAACATAAATGTTGACGTCTATCTTTTCTGCCTGCCCTGCTCTTCCTCCCTGGCCTTTCCGTAGTTGTTATTCAGCACCTGTCAAAGGGCTCATCCCCCACATAGTTGTCATTTTAATGGTTGTTTGTCTAACAAGCGAGACGGAAATAACAGGCGAGGGTTATATGCAAGGTCACCTATCGCCCCATTGTTACGTTCAATGAATGCTGTGCTCGGAGAGCTGGGCTGGTAGAGAGAGAATTAAATGTAGTCTGCTGTCCTAAAGTCCTCATTGACTTTCTGTATCACTGTGGCATTTATGCCAATTTGTAATTCTCCTGTGGCATGCATGGGCCGTTACCATGAACTGAATCATTTATACTCTGCGTGAACATAGTTTAAGTGAAGCAGTCAACAGTATTAATGCTCCTCTGTTGCCCTCTTGTGGTTTCTCCACTTCTCTGCATCAACTGAAAGTCAACCATATGTTTGATATCATTCACAAAAAGGCCCCAGAACATGTGAACTGTCTAAATGACACTGTTGGCAGCCCCCAAAAATGGCATCACAAAAGCAAGCATGCAGTGTTCCTCGTGTTAAAAGTAAAATGGCGAAAAGATTATTTTTCTATACTGGGATCTCCTTATGGAACAACCTGCGCCTGCTTATTAAACAAAGGTGTTTTTAAAACAAAGGTTAAGGCGGCGATGGTGAGCGTGGAGTTGCAAGGGGGACTAGTTAATGTTGAAATGTGTATGTTTCCATGGATTTGTGTTTGTTATTTCCTTGGAGGAACACCTAAGAAATATTTATATTTAGTAATGCTTTTAAGTGCCATCCTCTGGTCATGATACTCTTGTGATTCGTTGTGATTTTAAATTCATAATCTTTATCAAATCAAATCAAAAATATGTATCTAACCCCTCTTGTGTGACATTTCTTTTAAGCAAGAAAACATGAATAGTAAAGAAACTTGTTTATTGGATTGTAAGCATTGAAAAACATTGTGATTAAACCGTATACATCTTGAAACACTAACATTTTATGCAGGATTACAATCAGGAAAGAAAGGGATTTTCAAGAACTGAAACCATATAAAAACATAATATCTGGTATACTTCTAGTCTAGACATAACAAAAATCAATACAAAAACGTAGACATGTAAACATTAAACAGCCATAAAGTAGCTTTACAGAAACAGTACAGTAACACTTGTGCAGTTTGCTGTTGTTTTTCTCTTCCTAAATAATGTGTCCATTACAACAAAGAGTTAATTTTAGCACCTTCATGCTCCAATTTCAAGATTTACTGTTATTAGTGCAGATGGAATTAGCTGCCGTTTTTGTTTTCATTGTATACTGTAAGCTAACTAAAACCATCCTTATTTCAGTGCAGGTTCAAAACCTTTGTATTTTACAATTCAAATGATAAGGTGGAGTTTTAGTGGACCCCCACTACACCTGCAGAGTGTTTCCCCCTTTTTCATTCATTTTTTATAATCTATTGTCCGTGTGAACTGAATTAATTCAAAGTGAAGGTGTCCCCTCGTCTCAGCTCTGGCTCCAGCTCTGAACTCTGTTGCGTTGGCTGTACCAGGGTCGTGCAGTTTCTGAGTTCGCCTCTCAGCTCAGACAGCTGCTGAGCATGGCTGGAGAGAGTCCCGTTGACTTGCACCAAAAGCCCAGTCGATTGTTTCTCCAGCTCCTCCCTGATTCTCTCCAGGTCCTCTGCCAAGTAATTCAAGCCTTTACATTGGTCCTCCACGCTGGCAACGCGCCCTCCAACCTCAGTCACTTCTTTCTGAACCCCCATAGCTGTGCTCCGGCAGCCCCGGACCTCCTCAGCTAGCCGCCTCTTCATCTCCTGCAGCTCACCTTTCACCCGGGTCAGTCTGCGCTCACCTGCCCCAAGCATGGAAGCCTGATGTCCAACCAGCTGCACCACACCCTTTATCTGCTTGGCCAGGCTAGCCTCTCTCTCATGCCAGGAGCTGTTGGCTTGGCCCACCTGGTGGACGACTGTCCCCAGGGAATCCTGGAGGCCTTTGAGGGTGTGGTTGACTACGCGGACGTTGAACTTGAGGATTGTGAGCTCTCCCTGTACGGGATAATCTTCCTCAGCTTGTTCCTGCTGGTCCCTGAGGGCCAGACGCTTTAGGATGTTCTGCAGTGTGACGTTGAGGCTTTTCAAACGGTCACCTTGCATGTTGAGTGCCTCCTTCACATCCGGCTCCTCGGCCAGATTGGTACTTGACTCAGCAGAGTCTCCCTGGATGGCAGATGGGGTTTGACGTGAGGAACAAGAAGAGGTGCAGAGGATCTCAAGGCTGCTCAGGTGCTTCTGCACTCTGTCCACATCCACCTCTAGTCTCCCTCTGAGAGACTCCAGCTCTGTCTCCAGAGTGGGAACAGCATGACCCTCCAGCAGTGCGGGGGCAGTGGCATTACCCAGCTCCTCTAAAGCTGTCAGTAAACGGTCTTCCAGAGCTCTCATCTTACCCTCCATTCTGGCCTCCACACCAGGTCCTGTCTCAGCTCTGTCCGGGACTTCACTCCTCCTTTCAGACTCATTGCTTTTGCTCTGCCCTGTCAGGTTGAGCTTGGCCTCTACATACCCCAAACGCCCCTCCAGCATGCCCTCAATGTGGTCCTTGTGTCCACCCAGCTCCACTCTCAGGAGCCCCTGGGACTGGTTGAGGCCGGCCACTGATGTTTCCAGCCTCTGCACCCTTTCAGCCAGCCCACTCACTCTACCAGCACAGCTCCCTGTAGCCTGTAAACCATTGATCTGTGTCTGGAGGTTTCTCAGCTCTGCTCTCAAGTCTGTGTTACTTTCCTCCAGAGCGTCCTCCATCTGCTCCTGCCCCTCGCTTTGCTCCCTCTGGCACTGACGATGCACATCCCCAGCTTTCTCCTCGCATCTGCCTTCTGCACTCTCCACACGAATCTCAAACCCACCGAGAATTTCTGTCCTGGCTTCACTCAGCTTGGCATCCATCAAGTTCTCCATAGCTCTCTGTGCATTTCCACCAAGATTGACAGTGGAATCTGACACCACTCCTGCTCCATTCGACATCATCTTCAGTGCGCCATCATGTCCCGTCACTGTTGCTTTGAGTTCTTGCATCTCTGCTGTCTTGGCTTGCAGCTCTGTCCTGAGCTCCTCTACCCTTCCATTCAGTTCTGTGAGGCCCGGAACCACTCGTCTGCCGTCCAGGCCCTCTGTCTCAGGGTCTCCCCCAGGAATCTCAGCAAACCCTACTGTGGATGAACCAGAGGCTACAGCGGGAGCGGGGACAGGAACAGGGGCAGCAGAAAGCAGAGCTGACAGCATCCTGTTGGCATCTTCTCTCAGCGAGGCTCGTAGACTATCTTCCAGTCCATTCACAGTTCCCCTCAGGGTCTCCAGGCCCTGGTTTAAACGTTGCACATCCGCCTCCATTCGATATATTCGCTCCTCTGTCTCACTGTCTAGAGTCTGACCTGAAGAGAGAAAATAAAGCTGTTAACATTTGAATAAAGATTCAAGACTTTATTTAACATTTGCTGAGGTAAAGGGGTGCAAGGGCAGTGTAATTCTTGTGTGGATCTCTCAATAAAAACAAATACAGTAAAAATAATTGACAAATCACAGATAATAAATATTTACATAGTAAAATGATATAAAAATAATATAAGTTTTTGCTATATCTATAGAACATTTTGAGAGAAAAAAAATTATTCTATAAATGAATTTCATCTTTAATTTTGTTTATTCCAAGTTCTGGCTCTTTTTTGGGAATAAATTACGCTATGTAAGATACAGTATGTGTGTAGGTGGAGAGAGTCTGTAACTGTTCAAAAGCATCTACAAAAGAACAATCACACTAATGGCTAGAGAAAAGGCAACCAGATGAACTGATACACAAAAACTTCACAAGGCCTAACATCTGCCAACACCATATTATCATATGTGTAATATTAACATCATATCAATATTTCATTTTTTTTTTTTTTTAAATATCACGGTTATTGTCACCCCTAATCCAGTGGGAACACACTATATAGTCAAACCCAGCGAGAATTAGAATTTAGTTTGGAATAAAGGCACGCTTATGGGCTCACCCTCAGGCTGTTCTCCACCAGATCGAGGTGGAGGGATTTCCTCTGGTATGTGTTCCTCTGGTCCTTGGCTATGCTCATGTTCATGCTCATGCTCATGTTCTTGCTCATGTTCTTGCTCATGTTCTTGCTCATGTTCTTGGTCGTGCTCTGTGTGAAGTGGTTCCTGGTGCTCTGGCATTGACTCTGGCTCTGCCGGATAAGGCTCAAAGGAGGTTTCTGGGTAGGAGGAGGTTCTCGGAGGCCCAAAGTGGCGCATTGGGTAAGAGCTAAAACTGCCGGTTGGAGGTCCTTTTTGACTCCATGGGTTGGCCTTCATAACAATGTTAATAGGTGGGCCCTTGAACATGGGACCATTGTATTGTGGGCCCTTAAACTGTGGGCCTTTCATTGGCGGGCCCTTGAATGGAGGCATCATTTTCATGGGGTGTTGGTAAACCGGATGTCCCTCCATACAGCCATAACCAGAGTACCCGGGACAACAACGCCACTCCAGCTCTGTGACGGTTTTATGGGCCACCTTGTACGTTGGTTTGTACATCAGACGATACCTGAGGGGAACAACCAACATCAATCAGAAACATACACTTAGCGGCAGTATTTTATCTCCTGAAGTGATGGGAATACCAATTTAAAAAAATACTAACTATGACATGATAAGATATCTTGTTTACTCACTGGAGAGTTGGACATTTTTGGCCCCAGGAACACCTGTTGTAGTCAGCTTTTACATACGGGGCTGCCCCATCCTGCACGGTGAAGGACACTGTCTTTTCAACCACAAAGGCACAGTGGTTCCTTTCAGAGAGGAGGTAAAAGATGCAACACATAAATATCATTTCTAGTTACAGTATCTTTTTAAAAATACAGAATATTGTCACTCAATGTAAAGTAAGATCTTAAGTGATGTAGACTTGATTCCTGAGAGTGATAACTTACTTGTGTCTGCTGGTGGGTTTGCCTTGGTCATGGTGTTGACTGAGCCCAGCTTTATACTGGTTGAACTGGAGTGGTCTGTAGAAATTGGCTTCGACCAGTGACAGAAATAGAGTCAAAAACACAAAAAAAGGACTCGCAGCCATCACAAAATGCATCCTTGGGTATCCGATGTCAAAAGCTTAGTCTTCAAACTGAGGTAAAGATGGTCTCCCAGAAGAAAAAAGTATTCCTCCGTCAAGGGCAAGCCAAGTAATCCCTAAATATTCCACTCCACTCACTTGGTGTGGAAATGATTGAATTGGCAGGTCTCTGACAAAACAAGATATCTCAAAACTGAGAAAGAAAAAAGACTTGAGTCTCTGCAGTACAACCTTATTTTGGCTTCGTTATAGAGCAGAAAGCCACCCTGTGAATGTTGACCCTGACGCAGGCTGTGGGTGTGGTGGACTCTGTTAGAGTGACAACAGTCCACTGTGAGTTTGGTGGACTACAGACGCCACTAATAGGGCCCCACTGGCACCATCTGCATATCTCCTCCCACTCAACCTCCTCAAAGTAACACCAGAGTGTTACTGGAGGAGGGAAGAGAGGCCTCACCTTCACAGTTTGTGTTATCCCATTCTGTCAACTTTATAGAAATCCAGCTTTTTATTATTATTATTACTGCCTTCTACCAATCAGGGCAGATGTTGAAGTCCCATGAGCTTGACGTCAGGTGACATCACAGCAAACCAGAGGGGAAACAACACGTCACATCCAGAGTGTACAGCACCAGGCCTTGTCCCTAAACAGGCAGTCTTTTTTTAGGGTAATAGTGGAAATAAATAATAATCCAAGAAGACGATGTTTGATCCTTAAGGATACAACATTAACATTGACCTTAGAACTACTTTGAACTAATGTCGATGAGAAAAGTTGCCAATAACATCGATCAAAAGCATTTTTCATGATGCCTGTTACTATTTCCAGCTCCCATTCTCCCCAGTTAAATTCATTTTTCTATCCTCATCCTCAGAATGGCACACAGTCGAGATTATTTCCTTTATTATAAATGTCATACATTCAGTTGTCATACAGTGTAGGGCTGTTATCAAACATATATGTCTGTTATGTTTTGATTTATCGCTTAGTCTATAAAAGAAAATGTATATCCATCGCAAAGAAAATTCTCAAAGAAGTCTACTGTACTGGTGGAAGAAGTATGCAGATATTTTACTATACTTTTACTTTTCTATTACTTTAAAAGTAGTAATACCTGTTACAAGTCCATTAAAAAAAATGTATTAAGTAAAAGTACACAACTTATAGTTGAAGTATGAAAAATAAAAGTACTCGTGCAGAATGGCCCATTTCAGAATCTTTTCTATTATATTATTGGATTATAATTATTGAGTTATTCATGCATAGTTAAAGTTGTAGCTGGTAAATGTGGGCCTTATTGTTCTGTTCTACTTTTCTACTATCTTACGTATATACTGCCAGTTAGTTTCATTTATAATAACACCTACACATGCATATATACATTATTTATTAGTAACTAAGTAACTAAAGCTGTCAAATAATGTAGCGAAGTAAAAAGTACAACATTTTCCTCCAAATCGTAGTGGTGTAGAAGTATAAATTGTGCTAAATTATACTCTAAAATCTACTTGCATACTTCTCTTCAAATGTCAAAAAACATATTTGAGAAGCTGGAACCAGGAAGGAGGATTATTCAATCAATCATCAAAATCCTCTAGTAGAGTGTCATACAGTGTGTGGTACTAAACTAGCATACAAAAAATATTCAATGTTGTATGAAATCTGTATGGGAAGTCCACACAGCTCACATTTGTGATGCTCGAGTGGCTGATCTGTGAAGATATCGCTGAGGTTGAAATCTGTGGAGCATCTTGGGCTCACTTTCTTCACACATTGACACAGTTTAAACCCCGACCTAACAGCAAACCTCCAGGACCGGGAACAAATAAAAACAAATACCCTGTGTTGAAGGCTGTGACGGTACACACCCATGCCTGAGGGCCTTGCCCCCACAAGCACACACATTCATTCACAACACTCGTCTTTGTACAGTTGAGTAACTCACCGCCCTGAGGATAGAAAGACGCCTGGCAGCTCCACTGCACCACAGCTACAACACTTTCCACTTAAAGACACATTTTAGCTCCATGTATTCATTTGAATCAATTTACCGCAACCACTTTATCCACTTTTTGAGGGCAAACTAAACACTGGGATTAAAGATAGTCCTAAGCAAACTAAATTCACAGTTTCAATTTATCGCCTAAAACAGTTTGCAGGTCTTTAATTTATGTGTTTTTTTTAGCATATGCAGTGGTGGAAAGTAATGAAGTACATTTACTCAAGTACTGTACTTATACGTAATTTAAGGTGCTTGCACTTTACTTAAGTATTTACATGTTCGGCTACTTCATACTTTTACTCCACTGCATCTCAGAGGGAAATATTGTACTTTTTACTCCACTACATTTATCCGGTTTTATTTTTACCCCTTAGATTCATCTGGTGACCCTTTGGAAGGGCCTGTCGCCTATGTTGGGAACCACTGGACTAACTATCTGACTGTATATAAAGCAGTTATAACTAGCTCCGCCTCGAGCAACGACAACAGTCAAATGCTGCTCTATCAGTATGAACAACGAGCGCTTTTACTTTTCATTGGTTAATAACATTTAGCTGTTAACGCTAAAGCATTTTGAGTGAAACACTTTTACTTGTAATGAAAGATCCGTGGCGTTTATGTACAGACCACCATTAATGCCACACATTAAAAAAAATGTTTTGCCGTGACCATTGTAGCATGACCTCATTTTGAACAGGAGTAACACTGTGTCCATTATTGTGCAGGGATCTTTTGATTGGCCCTTTTTAGAAGCAGGCCCATTTCCTGTATCCTGTTTGTACCATGTCCCACCTCTTTTACCTGGAAACACCCTGTTCAGTGCAGAAACACAACAGTGTGTGTGCGTGTGTGTGTGTTACATATTCTCCGTGAGCTCTTTTACCCTCCTGATTTGTAAACAAGCGCTCATTGTATCACGTGAAACATGTTGCAGAGCACGCAGCATCCAGACTCGGGCTTTTATGCTTCTGCTGCTGTGGAACAAGTGCAGCTTTATTCTGCAGGCCGGTGGCGGCTCCACCCAGAGTTTCCTTGAATGGCATCACACAGTTACAGCTATTTTAGCTTCCACCCACCTGCCCGTCATGGCGCATACGTCAGGCTTAAGCCGTTCATGGACTTTTCCACATCGCCACATTATGAGCAGGGAGAGGACGAATTTGCCTGCATTCAAAATAAAAAATAAAAAAAAGGGGAGAACGGCATCTATAAAAGTATGTGCAACATATGGGGAGTTGCATTTGGGTTCATCCCTTCCCTGTGTGTGTGTCTATTTAGTTTTAACACCAGCGGCCCAAATTCTGAGCTGACCTGTAAATCTCCTCATGTGTGTCTTTAGTTTCCTACAAAGTCGGTGCGACTGGACTGTGAGGCTCCAGCAGTGCTGGCTCATATAATATTTGCATTTTCAGCATTTGTTTGAACTTGCATGGAATAAAAGATGAGTTGGAGCATGATCCAAAGAGTGTGAAAGGTTTATAAATTTTTTATAGTTTCCTCGTGCACTGAAGTGAACGTGAACGGCACCATGAGCTCGAAAAAGGCTTTTTCTGAACACAGTATGACCTAAATATTGTCACTCATTTCCTGTCAGCTTCTGAATACGACTCGTTAATGTCATAGTTACCACTGATGCTTGAAATCCTCGAAAGTTTGTGAATTTCAGGGGGGGAAATCAAGGCCTTGAAAGCTTTTGAAAATAGACATAAATAGGCTTTTGTCTTTGACAGTGCTTGAATTTATATTATTGAAGTTGTTTTTTTCTGAGTTTTTAAAAATTCTGTAAAAATTCCCAGTACTGCAACAGTAATTAACCGTGATCCGTGACTCAAACTATGCCCTGTTGGGTCATTGAATTTGAGAGAATTGGGCCTGGAAAGTCCTTGAAAACTTATCTAATGTTTAAGTAGGTGGGAACCCTGTAATTTATCAGTGGCTGTAACCAGACAGAGAGAAATGCATGATGCATTTATGCATTAGAAAATAATCTGTGCATCTTTTATTCATTAAAGTTTAGAAGAAAATGTTGCAAACGCAGCTTTAAAAAGTGTTGTGTCTAATTTGCAACATTGTTTGTTTGTTTTAAAGTGGCCTGTATCCGCTCTTGTATGTTCACAGCCATGTAAAAGAACAAACAAGAGTAATTGGTCTCAACACTTCACAAACCTCCACCCTGTTTCCTGTGGCGGTGCACCCACAGTTACATGCTACAGTTGCATTTTCGTGTGTTTTTTTTTTTTTTACCTCTTTCTATAGGATTATTCTGTTTTAGGTTTAGGATTTTTGACTGAATCTTTTTTTCTTTTGGTCCTTGTTAAAAATTATGAATTCCGAGCTGTCACCATCTGAAGGATTTAGTCATTAAATAAGACAAATCTTGGCTGAAACAAACATAATTTGGCGGCCACATGCGGAGCCAGAGGCCACGGCACACTTCACACGTTAGCCAAGAAGTTCAGTGTGTTTGCTCATGGCAGTGTGTAAACATCTGTACACACACACACACACACACACACACACACACTACAAAAACCCTTTTCTCTTTTTTTCTCCCGATTTGCAGCCCATATACTTTTTATATTTGTTAAACTTTGTTTAAAAAGCAAATGTAAAAAAAACTAAATGACACAGTAACTAAATTATTGTACTGTGGTGTTGTATTGAAATCAAAAATATGTACATTTAAAAAAATAATAATAATAATTCGGCATCATCTAAACAAAGGGATGGAGTTTAAAATGGCATTGAAATCGGTTCCATAATGTATGTCTGCAGTATATATCATACAAATGTACGTAAAGTAACACAAGTAAAAGTACCCAATTTCAGAATAATATATATCAGAGGTTTTCAAAGTAAGACAGGCCTCTCCAGGAGGGCTCAGTGAATGGAAGCTAAAAAAACATGACATTAGTTATTACATTATTTATCAAAAGAAGATCACATAGAATAACCTAAATGTGAGTGATTTGGTTAAAAAGAAAGTTCAGAGATCCAGTAGTTTGGAGAGAATTTCACTTTTTTACCCACATTCCCAGAGTCAGAAACTAATACCGGTAAGTATAATAGGAAATACCTTTTTTAAGTATTTGGTGTCGTCTTGGCTCAATTGTTGAGTTTCTATGGGATTTAAATGACATAATCGTGATCCCATAGACTTCCAGGGATTGGGTGAAACTAAGAAAGTAAAGGGTGAGGAGGTAGGCCCACATTCTCACACTCATTATATATATATATATATATATATATATATACTGTATATTGTATCATAGATTTATAATGTAGTAGTGTGATAGTGTAATAGTGTGTGCTGCCTTTTCTGAATGAATTGGAATACTAATTAAAAATTCATATCCCCTAAAGGTAATGTTTGAAAGAACGAGGATTATACAACTCGTATGAAGCGAAACATGGATATTCAAAATTGGTGTCTGACTGCACACCAATAAAATGCCTCTGCTTATTATTTGAAATGAATTATAACAGTAAACCAACAAACTTCACTGAGAACAAGACACTCAGGATGTGTCGTTCTCAATTGTAATGGACGGATGGTTTATATTTGAAAAATCAAATATGCATAAAATACAAAATGGTATAATTATAATGCTTTATTCACTAGTTTTTACATCATTTGGGGAACTAAAGTAAAGACGTACTATATGGAATGTGTTATATGTTAGCAGTTGTAGTTATTGGCGTGTTTTGTCTTCGTAAATATGATATTGAACAATGGTCACATATTTCCCAGAGCTATTATAAAGTACAATGTATCCGTACACAGAAGGATGTTGCCCCCTTGTGTTGGTTAATGGCTTAAACTGAGAAACAGCTTTTTCCTTACAAAGGCTCTGACTTTGTTGTAAAAATAGTTTTAAAGTTATTGCTGAATAAGAAAGCATTAACTCTGCCTGGTGGCCGTAGTGTTAGAGCACAATGTGTTTCATGTTTAGTCTAAAACACTGGGCAGGATTTTCTGGATTTCTTTTTGGAATGACCATAAAAAACAATAGCTGAAAATATTTCCTTTTGTGAAGGTTAAAACAAAAGGCTCAGTGTAAACCTCACATGTATACTGTTAATATTTCAGGCTCTTTGATGTTCTCTCCTGTGGAAACTATTCATTCAAGCGGCCCCTTTCATCTTTTAGCGCTCTATCCAGGCCAAACGTGTACACACTTAAAGTTTGAGAGGAGCCCCAAAGCTGCAGTCTGTGTTTCCCTAGAAACATGTGCGGAAACAACTCATCATACACACACCCTGCCAGTTAAACTCAAACCAGTCCGCTGGGCTCACAGTCCCATGTGCAGTTTGTGGTGTGACTGGGATAAACTACAATGTAATTCTGTGACCGCTGTTTAAAAAAAACAGGCGAGGGCCAACAAGGCGGCCATCCCCAGTGGTGAGAGGGAAGATTCAGGCATGAATTGTGGGAGGATGTAGGAGAATATCTGGCAGCTGTTGCAGAGTCATTTAAAATAAACATCAATCACATAATGCAGCAGCAAAAACAGCAGGGAGCTCCGCCTCGCATTCACTCTTGGCATCTTTTGATTCTTATAAACCCAAAGAGGGAATTTTAAATCAGGATGTTGAAGTCACCCAGAATGACACACAGTCACTGTGTAATGTTGATATTGTGTGCAGGACTGGGAACAGTGGATCCTGTGGTTTTCTGTTGCTCTGCATGGTTTTTCTATTTTGTTGCTGTCTTCATAGAGTCTTGTTGTCTTCAGTCTATACATTTTAACCATCACCTCATTGGTTTAATACATCTCGCCAAAAGACTGCAGTTGATAATTAGCCAGACATGTTGTAAATGTGCCTTTATCCTTATAAACAATTAAATGAAATGAAACATTCTGGGCCTCCTCCACCTTCACCTCAACCTCAAAACTACCTGTCACCTGTACGAGGCGTAGATGTCGCAGACCTTTTTAAAACCATGTTTCAGCTCTGAATATGTTGGAGTGCAGCATTTTTATTCTATAGTTTCTTTTTGTTGCTCTTACTTTGGTTTGGTTTATTTGAAGCTAGTGTTCTACACTTCTATGATTTCACCTATTTGAAGCTGATGTACTTGCAAGATTCTCGCTGTTTAGAGTCGTACCCTCATGATTGTTTGCACTTTGAGACAAAAGCATCTGCTAAATGAACTGTAATGTAATGTAAAAACGTATTTATAAAAGGACATTGAAAAACAACAACAGTTAAACAAAGTGCTGGACAATTTAAACGTGGCAAAAACCATAAAACAACACAATAAACAAACACAAGTGTCAGGGAGTGAGGTAACGAGGAAGACCCAAACACAGTTAACAGAAGACGTGTTAACAAAAAGAGAGCTTTATTGTAAAAAGCTTACAAAAACCAACTAACTACAAAAAAACAAGCAAACAGGCAAAAGCTGCAATTGAAAACACAAACCGGGAAAGACGGGGAAACACAAGGATCAAAAACATTGGAGTCATAGAGCAATGAAACAGGACAGGAATAAATACACACACACACACTAATGACAGACGAGACACAGCTGGAGAGGGCAGGCAACGAGACAAGGCTGGCAGGGTGATTACACAGAGACAGGAAGTCAAACTAAACAAGACACAAGTGGAAAGCACTTTACAAAATAAAACAGGAAGTTGGGGAAACATCCAGGCCATGACAACAAGGACAACAAAATATCAAAAGGCAATAAGGCAGCTCTCCCACTGAATTAAAAGCCAAGGAATAAAGATGTGTTTTAAGGCAGGATTTATTAACGGGCAGTGTAGGGGCCAGCCTAACATGCAGAGGCAACGCCATCCAGAGTTTGGGGACGATGACGCCAAGTGATCTCCCCTGTTCGACCTGGATCTTGGGACAACAAGGAGCAACAGGTCAGCGGACCTGATTGACCTCGACGGGACGTATGGGTTTCAAAGGTCTGAGGGATGGAGCTAGCACATTTAATGCAAACAATACAATCTTAAAACGCACAGGGAGCCAGTGAACTGTACTCATGCCGGCGTCTTCCTGTTCAAAGACGAGCTGGAAGTTCCCAAGAAGAAGAAGAGACACTTATTTGGAGGTTTTATTTCATATTGTCGCTGTGAACACTATGTTCACCGCAGTGTCTTAAATGGCCTTAAAATACTTTTTCGCTTTCTTGCTGAGAGTTGGAAGAGAAGATCGATGCCACTCCGTGAAATATGAAGCTGGAGCCAGGAGACAGTTAGCTTAGCATAAAGAGGGGAAACCGCTAGCTCACAAAGTATAGCTCATTATCACACTTCTCGTACGCATTAAACAAACGAGACATAACGTATGAATAAGTGAGCCTGAGAGGTGCTGGTGGGTGGATTTTGTTGGAGAGTAATTACTTGGCTACTTGACTTTTCGATTACTGATAAGACCTCTGCAGGTGTGAGTCGGGTAGGGCTTTGCTGAGAATAACATGAAGTATATGCACTAATAAAAATGACAAGAATGATAATTGGCTACTTTTTCCTGCCCTAATGGGTACAACGGAACCAGTAGATGTGAACCAGGTGCTGTTTGTGCACACACATAAGTGAAAACACCTGTGGGTGGACTACTTATGTTCAGGGGCTTTTTTATCCATTTTCTCCAGAACACACACACACACCGACTTTTGGTTTGTTGTTTGGCGATGTTGGTCAGACAATGACCTTCACCAACACCAGTGAGCTTAACTGTCTGTGGCTGTGATCTGCATTTTCACTCTGTATTATAAAAACATTGTTTCCGTTGTTCAACTGCAAAGGTGCAATATTGTTAGGTGGATTCAGAAGTCTCGATGGTCATTCAACGTGTACTCTTCCTCTGCAGACGCTCTGTGATAAACATCTGTCTCTCCATCACGCGCAACCCTGTGTGATACTGTGGCTTTCACCTTGAGCTCACTGTTCATTATCACACTTGCACCGCCACAGTCCCCTGCCAAGATCTGTCTCAGGAGGACGATCACGATTTAGTCTGGACAGAAAAATATTAAGTTTTTCCTCTGCTGCTCCCAGTTTCACAACACAAACAGCCGCAGTGCTTTTTTGTTTTTGCTGTTTTGTAGATTTCAACCAAAACCAGAGCAGCCTGATGTAAAAGTGTGAGATATTTATAAATACACAGATGAAAACCATGAAATGTATTTAGTCCAGACCCTTCAGGGGCAATCCCTCAGCAGCTCCCAGAAGCTCGAGTAAGATTTGTAGCAGCGGATAAACAAAACTCAAAACATTTGCCCTCCTTTTTAGTTCTTTATGTATGTCTTATTTGATCCTCCCCACATAGACATGCCCCTCCTGCTGATGCTGAGTGGATTCAGACAGTAAACTTAGGATCATTATGTAGAAAACTCCTCTTGCCTCCACTGGTGAATAGCAGCATTTGTCATTTAAACTCACAAAATGTAACTTTCTGCCACTCGGGGTTTCTCAATCAAAACAACAGTAACAGCTGGAGTTTCGTGTGGCGGTGCAGCAGAAGTGCATCATGGGAGTTAGGGTTCCTTCAGTGTTCCTGGTGCAGCAGCAGAATCCTCCACAGTTTCTGTGTGATCAAGTGATCAGATTTACAAATGTACATGTGATACGACAATTATAACCATGTAAAATGAAAGAATTCCCATGCCAGCAAATAATGCCACTCAATTTTAGTTTATTTAAAAAACTTCTTCACATACATAAACCAAAATAAAATAAAATACCACACTAAAAAATATTTAATTTACACCTTTTTAGACCGTTTGACCGAATGAGAGCTGATCTAAAAAAGAAATTGGCCTGTTTTCTAAGTTGTAATAATATTTTAGATCTTAACTAATAAAACAGCCTTTAACTTGCAGCTTTTTACACAGTATGAACAGCCGGTTTGAATAAACAATATTTTTACAATAGTAGAAATTAAAAAAGTCATTACTTTAGTTTATGGCCCTAAGCTCTTTGTAGTTTCAGTAATTAACTACACAAGAAATGGCGGGGAAAAAAAGAAGTAATTAAACAGCTTGAAACACTATGCAAACATGAATGTAGTTGAACTACCAACTAATGCAACATGTACTAGTACTAGTTTATTTGCATGTAGTTCACTGTATATGTGATCGATTTGTAACAGTGCAGGTGGGAGCAGAGCAGGTTTGGTGCTCTATCCTGCAGCTCTATATGCACAGAAGGTCCATTACACACACACACACACACACACACACACACAGAGCCCCCTTTCTTTAAGAAAAGGCAACGGGGGAATTCCTCACGGTGGATGCTGCAGTGATGAGAAGCCTTTTCATCCGCCTGTTTTTCAGAGTCTCCACTGGCTTCCATAATTACAGGGCCCGGAGCTGCACTTTGAGCTCACTGCGCTCGTGCAAGCTCTTGAGAAAAAGCAGCGCGTCTGATTCTCACGACACAGATATAAAAACCACACACACATACAAGCAAGCAAGCGCGTGCACGTCGCGAGCCAGCGGAACCTAGTCAGCCAGCTGCTCGGGGACATTCCTGTCGTGTCTTCGGCAACTCCAGTCCACAGAGACCGCAGCAGCACAGAGGGACACCGTGGGACGACGTGAGCTGCTTTTAAACCTGCCAGACCTCTCTGAAACTTTTGTCGGTTAAGCACGACGCGGAGAAGCGGGCAGCAGGAGACGCAGCCCGGGTGTCGGTCACCGGAGACGATGGGAGACTCTCACTAGATCCACGACGGCACGGAAACACCATGGCTGTGGACGGTAGGCGGCTTTCTGCGGCTGACATTGACACAAATCCGTCGAAATGTTCTTTGAAAGAAATGACATTCAATAGAAACTTGAACTCAACGCCCGCGTGCAGCTCGACTTTGTTAGTTAACCTCGTGAGACCGGTTTGCCTACATAGTAAGTGTCTGTTGACAAAACGCTGCTGCTGCAAAAAAGAGAAAGTACATACAATGTGAGCTTAAAACATGCCACTAAAGCTGCTGTGGGAAGTAAGAACAATCGTGCAGGAAGGTAACTTTACACTCTGCTGCACGGACGCCTGCAGGGACATCATGGGGCTTGTAGGGCGCGAGGAGGCTGCTGATGGTCAATGACTTGGTGCTGAAACGGACAGCGACCCGGTGTGACGTCGTCACTGTTGTTGTGGTCACTTTTTGCATTTAAGTTACTCTTAATTGGACAGCTACATATGTGTAGATTTTTATTTTATGTGCATCTTTTTATTTCATAATGGATGCGCTAGTTTTTGTAAAAAAGAAAAAAATAAATAATTGTTTTGCTGCTTTCTGTTGAATCAGTGCAGATTTAACCAACAATACCAAGTGCAACATATTGCAGGCAGGAGACTCTTCGCAGCATGTTTAGAAAGATTTTTATTCATGAAAGACTTTTTCTATCCGGTGCTGGCAATTTCAATGTGTGCGAGTTAATGAGGACTTCTTTCCTCCCACAGAAGGAAAAATACTCGGTCTGACAAGTGGTGTTAATTAAATGAGTTTAATTCGGGAAAAGGGCACATTTGTAGTTACAGCAGCAGCCTAGGGGGAGTAATAACTCTGTGGAGGAGTTCATACATACGGAGCCTTGAAGCCTCAAAATAAACAAAAAATGGTGTAGAGAGTTTTATTCATAATGCTGGTTTTCCTTGATCGTTGAGATTGATGACTGGATTTAAGATATCTAAACATGCACGCTAAAGCACAAACACAGCTGCACACACAGCTTCAAACACGGTGAGAACATTCTTCCAATCTGGCACATGAATCAGTAATGACCCGTGGCTTTCTGCCAGGATCTGTGCCAGTAACAGCATGTTTACTGTAGTTCCACACTTTCTTTAATTACTGGATGTTGGGCAGCCCCCTGCTGCGGAGGGGGTTTGGATGTCTGCCCTGCATGCCTCCTCGTAATGATGAGTAAGTTGCTCGTCTCACAGCGCTGACATCTTACCTACAAACGTCTGCACAAAGTAATAATGTTACCTGAACACTGACTTCCATGAATTAGACAGGAGCTTTTTCAGGTTCAGGTGATTTTGAACGTTACCTCAATCCTGCGCAGGTACGAGCTCGTTTCGTAATGACATCACCCCTGAATGACAGGCTGCCCAGGTGGCTTCGACTTGGCTGTTGTTTTCAAACGAGGGAGTGTTTTGTCTCATTGTCAGAGGTTACATGTAGATCCAGCTATCTAATCATTATACCTCCTGCTTTTATCTCTCCAGCGGCATCCAGTTTCAGTTTCTGCAGGCCAGCTGTGGAGTACAGGGCTCTGCCCGAGGACTTCAAGCACCAGCTGAGTCGACGGACAGGCGGGAATCTAACCTGGCATGATGGTCGAGGGCAGAAAATGGCAGGAGGTCGGACAGTGAAGCTGCTGCAGCAGCCAGGCACAGAAGCCCTGCAGGTACTGAACACATGCATGACCTGGTTCATGGACTGGTGTTGTGGGAAACTCCTTGGGCTTTTTTTCATTCTCCACGGTCAAGGAAATATCTTTATTTGTGCTAAATAAAGCTTGATGGTACTCAGCAAAAGGTGACGGTAAATAGAGCTGAAACTAAAGATTATTTTCATCATCGATTAATCTGTGGACTGTTTTCTAGATTAGTTGCGTTGGTTTATAAAATGTCGTTGAGTGTTACCAAAAGTCCGAGATGACATCTTTAAATGTCTTGTTTTGTCCACAATTCAAAGATATTTAGTCGTTGAGGAATAAATAAAACTATTTGTAAAAATATTTACATTTAAGATGCTGGAATCAGAGAATTATTTCAGCTTTTTTCAGCTTCACTGTGATAAGACACTCTTGTGCAGCCACTCAGTCCCAAATCCTAATTCAAACTTCTTGTATGTTCTATCTACTACAGTCAGGATTTTTGCACCATTCAACTTATTGCAGATAAGGAAACAACCGGCTGATATCAGGACTGTAATACATAGTAACAATTTCCTAATCTTTGCAGCTTTAGTACTGAACACATGTCGAATAGCCCACCTGGTTCAGGAACTGATGCTTTGTGATATCCTTTTATTCTCCATGATCAAGAAGAGATGTATATTGTTGCTTAATTAAGCTTGATAGTACTCAACAAAAGGTAATGGTAATGTTAATTATTTAAAATCTGCTATAAAATCAGTGGCTTCGGCGTTGTTAGCCATTGCTAAGTTTTGAGGACTCCCTACAGGCAAGCTCGGCTTTCACTTTCCGGGTAAACTCCAAACTTAACAGAGACACCCTCAATCACTAATGATGCATAAACGCTCTGTGTGGGTGGTTGAAAAAGGAAGGAAAAAAAAGATATTGTGTCAATGTTCGTAGGATATGCGGGTTTCATTCTTTTGTGATAGGCAAGGGGAGTTTATTTATAAAGCACGTTTCAGCAGCAAGGTCAAATTCAAAGTGCTTTACAGAAAAACATCAAAAGCATCGCGACAAAGTCCAAGAGAAACACAACACATGAAGACATTCAAATACAATTAAAAACATGAAAGAGCCAAGAGAACAGAAAAAAAACAATCAATTTATAATAATAATAAAGAATAAAACGGGCATAAAATACAAAAAAATTTAAGTTACAGTGCAGTTTAAGTAATTAATAATTGTTTGATTTATTACAATACAGCAGCAAACAGAAAAGTCTTCAGTCTTGAGTTTAAAGAAGTGAGAGTTGCAGCCGACCTGCAGTTTTCTGGTAGGTTTATCCAGATCTATGCATATAAACGCTGCTTCTCCACGATTAGTTTTCACTCTGCAGACAGGAAGCAGTGCTAACCATTCAGTGCTTTATAAAACAACAGTATGATTTCAAAGTCGATTCTTTGAAAGACAGGAAGCACAATAGCTTCAGGATCAGCATCCTCCTCTTGATGTGAGGAGAATTCAAATTTCTCTTCGACTTTAAATTATCTCTTGATATACAGTAGGTAATTTCATATCTCAATATATACCCCAATATAGCATGTTTTTTCTAGATAGTGTATATGAAATAAACACATGGGAAAGACTGTTTTGTATACTCCTGTGTGAATTAAATACTTTAGTGCAAAAGTTAAATGTGTTTACTGTTTACATGCTTGCACACAATAGTTTTAATTTATAAATGTAATGTAAAGTTTGATGTAAAAACCAAACTGCAAGCTTCAAATTATAGTCCGTCAAAATATTTCACATCAGATTTTCTGATAAATTTCCATTAGTATGAGCTTGTTATTATCAATTAAGACGACATAATTGTGTATGATAATATCTAGAAATATGATTTCATCACTATATGATTCGTTTTGAAGACAATAAATGATCATATTGAGATGTTGCCCCGTGTTCTTAC
The DNA here is from genome assembly GCA_943590825.1 of Bovichtus diacanthus. Classification (NCBI taxonomy): domain Eukaryota; kingdom Metazoa; phylum Chordata; class Actinopteri; order Perciformes; family Bovichtidae; genus Bovichtus; species Bovichtus diacanthus. Next base: position 1,848,845 of record CALSBV010012179.1, on the reverse strand, counting down.
TTCGTAGTAGTTGCATCGTATGAAATAAGAGATCATTACAGTCTAATGATGTGTTTCAGACTTTCCTTTTCATTATGAGTCCCACTGCGTCCCTACAGTACATAAAGTCATGCAGACACAAAACAAATCTAATGCTTACTTAAGAAATCATCAGAACAAATGTTTCCCTTGTTGCCTCATAAACCCGACTACACATGCACACGATCCTCGGTGGTGTTCAGTAACTCGTCCCTCAGATTTCTGCACAGAAAAGTCTGAAGGAAAAAATAATCATAGTCTTTCAAAAGCGCCCAGTCACCACACATTGTTGCAAATGTGCACTTTGTTAGCAGAGAAAGGAAGCTGCTCTCTCCCCAGCGGGTCGGTGGGCTCTCACCGCCTTTTAGTTTGGCTTTAAATAGCACCGGCCCTCCAACACCACGCGCTGGGCTGCATATAGTTTAATGCTCGATTGTACACGCAGTCTGTGATGCAGGATAATAAACTGTATGTGAAACCTTTTCATATGAAACGCTGTCAGATCCACTTCCAGCAGCTTTTCTGCTCCAGTTAGAATTAAATTTTTTAGCTATCTAGTTTGGTTATCTGATAACAGCACGATCCGTCTGTGCTGTAGACTGTCCTCATTTCAAGCCCTCGGTTAAAAAGTGAGAAAGCCCCCGTCTTTGTCTTCACCCCATGAAAGGCTCTTTAAAAGGCAGTAATGAGCTGAAGCCAAAGCCGCAAACACAGAACTGGGCTGGGCTGATAACCGAGTTGAACACAATGCGTTGTTTGTTTGCTGCAATCCTCTTGGATGCACATAATGTAGTGGTCGCTTTATTTTGGTTTTGAGGAACATAAACTTTAATCAGTGTTGTGTGCTGCACGCTTCAGCTTTTCATCCTTCACTTAGTTTTATTTACTCTTTATTTTCTGCATGTGTGTACTCTCATCCACTCCGCAGCCTCACTAGTTTACTGTGCATGTTGGTTGAGAGCAGAGAAAACACTCATTATATTCTCTCCCAACAACACAATACATTCAGTAATCGTTGAAAGAAAAATAATAACCATTTGTCACTTTTCCAGCAAGGATGCCAAACGTTCTTTAATTCCAGCTTCTACATAATGAGGGTTTTCTGACTTTTTATTTCTCTTATTTTCTAAAAACATTAATTAATATTGTTCAGACAAAGGATTGGATTTAGGAAATTGTCACGGCCATTTTTTATTAAAGCCTATTTTACCACCCTCCGCCGTTAAAAAATAATCCCTCCATGCCAGATGGTCATTTATTGAACTTTAAAGTGGTGGACAAACACTTGTACTATATAGTATTACAATACTGTAGAACATTTATAATCACAGATGTAAAAAAAAAAAAAAAAAAGAAGAATTTGTCTACAATCCTCAAAAAAAATCTTTGTTTTGTCCTTTTGCAGACAGATTTAATGTGATCTTTAAAGGATGACAGATGATCTATTATCATATTTATATGAAAACACCTGCTTGATTATTTAATTATGGATAACAATAAGGACTTTATGAGAGTCAGAAATACAATTTCCTCTGTTTCCTTTGTGTTAATCTCGAGAGCATTATTATCTCTCCACTTTGTTTACGCTGGTGCAGCCCTCGGTTTTCCGAGTTACTTAACAGAGATTTTAAATTAGCACAATGGAAGTGACCTGGAAGTAATTGAAGTGAACTGAAGATGGGAAATGGGGCGACGCCTTTGCACACAGCGATGGGGTTACATGTTGCACTCAGTTCACGCCAGAAAGGAACTTAAGACACAGACAAAGGAAAATGTCTGTGATTTAAATGGGTGACGATGTTCCACACGAAGCTAATGAGTCCAGTGGGCCGTCCTGCTCTCACACGGATGGACTGATGGACGGAGAGCAGGCTGAGAAATAACAGGTTTTATTCACATACAGCTGCAGCAGGCTCTCGCTCTGTCTCTCTCTCACTCTCTCTGTCTCTCTCTCGCTCTGTCTCTCTCTCTCTCTATCTCTCTCTGTGTCTCTCTCTCTCTCTCTCTCTGTCTCTCTCTCTCTCTGTCTGTCTCTCCTTCTCTCTGTCTCTCTCTCTGTCTCTCTCTCTGTCTCACTCTCTCTCTCTCTCTGTCTCTCTCTCTCTCTCTGTCTTTCTCTCTGTCTCTCTCTCTGTCTCTCTCTCTCCCTCTCTTTCTCTCTCTGTCTCTCTCTCTGTCTCTCTCTCCCTCTCTCTCTCTCTCTATCTCTCTCTGTGTCTCTCTTTCTCTCTCTCTGTCTGTCTCTCCTTCTCTCTGTCTCTCTCTCTGTCT
>CALSBV010012179.1:1810576-1840156 GCA_943590825.1 Bovichtus diacanthus | reverse complement strand
CACACACACACACACACACACACACACACACACACACACACACACACGGAAAGGAGGACAAATGGGCGGCAGCACTGAGAGACTTTTCAGATTATCGTTAAGGCTGCACAGACACAGATATGTGACTGGACGCAGTAGAAGCAGACCAGAAACAAACGTGTGATTCACACACCGAGGCAGATATGACTCTGCTGGACGGCGCAGGAGCCAGAATCTCTGGCTGCTGGTCCCTGAGGGCTGACCGCAGGTGAGATCTGACGATTTGTGTTGTTGTTTTGCTAGTTTTCCCGCTCAAAAAGCTCTCAAAACACACTGTGGATGTGTGCAGCTATAAATATAGTTCCTAAAAAGGGGTTGCGGGGAGGTCGGAGGAAGTGCAGGATGTAGGTTAGTGTGCAGGGGTGCTGGTGGGTTTTATAGCCTGTTGTGTCTCTTCAGTGTGTGAATATATGTAGCTCACTTAAGAAGGAAACAGAGCTACTAATTTGATTTCTAATAACTGCCTGTGGGAATGCAGGAGTCCCTAAACATAGCATCAGATTGTGATGCAACAGATTTGCTGACTTTTATTTGTTATGTGAGAGCCTAATCTTAATTACAGTGATTTAAGATGTGATTAATCTGTTAGTGTCAAACAGAAGCATTAACTTCCAGGCAGGGGCGGACGAAGAAATCACATCCTTTACTTTAGTAAAAGTACTGAAACCACACTGTAGTAAGTAAGTTCTGCATGAAAATTGTAAAGTATTATCAGGAAAATGTCAGAATCAGAAACACTTTGGATTTTGTAACATTTTAGAATAAACTAAAATCAAAAATATTTATATAAACATAGAGAAGTTAAAGTAAAATGCTGCACATTCTACTACAATATATAACAACAATGAATGTGTACAAATATGTATATTACAATATGTACAGTAGTATAATAATATTAATGGTGAAAACAAGAATATTGCTGGAAATGTACAGTGTAATACGGTAATAATGCCAAGTGATGTGATTATTGCATTGAATAATTATACAGGTTATATAACGTAAGTGTACGCATTGTACAGTTTAGGTGTGAATGTACTTACAGTTTTAAAAGTGAAAGTACTCAGTGCAAAGAAATAGAGCCTCAACGATTACTCGATGGACAGAAACATTTCGGCAACTATTTTGATACTTGATTAGTCGTTAATTTTTCATTCAGAAATGTCTTTAAATGCTGTTTTCAGCCTCTTAAATATGCTTTTTCTCTCTTTTATATCATATTAAAGTGAATATCTTTGGGTTTCGGACTGACACAACAAGACTTTTAAAGACTTTAAGACATTTTTTAGACCGAAGACGTAATCAATCAATTAATCTAGAAAATAATCTGCAGATTAATGAAGCTCTACAGAGAAATATATCTATAGTATAATATATTATTGGATTATTGTTAATCATGCATTCATTTTTATGAAGAATTTGACCCTTGATTAAGGTGGAGCTTATTTTTTTATTTATTTATACTGAATCTACTATTTTCACTATTGATTAATCTTCCTGTTATTTTCTTGATAAATCCATTTATTGTTTGGTTTGTGAAACATAATAGACTAATGTCCATCACAATAACCCAGAGCTCAAACTTTCTCGTCTTGTTTTGTCTGACAAACAGTCCAAACCTCAAAATTTAAATCGAGAAAAAGCTGCGAATCGTCGGAAGTGGAAACCACGAAACCTTTGGTATTTTCGCATAAAAACTATCTTAAATGACGAGCTCAAAGTTTACATATTGCTGAGTGTTTCTTCTTCTTTTGTTTTTTTTTTTTACAACGTGTCATATTTTCAAAGTTCTTCATGTGTTTTGTTTGTGAAATCTTAAGCTGCAAAGTCACTACATCTGTCAAATAAATGAAGTGTCGTAAGAAGTAAAATATTTCCCTCTTAAATGTGTGGAAATATACTTATAAAATGTCCTAAAAATACCTCTAATCTGTGCTTAAGTACGCAGCAGCTGGACAGCGGCCAGCTGCTCATAAAGAATCTTACACAACACACAACAATGTGTTTCATGTGTAACTGCAACAAGATGTTTTCTTCTGCAGCATGTTTTCGTTGTTCACTGCAGCTATGCAGATGGAAATATGTTGCATGTCTTTCTTTTTAATACATTTCTCTTTTTTTTTATGTACTCTATTCTAGGGTTGAATGATTTAGAAAAAATGTGTAATTGCGATAATTTTTTTTACTGATTTTGCAATTGCGTTTTGATTTGCAATATTTCAGGGAATTATCATTATTTTACAGAATTATTCTCATTGTCATTTAAAACCATATTTAAATGATACTAGTGTGGTGGTTGAGGGGATCTGTACCAAACAAAGATTTTTTTCTTAAGTCTTTAGAGTCGACAATACCACATATTTTGCCTCAAACAAATATTGTAAATAAAAAAAAAAAAAGGCAAAAATTTGAAAATGGCAGTAGGCCATATTGCAATTTCGATGGATTAATATTATATATATATTCTTTCCTGGTCATCTTTAGTTAGATACTTTTACACAATTATCCATGTTTTCATATTTTTACTATATAATTATAGAACACAAAAATAGAACATAGGGAGTTTTTCATTTGAGATAATTAAAAAAAAAACTTACCGTACATTTTCCACTTCTCCCAAATTTCCTCAAATTAAATTTCCTGAAGCCTCATGAAGAAGGTGATTATTTCACATAATATATTTCTGTTCTAATATATGTTGATGTTCAATGTAGAAGCCCAAAAAGGAGTTTGTCCCAAATATAATCACTAATTCTGTCTCAGGCCAGAAAGTATTTACTGTTGATATGAACTCTTTTCAAGGACAACACGCTAAATGTTTAGTACTTTAACATCTGAATTTCATGTACAAGATATGCCAGTTTGTGTGTCATCAAAGATAATGTGATGATGATTTCTGATTATAATAACATAGTGTTGTTATAGGTGAAGTAAGGCGGTCGTTAGATCCTGCAGCCTTCAGAGAAGCCTTGCAGCGGTGCACCTGCGTGTGTGTTCAGGCTCTAACCTGCCCCGCTGTGTGTTTGCTGTGTTGCAGTGGGAGCGGGGAGGACTCGTTGGACCGGCTCCTGCCCCCCGCCGGGGGGGCCCCTCGCAGGAAGAGCACTACCTCACTGAGCACGACGGAGCCTCCTCTGCTCCGCACGGGCACGCGCACCATCTACACCGCCGGCCGACCTCCCTGGTACGACGAGCACGGAGCGCAGTCAAAAGAGGCCTTTGTCATCGGTACGACGCTCGCCACCTTCCTCCAGATTGTTGGGTTTGAGCTGCAGAACCTGTCTCTCTGTCTTTTCTGTCTTATACACATAAACACTTTACTGCTATCACACATGCAGACAACATTAGACACACTCTGAAAAGCACACATAATGGGCCATTGAAATGCTGTGTGGATCTGCAGGGTTGTGTGGGGGCAGCGCCTCAGGGAAGACCACCGTGGCCAATAAGATCATCGAGGCTCTGGATGTGCCGTGGGTTGTGCTGTTGTCTATGGATTCTTTCTACAAGGTGAGAGGCTCATGCATTGCAGTCTTTTTTTTTTTTTTTTTTTTTGTCTAATTATCTGTGGGTTCATTGTAGGAAGGAATGAAATTTTTTGTTCTTTTATGTGATTTGAAAGAGATCATTATTCTGCCGTCACAGTTTTTGGTTTAATAACCTTTTGTTGTAACACCTTATTTTGCACATAAAGGGTACCAATGAAAAGCTTTTTTTAAATGACCTTTAATGTCCTTTCGCAATAACTGTCTTGAAAAGGAGACGATCTTATGGAACTCCTGAGAGCTTTGCAAATTCACAAAACGCATGCAAATGAAAAGACATCTTCACCGAACTGAAGACGCATGCGCAGCATTGGTTAAAAGTGCTGCAGGAAGCTCACAACATAACAGAAAGTGTTTCCAGGGGACACTAAAAAGTGATGCACACAGCTGGGACACACAGCACTTATTGTTGTTTGTTCCTTCATTGGTGTTGGAAAATGACGTAAAATTATATATATTTTTTTTTTACTTATCTTAACATTATGATGACATGATTCAGATGTTATAATAATTATGATAATAATAAGCAAAAGCCTAAAACAGGTTTACAGCAGATATCTGTAATAAACATCTGATTTCTCGATTTAATAGATTAATCGTTTGGTCTATGAAATGTCAGAAAATTATCAAAAATGTTTGAAAAATTAAAAGGTCTGAGGTGATGTCTTTGAATGTCTTGTTTTGTCAGTCCAGAAGCCAAAGATATTCACTTTAATATGATATAAAACAGAGAAAAGCAGCAAATCTCCAGCGAGGCTGAAAACCGCATTTAAAGAGATTTTTGCATTAAAAAAATTGTCTTCAACTATGAACTAATCATTGCAGCTCTAGTTAATCTGTGAGCTGTTTCCAGTCTTTATGCTAAGCTTAGCTAAACTCCTAGCTTTAGCTTCATATTTGGCGAGAAGACATTGACAACACATTGAATAAGCATGTTGAACTATTCCTTTTAATATCTCCAAACTTTCTTTGTCAGAAAACATCCTGCAAATGTTAACCTGCTGTGTTTGTCTTCCAGGTTTTGTCCTCAGAGGAGCAGACTTTGGCAGCAAGTAACGACTACAACTTCGATCATCCGGGGGCGTTCGACTTTGAGCTGCTGGTCGCCACCCTGCGGAAGCTGAAGCAGGGCAAGAGTGTGAAGATCCCGGTGTATGACTTCACCACACACGGGAGACAGAAGGACTGGGTGAGTTTCCACAGAAAACTCCTCACGGATAATTTCCTTTTTTAGATTTTAAAAGCACAATATGTAACTTTCTGCTACTCGGAGTTTCTCTATTGAAACAATAAGAAAAGACAGAGTTAGGTGTGGCGGTGCAGCAGAGGTGCATCATGGGAGTTAGGGTTCCTTCAGTGTTCCTGGTGCAGCAGCAGAATCCTCCACAGTTTCTCCTCCTCTCCTCATTCAAAGCAGTAAAAACAGTGAATGAAGCAGTTTGAGGTTAAACAGCAGAGTTTCTCCTGCACGCTGTTCGGCTGCCGCTAACGTTTGCTCAGCTTGTTTCTCTGAGAACTTAAGATCCAGACGTCCGAGGACTAAAATCCTTCATCCGCTTCAAATATATAGTTAAAAAGCACCAAGATGTAAAAATGTGTCTTAAAACTATATAAAAAGTCAGTTTCTGAAGCTTCTGGCAGACAAACACAACGCTGACGCTGCTCAAAGGGGAGACGACGCCATGACAGCAGAGAGGAAACGTTGCCTTCAGGGACACTACACATTTCTCTGGAACACAACTTAACTAAATATATAATACAAGTTACATATTATATGTTTAACTGTTTAAAGATTAAATTCTGTGATTTTAGAAAGTACATGAAGCATTCTAGTTTTCTATGGATAAATCTTGCTGAAAATATATTATAAACTTAAATATGTTTTTTTTTTTTTAAGTGACATCCTGCAGCTTTAATCCTGAAAAAGCTGAACTGAGCATGAAGCAGTTTTAAAGCTTTGTTGGTTTTCTCTCCTCTTTGTGCAGAAAAACGTGTATGGAGCCAGTGTAATCATATTTGAAGGAATTATGTCTTTTGTGGACAAAGAGCTTCTCCAGGTGAGCAATGTGTTGTCTTTTCTGTCTGTTTGAAGAATTCTTCAGTGAAGTAAAGTTGTTTTCGAGCAGCTGCTTTTTGCTGAAATGAATATTACTGAAGCGTCCGGGGGTGTCTTTGCTTTTCCCAACCTGCAGCTCCTGGATATGAAAATCTTTGTGGACACAGACTCTGACATTCGGCTGGTGCGCCGGCTGCGCAGGGACATCACAGAGCGCGGTCGGGACATCGAAGGCGTCATCAAGCAATACAACAAGTTTGTGAAGCCGGCCTTCGAGCAGTACATCGAGCCCACCATGAGGCTGGCGGACATTGTGGTGCCGAGAGGTGACCTCACTCCCTGCTTGTGTATAAATATGTCATTTTTATATTTTCTTTATTGTAGTACCACTGTGTTGCATATGCTTGATGTTTCTATTCTAAATGTAAAGCACGTTGAGTTTCTTTGTAATGAAATGAGCTCTTTAATCAGAGCTGCCTTGCTTTGCCTTACAGGAGACAACTTGTTGATATTGTTGACTCCAGAGAACCAACAACATCTTCTTGTTTTTCCTTTAAGGTGGCGGGAACATGGTGGCCATCGATCTGATCGTCCAGCATGTTCACAGCCAGCTGGAAGAGGTGAGTGGCTGATTGTACTTGAGAGGATGGCGCCACCATGTGTCCGAACGCTTCATTTATAGAGCAAAAAAACAAATAGCTTTTGCACAAAAAGTGCTTCGCAAAGGCCGACATAGACATACATTTATGTGCATGTGGAAATAAAAACAAGTTCAAGTAGAAATAAGTTCAAACACAGAATCTAATAAAAACAGAAAAACAGGCTAAACGCAATTAAACGGCAGAGAATAAAAGTCTTAAGTTGCCTCTTAAAGCATCAACAGACTCTGCCCCCGCCCCTATTAACAGGGCACAGCCAACATGCCACACTTTATTTGACCCCGCGGGGCAATTTGCAGAGGCACATGGAGTAGCACAGTAACACAATATAGGAAAAATATAATAAAAATGCAAGAATAAGCTGTACAGGGAAATGTCCAGAGTTTTTCAGCGCTTTCCCGTGATTTTGATTAGTTTAGTGTAAGCTAAGATTTCTTTAGTCGATTTTATTATTTTTTTCATGCCGAATAACTTATTTCCAAGAAACTTCTGAGCACATCTCTGGTAAACACACAATTCTTTGTGGAGAAACTCAGTTTTACAGATTCAGGAGAGCCTTAGATGCAGTATAATACGTAAATGCTAAAATAAGATGTACACATTATGATAATAATGATATTCTTAGTGCAATAAATGTATAATGCAGTGCACACAGTTTATAGATACTTCTATAATATCTGCGGTATATATTATCCCAACTGTCAAATTAATTCAGAACTTCTCAGTCACAAACTTTCCGACTTTTATTCCTCTCGCTTTGACAAACAGAGTTAAAGGAAAAGTCTGGTGTTATTTTATATTCTGCTCATTGTCAAGAAGTCCCACAGAAACAAGATTATTTCTCTAATTTTATTGAATCGGGATCCTTTTTGAATCGAATCTTCTAGTTTTTATGTTGGGGAATGAAGACATCTTAATGTATTATTAATACATACTTCAGTTCATTTTGAGTCGTACTACGTCCTGCTGCAGTAAACGCTCATTAGCATCAAATCTGCAGCAGAAAATAGTCCCCAACAAATGAACTTTTTACTTCATGTTTGCAAGAAGTTTGGAAAAAAGCTGAAATGACCAGCCGTTTTAGAAATTTTTTTATGTTTTTATTTATTTTTTAACCATATATGTGTTTTTTAAATATTTACATCTTCAGCAGTAATGAATGGTTTTGGGGATTCTCGACTCTTAATTCTTTCTCTGACCCTCTCTTTGTGCAGCGTGAGCTCAGTGTCAGGTATGCTGATCCGTGTTTTTGATTGACCTTCTGTGGCTTATTGTTACTGTAGATGTTGTGTCGTTGTACTGACGTTATTCTCTCCGTCTTTCTGACATGTTCTGAGCGATAACTCTGCAGTATGAGTTCTGCAGAATAACGCAGTAAAACCTTTTTGATCTGAACCTGTTCCTCGCTCTCAGGGCGCTGCTGGCCTCCGCTCAGCAGACTCAGCCGCTGCCGCAGACGCTCAGCGTGTTGGCGAGCACGCCGCAGGTCAAAGGTCTGCACACCATCATCAGGTACCGCCTGCGCTCGGTCAGTTCCACTCACCAGCTCACACAACGAGAGTTTTAAAAGCTTTTCTTTCTCTGCGACGCAGGAACAAAGAAACCAGTCGAGATGAGTTCATCTTCTACTCAAAGAGATTAATGCGGCTTCTCATAGAGCATGCACTCACGTTTCTACCATCTCAGGTGGGTGATAATAATTATACACTTTAATTATACAGCACTTTTCAAAGCAAAGTTACAAAGTGTTTTACTAGACAAAATTTAAAATGCTTGACAAACAATGATTAAAAAACAACTAACCATACAGTCTAAAGTTATGAAACGTTGAGCAAAGGGAGCTACATGTGAGGAAAAAGTAGAATGAGTAAAATAAAACAATATAAAATAATCTGTCAAATAACAGTTAAGAGAATGCTTTTGCACATAAATGAATTCGGGCCACAAACCCTGTGAAGCGCACTTATAAAAGTATGTTTTTAAAAGAAGATAAGGAGCTCATTATCAATAATATCTTAAGATCAATTCTAAAATTCATCTGGAGCCAATGAAGAGAACTTGAAATAAGAGACATGTTTTCTCTTTTTTAGTTTTTTGTGAGGAGTCTGGCTGCTGCATGTGCTGCACGGTGATTTTTGACATTTGTACAGAGTTGCAGTACGAACGAGGAGAAATAAAAGCACGTGTGAGAGTCTGCAGACTTCTTCTGCGTCAAATGTAACTTAACTTGGAGACTGGATAACTGTGTTGCATGTTGGCAAAGTCGCCTCAGTTTTATGTATATTTATGTCTTTTAGCTCATTGTTTTGGTTTTACAGCCTGCTGTACTTTTACTGTTTTGGTTCCACAGTAAGAGGTGTCTTTTCACATCAGTTTTAGTTTCTACCAATATAGTTTTAAACATCTATTTACAGGTGCGTGCCTCCCTTTCTGTGTGGCAAGCAGGGGAGCAAACTATTTTCTGAGCGCAGTGAAAATTTTGTTTTTGAGGCTAAACGCCAACAAATCTGTATTGAAGCAGAATATTTCATAACATGTTGTGAATAATGTTTTTAATAAATGTCGACTTCTGGACTTTAAACACTACTACTATTCTACTGATATTATAATATTAAGAATATTACTGCAGAATAATCTTTATCTGACACAAATACCAGCTTCAAACACAATGAATAAACATGCAAAGAAAAGAAGCTGTGCAGCATTTGAAAGTTGATTTAGACTTTGAATATCAACGTTATGAGCTTTGAATTATTTGGTACAGCCCTATAAAATATTATTTCTTGTGTATCTTCTTACAGGCGTGTGTGGTCCAGACTCCGCAGGGTGAGGAGTACGAGGGCCGCAGTTTCCACGGGAAAGGGGTGAGCGATGCCGTCGCTGCTTTTACAAGGTCTTGTTAACTTCCAGTCGAGCGTGTCTGTCGCCTCACCTCCGCTGCCTCGTCTCCTGCAGATCACCGGTGTGTCGGTGCTGCGGGCCGGAGAGACCATGGAGCCCGCCCTGAGGGCCGTGTGCAAGGACGTCCGCATCGGCAAGATCCTCATCCAGACCAACCTCGACTCAGGAGAACCGGAGGTGGATAAAAAACACTTTTCTATTATTTTTCAGACTTTTACGCAATAAGATGGTGTCACAAAAGTCTCATCAAACCAAAAAAAAACAACAGTTTTTTGATTGTTTTTTTTCTCCTCTTTCTTCCACTTGATGTTTGTCGCTGTTGTAACGACCCTTCCTGCTTTGGTAACCATGGTCACATGTCTCCTCCTCCTCCTCCACCAGCTGCATTACCTGCGTCTGCCCAAAGACATCAGCGAAGATCATGTCATCCTAATGGACAGCACCGTCTCCACCGGCGCTGCCGCCATGATGGCCGTGCGAGTGCTGCTGGTGGGTGGATTATCAACGCCACGTGTTTCCTTACTCATCTGTGTGCTTTAAGGTCGAAGTTTATTTTTGTGTCCCGGTGAGGACATATTAAGGTTGTTTCTGTGAAGAGAAATGTCAGATGTGTCCTTCTAATAGTAAACCAAGAGAAATGTGAAGTTCCAGCACACATCAGGATGCTACGATAGACACTATTTTATAAAGCTTGCTAGTTATTATAAAATGATCAGTGTTGTAACAGTAATTAACCTTGATCCGTGTCTCAAACTATGCCCGGTTGGGCCTGGAAAGTCCTTGAATTTGAAGTTCAAAAACATCCATTTTCGCCTTGTTGTTGGTAATAAAAATCTGTATAAATGAGGCTCTGAATGAGATGTGAACACACTCCTCTGTACAAAGCTTCAGAATATAGAGAGGAATGAAAGTGGAAAGTTTGGTGTATGTAAGAGCTACTGAAGTGGAGATTTCAGCCTCAGAGTCTGAGAAAAACCTCCTTTAGAGAAAACCTCCTTTAAAGATATGGATTGTAAAATTCATACATTTTGTACACACTACAGGTGAATAGGGTCAAAAATGTAACTAATAGATATCAGCATGAAACTTCCCCAGTTGATTACTCACATTAACACAATTACTTTTTATATTACAAGTTTTCTGACATGTGATGTTTAAATATGTAAATGAGGCGTTATGTAATGTCACTTTTGGTGAATTTAGGAGAAACCTACAGACACAAACAGACAAAGTTATTAAATAAACTCCTGATGTGGATCTGATGTTTTCTTTCCACGAGTCTGACAGAACACGTGATATCGAGGCAAAATATCCCAAAATCTGTAAATGTTTTTGCCTTTAGTGTCTCACCTTCAGATAAGATAGGAGAGGACTCAGACATGAGTAAAGATAGGACGGGCGTTTGGACATTTCTATGTAATCATCCCTCTGATGATGGCTGACAGTTGTTGCTGTGCTGTGTGTGGCTCCCAGGATCACGAGGTGCAGGAGGAGAAGATCGTGTTGGTGTCGCTGTTGATGGCGGAGCTCGGCGTGCACTCTGTGGCCTACGCCTTCCCGAAGGTCAAAATCATCACCACCGCTGTGGACAAGAGTCTGGACGATTTGTTGCATGTAATCCCCGGTATCGGTAAGACATTACCTGCACACGCTCAAAGCTTTTTGTCCAAAGTAGAACTTATTTGAGTCTCTTTTTTTTTTTCTTTCTTTTTTTTTGCTATAACTTCTATTGCATAAGATGTTTTCAGCCCGTCCTCGGTGTGCATGGTTTTTGCCTTTTATGCCGGAAATAAAAATGTCCATGGTGTTTGCAGAAGATAAAAGATAATAACCGTTTGTGTTTCAAGTTGACAGATTTCATTTCATGTCCCAGCAGATTCTAATTTTATGCTTGTGTCACTTTGGATCTGAAGCGAGGTCTGCTCTCCATCAGCGCTGTGACTAAACCACACGATCAGATAGACTGTTGTCTGCAAACATAAATAATTACGTCTTATTACATGACTAAACATTAAGATAAATATTCAATGTTACACCAATGAATTAGTCTTAGTATTTCTTCATTTTAGAAAACCATCACTGAGCTCTTATTTCCAGCCGCGTCTGCGTATTCATGCTGGTTTTTCATAATGTTCTTCAGCCTCTAATCCGCTGATACACAGCCGCTCTGAGTCCACTGTCGTGTGTTTTCAGGGGACTTTGGGGACCGGTACTTCGGGACCGACGGCGCCAACAGCTGGAGCGAAGAGGACCAGGAGCGGCCGTCGCACTGACACACACACACACATGCGCACCTGTGAGCCGCGGTGGAAGAGAACACAAACACTACTTGAAAACTCCTGTTACTGTGCGTCCTCCTCTTCAGGCGTAGACCAGCAAAACAAAAACTAAAACTGTCATATTCACTTTTTGTGTACATGAACTTTTGTACTCTTGTACAGCAGATGAGCGCGGTCATGTGTGCAGGATGTTCTGATGTGTTACAGCTGAGTGTTGGTGAACGGCGGCGTTACCTGTCAGGTAGAATGCATCAACAGTGTTATTACTAAATGAGTTTACCCAAGTTTGCACCAACTGTTCGTGAACTCCGTTAATTTACTAAATCAGTTGCACTAAAACTACGCTGTGTAAATAGCAGGGATGGAAAGTAACTAAGTACATTTACTCAAGCCCAGTTTTGAGGTACTTGTACTTGACTTGAGCATTTCTGTTTTCTGCTACTTTATACTTCTACTCCACTACATCTCAGAGGGAAATATTGTAATTGTAATTTTTACCAAATTTTTGTACAGCTTTTGTTACTTTATTTTACAAACAAAACACGTGATTAACTTATCAAATATGATTCATTGTTATACATTGAAGGCCCACCAAAATCCCCTGAAGTCCCCCCAAAAATGTGTTTTCTTATCTAACTCACAATAATAACTTATTATCTAGTTTGCATAAGTACTGAAGCCCTAAACGCCCATGGTCCAAACTTTTAATTTCCTCCGTTTTCCCGTGATTACAAGTTATTTATGTCATGCTCTCATAATAACAGATAATGTTTTCCAAGATAACTGGATGATAATTCGTAAATTAAACGTCACCTCGTTATTTCGCGACGCATCATAACTTAGACCAGTTTGTGCTTCTCATGTATTAGCGTTACACTTGAGTCAGAGCTAAGCAGCAGATTGTCTGAAAAGTACCTGACTATCTTTAAAAAAAAAAAAAAACCTGAAAGTTGTTAAAACTTAACGCTGTTCTGAAGGTGTGTGCAGAAAGGAGATCTGTCTCAATTTGTTTTACCTTTTCTGTTTGCTCTTTTTGTAAAACACAAGCAAAATATAAAAACTTTTTTTTTTTCACCAAATTTACAATATATATATATATATATATATATATAGTTTTATTGTGCTATAGACCCCCCCATGATTTGTGCCCTAAATAAAGTCTGAATTGAACTGAAAATATAGGAAAATAACATCAATATATGTTTTCTAATACAACTGAACTTTTTATATTTTGTTTCATGCCGTACAAATTGAGCAAGAAGATGTTATTTCTGGGTATTATCATTTATTATTTTTGGATCAGTTAAAAGCGGCGCAACTTGAGAAAATCTTTTTTTTTTTTTTTTTTGTGCAACAAACTTCTTTCTTTCATCCAGACGATTAGAGGAGTCTTTAAAATCTCTGTAAATAACTTCAGAACAGTGAAGTACTGCAGGGCTGCAACTGACAGTTACTTTATAGATTAATAGTTTGGTGTATAAAAAGGCCCAAAATAGTGAAAAAATGTCCATCAAAGGTGATGACTTTAAATGTCTTGTGTCCAAAACCCAAAGATGTTCACTTTAATATGAAATAAAACAAAAGCAGCAAATCTCCATATTTGAGAGGCTGAAAAATTACTTTTAGGATTAATCGATTATCAAAATAGTTTTTGAAAATAGCTC
This sequence comes from Bovichtus diacanthus, assembly GCA_943590825.1. Taxonomy (NCBI): domain Eukaryota; kingdom Metazoa; phylum Chordata; class Actinopteri; order Perciformes; family Bovichtidae; genus Bovichtus; species Bovichtus diacanthus. Next base: position 1,827,016 of record CALSBV010012179.1, on the reverse strand, counting down.
TACAGCCGGTATGTAATTTTTCAGAAAATCCCCATGACTCTAATGTAATGTTAATACACGAGAGGCTAATTATAACTAAGATTTAATTTTCGAAACAGCTGGTGTAACCGACCCAAGAATCTGCTCTGGTATAAACTCACCCATTCTTTAAGCTGCTCTAATAAAACATTTATTTATATATATATATGTATATATATATATATATATATATATATATTTATTATGTGATAAACACATGTAGAGTAGAGTCAGAACATTTTATATCAAACATACCACAAATCAGAATCTCGTAAATTCACGACGGGTGTCAAAATGCAGAATAAATCTTAAATTCAGGGTGAAAGAAAACCTGTTTTTTCAGTTCTCACTGCCTCTTTCTGCTCATTGTGTGCACAGATCAACACAGCGAGGTGATGGAGGGTCACTTCTGAATATCCACACACACACACACACACACACACACACACACACACTCCCCTGTGATGCACTTTGAAGCCTGCGGGGGTCGGTATAGCTCACATTTAGCCTCTCAGTGTGATTTATAGCGTTTCCCTGTGAGTCTTTACAGTGCAGAAGACAAGCATTCAGACTCACCTGAATCTCTTCATTTACACAAGATAAAATATGATATTTCATGTCATGAATGGCAGTTTTTGCAATTACGAAAGCAGCTTTTTGTTCATGATTTTACTGATTAATCTGGTGCAGAATACTGATAGTAATGTGATTTTAGGGGTAATGATGAAAACTGAAGCCTCCTCCCTCAACTAGCACACCTCGTGACCTCGTAGTAATAATAATAATAATGATGATGATGATCCCCAGCATATCTTCATGAATCTGGCACTTCTCATTCACGCATGTATTTATTCTTTCACGCTCCTCACAGTGAGGTTAACTCCTCACACGAACGCCGTATCCTCCTCCTCCCTGCTCCTCTCCTGACACTGTGATCACGGATGTCACACGACGCACGCTGTATTCTCCGAGACAGCAGAAGATTCGCTCGCCCATGTGACTACTGCCTCAAGGTTAACCTGTTACCATGGAGACAAGCCCACCAATGAGAATTCGGCAGACGGTTGCGATGTTGACTGCAAGCTTTTTGTTTTAAGGGGTGACCTATTTTTTTTTTCCTTCCCCCCCCCTCACACACACACACACACACACCCCTTCACAGCTACTCAGATGAAGACCCTGATGCTTTGCCACATGTGCACACACACAGATGAAAACATGGGAAGGCTACGCACGCACACTCACACACACACACACACACACATAGACGTATTATGAGCTGATGGGGCTCCTCAGCACAGACATGCAAAAGGCCCCATCACCTCTTCTACAAAGGAGCAAAACACACACACTTTATAGTTGTTCAGCCTCTTTTTGTGGTCATTTTGTGTCTCTTTGTTGTTTTGTGTCTTTTTGTGGTCATTTTGTGTCTCTTGGTAGTTGTTTCTTTTTGTAGTCATTGTGTGTCTCTTTGTAGTTGTTTTGTGTCTCTTTGTAGTCATATTGAGTCTTTGTAGTCATTTTGAGTCTCTGTTGTTTTGTGTCTCCTTGTGATCATTTTGTTTCTCTTTATAGTCATTTTTTGTCTCTTTTTAGTCATTTTGTGTCTTGTAGTCATTTTGAATCTCTTTGTTGTTGTTTTGCGTCTCTTTGTGATCATTTTGTTTTTCTTTGTGGGCTAGGAATCCTGTACTTTGGGCCCCTGGGCCCTGTAGATCCATCTATGCACACACACACACACACTCCATGTGAAATGAGGTTGTAAAGGTTGTACACAAAAGAAACAAGCGGCCTTGGATTTAAAATAATATATGAAACACATTTTTTTAGAATTTGTCCCTGAGATTATTAGTGCATAGGTATGTTTAGAGGTTTCCTTTGAGCAGGCAGCTTTTGAGAGCCGAAGAAAAGGTTTAAATTAAAAAACATATATCCTTCTGTCGTAGACGGCAAAGTGAACTCCTGGTGATATTAAATCTTTTAGAGAAGGTCGTCTTCAGCGTTTCTCAGCAAATCCTGCCGTCTCCTCGAATTTTAATAACTGACACTATGAGATAAAACATCTTTTTTTTTTTTAAAGTGCCACTTTATTACAAAAGTATAAACTTGACTGACATTTCATGAATAGTAATCTTGATATAAAACATTACAATCTTTTGCACTTTAGCACTTAAAATTACACGCTTTTTCGAGTACAAGACCCTGTAGTCTGAATAGCAAACACACAACATTAGCTGCCACATTTAACTTAGCTGGGCTTTCCAAGAACACACCGTAGCTTCATGGCTTCAAAAAACAACAAACAGAAAACACTGATCAAATTTACATTGCAGCTGTTTTTTTTCCGCAGTTTGTGTCACAAGATAAAGTCATTCCAAAACACAATTAAACATAATAGAAAAAGATAGATTTTCTTGACACTGATGATATATTTATTATTCTTTCTCTTTTGTAATGTACATACACATTGCATCAACATACAGTATAATCACATTGTTTGCTGGGGATATTTGTTCAAATGAGATTATTGTCTAGGATTTGAGGTGTAAATTTGTGATCTTTAGTGTGATGCTCTGCTTGCTTAGCGAAACCTTTTTGCTTCACTTTTTTTTTTTTTGTCATTTCTGCAATATTTTTAACACTGATAACAGAGAGAGGAGAGAGTTCATCGATGGAGGGATGGTGGGACGTTTGCGAATGCACATCCTGTGGCTTCCCAAGCTGCACTATCGTGAAACCCAAGCAGATTCATATGACCACAAGGCAGCGACTATGTAGATGAACGCTCCACAGATGTGAGTGAGGACTGAGCAGAGAGGTGTGTGTGTGTGCGTGTGTGTGTGTGTGTGTGTGTGTGTGTGTGTGTGTGTGAGAGAGAGAGAGAGAGAGAAAGAGAGAGAGGCGGGGGTGAGTGGACTGTCTCCACCTTGCAGTTCTCTTTAGTCTTGGTTCATCTCCGTGTGTGTGGCGAGAGAAAATAAACTCTCCTCTCTGCTGCACAGAATCCCGAACATCCTTAATCTAACTGGCGTTGTGCTCTACAGAGAAATAAAGCAACACACTTAAAAAATTAATTAATTAATTAAAAAAAACAACCAACGACAATAGAAAAAAAAACAAAAAAAAACATTCATATAGAGGTACCACATGACAGCGCTTGATTTTTTCTTTTTTTTTTTCTTTCACTTTTTTTTAGCATGCAACTTGTAGCAGGCAAAGTGCAGAAACAGGATCAACAAAGTAAAACACTTCATTTACAGACGGCAGTGGAGACAGTGTTCAGTCCATGTCGGATGAAACAAAACATGAAGGCAGGGCTGGGCAATATCATATATATATATATATATATATGTATTATATATCGTGATTAGAGACTAGATATCGTCTTAGATTTTGGATATCGAACACGCACAGTTGCTGTCTCTTCCTGGTTAAAAAGGCTGCATTACAGTAAAGTGATGTCAATAGTTTAATTACATTTTTTATTGGAATAAAACGCATTTAGTTCATTTTCGAATATCATCGCCCGTCAAATAAACAAAATAATTTGTAAAATACTGATACAGTCGGTCGACGGATGCTACAAGTGTAAACTGAAAGTGTCTGCTTCCATACAGCAGCAGCGTAGAGGTGACAGACAAGACGATGACGGAGGATTTGCAATATCTCGGATTTAAACACAATGTCAATATCGTCTGGATATCGAGGTATATGGTCAAAAATATTTTATTATATTCTCCATATCGCCCAGCCCTACATGACGGAGGAATGAATCCGGTCGCTTTTCAAAACATGATGACGGTCTAAATTAGTCGAAGCTTTTTTAGGAGGAATGCAAAATGTGTGCAATTTATTTTTGTTATAATACTCTCATAATTGTTTCTCTTGGTCCCTGAGCTTTCAAGTATTTTTGATTAGTAATTCATTCCTTTTATATCATTTAAATTCCGTCCTGAATCATATCTTGATCACCTACAGGGAAGGCCTGCTCATGATAAGTGCTACCAAAAGATTTCACACAATGCTGTGACTTCCCTCAATAAGAGTCCTGCTAGGACTTTTTTTTTTACCCGCTATAATTGAGGAAGAATTTAGGCTTTTTTACTTAATTGTGCTTTGCACATATGTATCAGTAAAATAGAAGTGCTACTGTTACCTACAGATTGCTCTGTGATGGTCTTGTGCTCATGTATTATTCACTACCTTTGGATTCTTTATAAGGTTTATAGATTGGACTTTGTGTTCAGCCCACGTCATAACAGATCCACATTTTTGCCCCGAGGCCTCTTGAGCCTGAGCGGCGCGACGTTATGACTTGAATGTAAACAGTATGTGTGGGGGAGCATGACAGTGGCTCAGCCGTCACTCCTCGTGGCATTAGCTCAGCTCCTTGTTGGAAGGATCGGGGTCACAGTGCTGCCGCCGCCTCAGAGCCCGGTGACGTACATCTCCATGCCGTCGTTGAAAGTGAAGATGGTGGTGGTGCTGGAGGTGGCGGAGCCCTGCTTCAGGTCGCCGATGCTCTCGTACAGGTTCTCCCCCGGCAGCAGAAGGGCTTTGGCGGGCAGGTGCTGTAACTTGGGGGTCTGCTGTGTGGGCGGCGGCGGAGGCGGCTGCTGCTGCTGCAAGGGCTGCTGGGCTTTCTTTCTCCGCGGCCGCAGGGTGGCACACGTGTTTGGGGGCCTCTCTCGCTTCCAGGCGCCTTCCATGTTCTCATAGGCCAGATCGCACTCCTCTGTCCCGATGGACTCGTAGCAGTGGTCGTCGAGCGGCCCTCCGATTGCTTTGCCCTCCTGAAGGGCCCACGTCTGGGGTTTGACCACGACACTAAAACCCCCGTCCCGGTCTCGGTCCCGGTCACCGCGACCCAAGGTCCGGAAGCCAGGATTGGCTGGGGGAGAACCCGGCACAGCTCGCTTTTTCTTTCCTGGTTTACACACCTTCGAGTACATCTCAGCCACCTGCAGTCAAATAAAACATGAAAAAGACTTGAAAATAATAGTTTGACATTTTGGGAAATTCGAGTCAGAAGAGAAGATCACTCTCATGTCTGTGCGTTAAATATAAAGCTACAGCCAGCAGCCGGGTTAGCTTAGCTTAGCATAAAGACTGGAAACAGGGAGAAACAGCTAGCCTGGCTCTATCCAGAGGTCACTGCCTACCAGCACGTCTGAAGCTCACTTATTAAGACGTTATACCTTCGTTTAATCTAACAATCATTTTCATGATCGATCTGCAGATTGATTTCTAGAGATTTGTCGATTAATCACTTGGTCTACAAGATCAAATGCACTGGTAATACTGTGCATGACAGGCACAAACTGGAGCTGGATTAAATGTATTTAACATTATATATAATATATAATATATATTAAATATTAAATATAATATTTAATAGTGAGATAATTTAAGTGACGTTCTGGGTCAAGCATATACATAACACTAATATTAAAGCTACATAATAGTACATTTAAAGGGAACAGGGAACTTCAACACAGTAATTTAAAGATGTGTAAAGGTGAACTGTCCCTTTAATACAATGTGCAATACGTATGTGCAATATATCTCTTTTTTACTATGTATTATTGTTATTACTGGCTGCTAGAGTATTACTCACACATGTTCACTTACTATATTATGTTAACCTGCTACTTACTTACCACGGTTGTTGTTTATTCATTTTTCTTGTTTTATATTACCCTTTTATCTGCACTGTCCCTTTGCTGTTGTAACGCATTAAATGTCCCCGCTGGGGGACAAATAAAGGTTTTCTGATTCTGATAACAAATAACGCAGGTTGATGCACTGACTGAAAAGTCCTCTCTCACCACGGCAGCAGACGGTTGTATATTCTCCACCGTGTGAGCACCCAGAGGTCCCTGGGCTTTATTTTGGTGCATGAGCATCTCCTCATCCTCCGGAGGCTTCCAGATGTACTGCTCTCCGTTGCCCATAAACATCACCTCCTGTCAACAGAATCGGGGCATAGCTTGTCACATGTTCACGAGTATTTGTCAAAATAAAAAACAGCATTTAAAAAAAAACAGACCCGATGGGGTTCATGAAAGATAAATGAACCTCTTAAACATGCAGAAGTGTTGTATCACAGAGCGAGCATTAGATTTGTATTAGATGGACTTTCATACAGTATTGAGTGGATTTTCCCTGGAAGGTGAAGCTTGTAATGTGAGGAACCATGTGCTTATTTTCTGGCTGACTCAATTTCAACATGTTGCATCATCCACGAGAGCATCAGTAGTGAACGGCCCTGCGAGCAGACAGCGTACACATGTAAGCCTGTGAACCGTGCGTGTTACTGAACTCGGGGTCACAGCAGATAGTGCGACCTCACTGACCTCACGCCGGGCACCACATGGTCTCCCACCGTCACCTGGAGGGGCGCACAAAGCCTTTACATCCACAGTAAAAGCCGACAGCCTGCTGCTGCGAACATATGGATGAAGTGACACCGCTGAGAGCAGGAAAAAAAACACTATCACCGATAACTCTTCAACAAATAAACACAGCTCGCTGCCCGGACTTCAGAGTAAAAAGCTAACAAATCACAACACCGTGCACGATGAAGCCGAGTGCAGAGAAAACGGCATCGTTGGCACAATTACAACCGGGAAGAACCTCTGCAGCGTCTACAGGAAATCTGACAGTTATACTCGCAACTGTACATGGACGCCACGCCGCATATTAATGTGGTATACTGACGCTGACAAAGAATTACAGATGAAGCATTCATCGCGTGTCAATACAGCCGGCAACATAAATCTAAGCCTGACAATCGGGACAAAGATCTACGAAGAACTGAGACAGTAGCTACGTTCACGCTGGAAGCCTTAGTGCTCAATATCGGATTCACGGCACAGATCAGATTTTTATAAATGTGGCCAATCACTGAACACTTCACTGTCGCACGGAAGTAAACACGGAGGCAACTGAAGTCAGCTTTTTAAGGTTTCATTTCTATGTTGATGTGCGGAGGAGGCCAGCGAATGCAACGAGGACGAGGAGGAAGAGAGCCAAATGTTTCAATTGTAGGTTTACCTCTTGTACTTCTGTACAGAGGTAGGTGTGGAGTCTCGAGTGTCGGGATTGTGACGTGAAGGGCTTCACTGGTTTGAGTCTTTTTAGGTTGCCTCTTTAAACTTTGCTTTTCAGGCTCTTAACTTTTCTCTGACACTGTGGCACAGTTTCTTTCGATATGCTGTCAAACACAGACCAGTTACAACCCCTCAAGTTTCATCCCAAATGCTTACGAGGTCTCATACCTCACTGTCCGTCTACCACCGTTGCAAGAGTCAGATCTGCATCAAGATCAGATTCCAAAGAAACAGATTTGGGCAACTTCTGCCTGCAGTCTGAAAGTACTGAGACTCTGCCAGTCCAACAACGCGAGAAGTAATCGCATGTTGAGCGGTTGCCAAACAAACGTACATTCCTTTGTACGTTTGTACATTTGAATGCTTTCATGTCTCACTTGTACCTGAAGCAACACAGACAACTTTTTCATGTTTCAGGGCCTTCCAGTTAAGTCACAAGGCATCAACTTGCGTCTTAAATCTGCTTTGTTGGATCTCGTCTGCAGTCAGACCTCTGGAGAACCACGAGCAAACCCAACTTGGCACTTAACTTTCATCTCCCCCCTGCAGCAAACACTTCCTAACCTCCTGCAGCCCATAAAACTGGAACCGCCACAACATTACGAGATGATGCTGTCCAGACCGATCACAAAGAAGATCTGTTGTTATTGCCTCTGTTGTGAGTGGCATCAAATCACAAGGTCACCGACAATATGTGACAAAAGTTTCCCTCTTTCTATGAATGACCCCTTTTTTTGTGTGAGGATCTGGTCCCATTTAAGTTACCTGTTGCAAATTGACAGTGTTGGGGAGTAACTAGTTACATGTTACTATGTTACATTATTAAATTACAAAATAAATGTCATTTTAATCAGTTACAGTAACTTGCGAAAAACACGTAATTTAATCAGATACTAATAAAAAGGTAGTGATAACAAAGGGGTTACATCTGAATATATTATTTTCATTAAAAAGCTTTTGCAGAAAATAACTATACTATAATATTCTGTTGCTTTGTATCTTTTTTTTCACCGTGCAGGAAGCCTTTGTTTGGTATATTTCTAGATAACGCAGTTCAACAAAGCCATTGGGACAAATCTGACTGCAACACCATCAAAGAGCTCCAGACAGGCTCCATTCATTTGGCAATATGCTCTCAAATCATGAGCCGTTGTCTTTGATTGTTTTCTCTAGTTTTTCAGCAATCGAGTTGCCTGCGACCAGCCGACCACGCCAAGGCGTCAGACAATAAACCCTTTCAGTGCTGGAAATTCAACAATATTTTGCCTCTGCAATCAGAAAACTGCTCTCACATTAGTGTACAGTGTGAAGCTTGTTTACCAGCAGTGAATGCTGTCAACAACAAATGCTCGATGTCAAACCTTATTGTGCAGATTAAATCATTTGTAAGAAAAGTAAGAAAAATGTAATCAAATGTGATAAATTACATTACTTAGATGAACATTACATGTTTTTCCCTTTATCTAATTTCTTCCCATAAAAAATGTAATCTACAGACTTGATCTAACCCTAACCCCCCTGCCAAAATAAAAGTCTGTCAGATTAAATGATCTGTTCTAAAGGTTCAAAAATATTTACACAAATAGTACAATGTTAAACCAAGTTCACCCCAGACAATAACTTCATTTTATTTTAACAATCTTAACATAAGGTCCACTTACTAGCTTTTCCACTTTCAACTGCATCTCATGGTCTTCATCGGCGTATGGAGTTTGCCCAGTTGTCATGGAGATGAGATGCAGCTGAAAGCGCTGGAGAAAAGTTTTTAGTAAGTGCACCTTGTCTTCATTTTTTATTTTTTATTTTATTATTTTGCACTATATCGAATGTAAAACAGTTTTAAATCATCAGATGAAAAAGAAGTTACTGTACCAACCTTTGGGAACGCCGGGACGTTGAAGGCGTCCATGTTTCTGCGGGGCAACTTTGTGCTGTGAGGGTGTGGCGGAGGAGGGGCGGGATGTGATGGTGGCGCGTGCCGTGGCGGCGGCACCGGTGGCTCGGCCATATCTGTCCCGCTGTCTCTCTTTTGGGGCGCCTTGTCAGCCTTCCTCAGCTTCCTGACGCAGGCGTACTCAGCCGTCTCCGGAGGGTGAGGGGGAGACATGACCTGGGCCTCGGGTTCGGGCAGCCCTCCCTCCACGTCACCGTCTGGGTCTGGGGGCGCCGGGGTGTTGGCGGGGACGGCCGGAGGGGCCGGGGTGTCCGTCTGCCCGGCCCTGCCTACCATGGCGTACAGGGCATCGTCAGTACGTGTGGTGGAGGAGCCCCGGCCCACTTCAGAGTAAGTGTGCTCTCCGTCCTCTCCAGTCCCAGAGGGGATCTGGGGAAGCTGCCTGCCTTGAGAACGAAGGTCAGAGTTAGACCTGCTGGGCAGCAGCAGAAGGTCCATACTGCCTGGACCCAGCGTTGCCAGATGGGAAATATTAAGCTATCGTACCAGAGCCTTCAAATGTTTGGATTTTGAATAAAATTGTCATTCTCGAATTACCGAGAACTATTACGCGTATTTAACAAACTCTACATAACTACTATCTACTACTTTTTAAATGAATTTCTTTATTTTTTAAAAGCAAGCTAACGCAGCTATAATACGTGGACGAGGTTATCTGTCCACAAGTCAATCAGTTTGGCAATTTTTGCAATAACCTAGTATAGAGTTATGCAGGAATGAGTCCTAAAACCCAGAAATTTGTTTTATATAGTTTAAATAGTTTTTAGCTCTTTCTGTTACCTCCTCTGGATGTCAATGGGGTTTTTTGAATGGGTTTTTTGGTTAGGCTGAAATAAGGTTATTTTAAAGCTTAAAGGTTAGTCGTCTTTAGTTTAGTGGTGGTGACTTGAAGTCATGTCACCGAGGTGTAGTTTGCTACGTTAGCTTTTTACTTCTAACAGTTGCATTTACGCTTTTAAAATTCATAAAACTAGTGTTTATTTGTGAAGATTATCTTGCTGAACAATACGTGTAAGTATCATAAAATGTTGTTTGCTACAGAGCTTATTTTCTACAATAATCAAAAATCTAATGGGAAATTCCCAGTTGTTTTGTCTGGGGAACCAGTGCAATGCTAACTTTCTGGATTCGCCAACAAAAATACGTCATCCCCGCAGCACTTGATTACAAAACTAAATTTCAAGACAGCTCGCGCTCGCCAGTCACGTTCAGACATCACATCTTTATTTTCCTTTCCTGAAATTAAAGCGAGATACAAAAATACGAGATACTACAGGCTAAATAATTGTTTTTCATACACTGGTGAATTTTAAGATTTTGAGCTATTTTTGATTCCATAAAACATACAAAATTCACCTTTAGGGGTTTATTTGAATAACTTCTAAATTCTAAATTGACCAAAAGTTAGCATTAAATAACACCTAATTTGCGTATTTAAACATCCCGTTTCAAAAAACGTATAAACTTGTAATATAAAAAAAGACTTGTCTTAATGTCTCATGGTGATATCTATGAGTTACATTTTTTCACCTGTAGTGTCTCACCTCATTAAAATGACTCAGGGCAGAGTAAAACTACAAAAATGGTCAAATTATCTTACATTCTGGCATTATTGATCGTACAAATATGATAATTAATCGTACATCTGGCAACACTGGGGACCTTTCTTTTTGGAAGCCTCTGAAAGGCACCATAAAACAAAACTCACATATGTGTACTCCTCTTTACTGGACACATTTATGAACGTTAAAATCTCTCGCTGGTGGAGAGAGAGAGAGAAAATCTGGAGCTGACAGTAAACTGGGAGCTGACGTAGAGGTTTGAGAAAATGCGTCCAAATTGACTTTGTTCCACTGCAGTGGAAGCAGGACAAATATGAAGCAGGACATATGCTTATATTTCTTCAAACCCTCTCAGGCTACTGTCACAGTGCCCACAAACACAGAAAGGCAGCTCCCTGCTGACTGTCAGCGCAGAGCTCCAGGACTCGTCTTGGCTCTCAGACAGAGAGAGAGAGAGAGATGCATGTTCATAAATCTAGATAGAATAGTCCTGTGGCTTAAGGCTGAGTTGTGAACGTAATGTGAGTTCTGTTTTAGGGTAAATTGCATTTGGGGTTTTGCATGAATTTAGGGCCAAATCAGATACGGAGCATGTGGAGGAAAGTGTGCGGTGACACGACGCAGACTAAATGTTTATTTGCATTATTAGTGGTTTGCCATGTTGTTGTTCTGTGGACTCCAAGCCTGGCATTAATAATAATAATAGTAGTATTCATAGTAATAAAAAATAAAAATAATAATACTTTTTTTTTTTATAAAGCACTTTTCAAACTTAAGGTTAAAAGATTTACAAAATAACAAAAAACTAATAAAAATCAGAACCCAATGTAAGACCAAGCCTGGCATTATTATTAATAATAATAATAAATAATAATGATAATAGTTATTATACTTTTCTTCATAAAGCACTTTTAAATATCAAACACAAAGTGTTTTCCAAGTTGAAGGATTTACAAAATAAAAATAAATAAAAATCAGAACCCAATGTAAGGCCAAGCCTGGCATTAATAATAATAAATAAAATAAATAATAATAATAAATAAAATTATTATTATTATTAATAATAATAATAATAATAGCAATAATAATTTTCTTTATAAAGCACATTTCTAACTTAAACAGTGCTTAAGTGCTGTCCAGGATAAAATATTTACAAAATAAAAGTAAATACAGATCAGAACATACAATAATGAGCAGCATGATTACACACATATAAACAATGCCAGAAAAAGAACAAACTCTTGAATTTATAACAGACAAAAAAGTGCAACATATATGGAAGTGCAAACAAAACAATGACAGTAAAACGAGCACAATATAAATACTGTATGTAATGACAATAAAGTTCCAATAAAACAGCATGAAATAGTAATATAAATATCAATACAGAGGGATGAATTAGGATGAAGCTAAATCAGAACATGTTACAGTTGATTTTACATTTTTGCACATTTTCAACATTGATGCTGTTGTGTGAAAACCTTGTATCTCCACTGTTTGTGATTTTACATAATATGAAAGATTACATGCTGGCAGTGGTGTAATATAACTGAGTACATTTAATGAACTGCTGCACTTAAGTACAATTTTGACATATTTTATCTTTACTATTTATCTTTACTATTTTATACTTATAAATATTGTACTTTTTACTCCACTACATTTATTTGACATTTTACATGATGGATTTTATTATTATTATTATTATTATTGTTGTTGTTGTTGTTGTGTCATGCATAAATAATATGACACCATTATTTATAAAAAGAAGTCAACAAATATTCCATGCTGACGTTTTTCCCCAAACTTTAAAAGAACTTTTAAGCATTAACTCTTCGTCATTTTCTGGATTTTGAACAGATATTTAATTTAATATAGATGTTATTAACTCCTCATTATGAGGACAATACAAGTCATTCTCATCTTCTCCTGTTTTTAAATCTGCCAACTTCAGTGTTCAAATGTGAAGTCAATGCTTAGAAGCTTTGACTCTTTTTTATATAAAAAAAAAATGCTAATATGATATGATTCAGAGTTAAATTACTGATCTACTCGGTAGTGTACAAAGCATCTAAAATTGGCTCCACATTGAACATTTATTCGTTCGTGGTCAAAAACAGAATAATCTAATATTCTTTGACATTGTGCATAATAAATACTTTTACTTTTACCCTGATAATACTTCTGTACATTTTGAATTCAGGACTTTTGCTTGTAATATTTTTAGACTGAGGTATATTATTTATTATATTATTTAAGAGTACTTCTTCCCCCTCTGCATGCTCACGTGGTCGAAAACAACTTAAATTCTTGAAAAGTCTCCTTTTAAATGTGGAGTCTGCGATTCTGGAGAAATATTGTGGATATCTGATCAACTTTTGGTACTTTAAGTATATTTTGATGCTAATACTGTTGTACTTAAGTACGTTTTTGAATGCAGGACTTTTACTTGTATTTTTTACACTTCATTGACACTTTTACTTCAAATATCTGAATACTTCTTCCACCTCTGGTCACATTTTTCTCCAGTACTTTTACTTCAGATACTTTAAGTACATTTAGCTAATAATACTTCTGTACTTTTACTTAAGTAAGATTTCACATGCATGCTTTTTAATGGAGTATTTATTTCATTACATTGTTGTATTGGTACTTTTTCTTAAAGGTCCAGTGTGTAACTAGAAACCAACTGAATAAGAATATTTCTACTTTTTTGTTTTTTTTTAAGTAAAAGATCGGAGTACTTTCTCCGCCTCTGCATGCTCATGTAGTTGAAAACAACTTAAATTATTTAAAAAGATTGTCGATATTTAAACTCCCAAACAAAAACTAATAACTGCTTTTCTCTTTATAAATCCGTCGTCTTTGCCCTGTCCTGCCTTTGTTCGTCTCCCAATTATAGTCAGAGATCTGGAATTGCTGACTGCATCTTTAATGATGCCAAAAGTGCTCCGTCATGCAGCTGAAACACAAGCGGACTGTTTCATTTCATTAAGGAGATACAAGGTTTTCAGTTTGCAGAGCACAGGTCAGCGTTTTGCATGTGAAAAGACGCACTCACTTTTGCCATTGCAGTTCATCTTGTTCATCTCAGTGTCCGATTTACTGATGGACCGCAGCTTCGACTGCCGGAGTATACCCTGACAACACACACACACACACACACACACACACACACACACACACACACACAGAGGGCCAGTTAAACACTAATTAAGAGTGAAGAAGTGTCCTCTGAATGATATTGTTCCCCGGTGAACGGAGTTGCTCTGCAGCAGTGTGTTGATACCTACCATGTCCATGAGACGGTGTTTTCCACCCTCGCCGGAAACATTGTGTGTCTTCCCCTTCCTGTGCAAACACAAGCAGGCACACACTTACTACAGGTGTGTGTGTGTGTGTGTGTGTGTGTGTGTGTGTGTGTGTGTGTGTGTCCATTACAGTTATTTGAAAGCTTTAGTTCGGGGTTAAACGTAAATGTTTTTGGTCAGGCAAGTGGGTCAGAAATCTACTTGCTCAAAGTAAATTTTTATTTTCCCCTTAAACAAATAGTTGTATTCATTCACGGTTATCAAATAACAAGAAATACTAAAGTCGTGTTTAATCTTTATTTAGGTAAATTAATCTGGAGTTTCGGCCACATCCTCTTCACCAGTGGTGCACAAACGTTTTCCCTTTCATGGCCAAAACTGAAACACCTATTGTATTCTAATTATTTTGTTAAGATACAAAATGGTGGCAAGATCCCATGTTTCCTTAATTGAAATGCCTTTTGTCCGTGTGTCTCTGTCTCTACTTCTTTTTCTTACCTCACTTGCACCAAACTGACTTCCTATGCAAAGTGTAACTCTGCCTGCCATGCTCAGATTATGAAAAATAAGGGATAATTAATGGATCCTACATATTTAAAAGGCATCTTTAACTTACAAAAAAGACCAGCCAAATAAATGAAATCCTCGCTTGCGCTTCAGTTTATAAACTTTGTCTTTGCCGCAGCAATTTTCTGGCGAGTGCTCAATCTGTACTTTGCTGGAGACGCTCACTCAGCAGCTACTTTCATCATCAGCTCCGGAAAAAACTGCGCGTTTTATTATTTTTTTGCTATATTTACCCGTCCGACGTGGCATTTTACAGGCAATCCTTGTTGTTGAGCCCTATAGTTACTTTGCAGATTTAGATTATTAAAACAAAATATAATAAACTAATAAATAATGATGTATTAAATTACCCAGCAGTATATAAAGTGGTAAAAATAAGCTCCTCCTTTACCAGCTGAAACATTAAAGTGATGAACACATTAATGCAAATAATTATAATCCAATATTATAATATATAATAAGTACTTCTCGTACTTTCAAGTATATTTTGATGCAAATACTTTTGTACTTTCACCTCAGTAAGATTTTGAATGCAGGACTTTTATTTGTAAGTATTTCTACACAGTATTTCGGGGTGCGGGGATATACCGGTAGTGAGGATAACCGTGATATTTCAAAAATAAATCTTGATAGCATGTCAATAATACACATAAGATAATATTTGTGTAAAAAAATCGAGGCCATTTCCCCCAGCGCCGCAAACACAAACGAGTGTAATTAATTTGCCAAAAAAGAGACAAAAGCCACAATAAACAAAGTTCAAGATGAATTTGACTGATCCCATTACTACTTATTTGTCTTTAAAACTTTCTATAGATATCGCGATAAAATCGTTATCGTGAATTATTCAAGCCACGATAACTGGTAGAGAAAATGTAATATTCCAACGGGATATTTTATCGATGCTTTTACTGAAGTAAAATCTAAGTACGTGTGTGTGTGTGTGTGTGTGTGTGTGTGTGTGTGTGTGTGTGTGTGTCTCACCTCTGGCAGCCCACGCAGAGCACCACGATGAGGATGGTGACAACAAAGGCTGAGGCAGCAGCGATAGCACCCAGCAGCAGGACCTTGCCGTAGGGAGGAGCCGTGAAGTTCAGCCCGTCCTGCATGGAGGCCATGTGGGAGCGCTGACGCTCACTTGCTCTCACACACACTCACGCACACACACACACACCCTTACAACTCATCCACGCAGGGAAGGAAGTGCCACGGTCTCTCTGGGATCTGCAGTGGGAAGAAGTGGAGCTTAATTACAAAAGTGAGTTTAACCTTTGCAAAACATGAAGTGGGTTAACAAAGCAGAGGAAACAGAAGTGAGATATTCACGGTGAAGGCAGCAGACGTTACGCCTCCGGCTTAACGCTTCTGTTTTACCTTGTTGCAGGGGATTACTGCGTCACATGATATCAACATACTGCTCACTAACAAAGGGGGTCTGCAGAGCATAAAGGTGTAATATATAACATTTCTGCATTAAAAAGTCTAAAATCGACGAGCCCCGTGTTATATATTTAGTGAGTTGTGTTCAGAGAAGTGTGTAGTGTCCCTGAAGGCAACGTTTCCTCTCTGCTGTCATGGCGTCGTCTCCCCTTTGAGCAGCGTCAGCGTTGTGTTTGTCTGCCAGAAGCTTCAGAAACTGACTTTTTATCCAGTTTTAAGACACATTTTTACATCTTGGTGCTTTTTAACTCTATATTTGAAGCGGATGAAGGATTTTAGTCCTCGGACGTCTGGATCTTAAGTTCTCAGAGAAACAAGCTGAGCAAACGTTAGCGGCAGCCGAACAGCGTGCAGGAGAAACTCTGCTGTTTAACCTCAAACTGCTTCATTCACTGTTTTTACTGCTTTGAATGAGGAGAGGAGGAGAAACTGTGGAGGATTCTGCTGCTGCACCAGGAGCACTGAAGGAACCCTAA
>CALSBV010012179.1:1777440-1810566 GCA_943590825.1 Bovichtus diacanthus | reverse complement strand
TGCACCAGGAGCACTGAAGGAACCCTAACTCCCATGATGCACCTCTGCTGCACCACCACACCAAACTTCAGCTTTTGTTAAGTGGCAGAAATATGACATATTGTGCGTTAAAAACAATCTTCTTTATAACTGAAATAAACCAGAATCTGTCTGAACATTGAGAATCTGATTTGTTTGACAGGTAGCTGCGATGTATGTGCATGAATATAATATTGTTGTTATAAGAGGAAACATATTGAGGAGGTTTGATGAGATACAGGCCAGCAGCAGGCCGCAGAACCAGAAACACAGAAGTGTGAAAACAGAGCAGGCAGACAGAAACGTCTTCCTCTGCTTCTCCTCGCCGCTTGCCAGACAATTTCACATTTGGCAGTGTAATATGTTTCAAATAAACAATAAAAACACACGGAGCCGAAACAGAAAAGACCAAACAAGCCTGTTATAATCTCCGTCAAATCACGCCATCTGTCTGCTGCGTCTGTGTGTGTGTGTGTGTGTGTGTGTGTGTGTGTGTGTGTCGCTCGAGCAAAAGTCTCGTTGTTGGGACGAGGATATTTAACTGTCAAACTACAGATGTCCTCCCAAACAAAAGACAAACGATGATATCTGACGCTTTAAACGTTTTTTAGTTTGGAATTAGATCCTTTTTCTTCCAGACTGAATTCAACCTTCATCGTCCAAATTACTTCAACAATTTGTCTGTAGTCTGTTGAGCATCTCCCCTTAAGGTTTGGACACTTGGACACCTCAATAGATATATATATATTTTTTTTGCAGCTCGGCTAATTTAGCTTGAGCACTGCAGTGGAGATCTGTGAAGTTAGTGCGGCCTAATGAGGATTCAAGCAACCCGAGCATGAATTGCTGCTGCGCTCTTCTTCTTCGTTCCTGCCTCTAAAATCATCAGTTCATGACCTTGTAATTTGGTTAAACTCACTTTGGGGTTCATTATGCTTTATCCCAGACAGATCTCGTCCACTAAAAGTGCACAGAAATCACATGATTCCCCTCAGATTCTTGCACACGTGCATGCTTGAGTACAGGTATTTGCTGATGATGGCCACAAACAGGCCAAATATGCAAAGCTATGTAGCATTATTTTACTATTTTTATTTATTTTTTTCTAAAATTCTCCTCCAAATGTGGCATGTATCATCCCTGTACTCCCATGACTTAAAGGCAGAATGAGCAGGATTTTTCTTTTAAAAAATGAAATCTCAGTCATGATCCACAAGAAATGTGTGCTGGGTTCTGCATCTGCAGAGATCTCTGCCTGAGTCGTCTTTTTTCTGTTCATTTGCTGTGTTCGGGGACGTTTCTGGCCGTCAACCTCTATAAAAACGTATTGCACCCATCCAAGCAGAAGCTACGATAATGGCAGGGAACAGCGTGGGAAAAAAAAGGCAAATATAGCGAGGCGGAAAGCCAAGCGGACAAAGCTCGTTCCAAAACGAAAGTGAATCTGGGGTTGCACCCGCTGGAGGACGATGGGCCAACTTTGAATTTCTACAAATGGCAACCGAACAAATCCTCCACATTGTGCCTCACAGAAAGATAACACACAACATTAGAAAGAGTTGCTACATATGTACATTTTTACTGTTTAAAACTACGCACAAATCTACAGCCACTTAGACACAGTGGTGCTTTGAGTCTTGCGTTGAAGTTCCTTATGCTTCCGTTACACATAGATCTCACTCACTAAGTCCACACGTACACCGGTATTTTTAAAAACGTAGCTTTGTGTTGGAAATTAATTGAATAAATTAACATTGTTTTTTTTACGAAGCAAATGTAGCTGCCACTTGCATATTTTACCAGCTGGTTCTATTTTCCATCCCTGGTTTTGGCCTTTCGTCCACATGCACACGGTGTTTTAGGGCACTAAAAAAGTAGCTTTTGTAAAACTCCGGCCAGGGTGAAGAAACTCCCTTTCAGGGTTTTTGCCTTGTCGCCGTTATCTCCTATGTGAGGCGTCAAAGATGAGGCGACATGTCGTGCAGACGCTAACAGGACTTTTACATGTTTACACATGAATGTCCAGTTACTCTATCACTGTACTGAGGAACAGAGGCCTTATGGAGGTCACCGAGTGCTACATTATTCAACACTCCCGTGACACGGACCCTGGTGCCAACATCGCAGGTGTGTGTGTGTGTGTGTGTGTGTGTGTGTGAGAGACCCAACCTGCTCTCTGGCCTTGACAGCGCTTTAATTGGGTGTGTTTTTTTTAAGCAGTGCTTTTGTGGACGGCATTTTCTTTTTCGAGAGCAAAGGA
The DNA here is from genome assembly GCA_943590825.1 of Bovichtus diacanthus. Taxonomy (NCBI): domain Eukaryota; kingdom Metazoa; phylum Chordata; class Actinopteri; order Perciformes; family Bovichtidae; genus Bovichtus; species Bovichtus diacanthus. The sequence continues at coordinate 1,808,288 of CALSBV010012179.1, read as the reverse complement.
GGAAAAAACCCTCCAAATCACATTTTCTCTTTACTTTTAGTACGTACTGCAGCTGCCCTTAAAAAGTACCTACTGTTGCATGCAGTTTGCATACAATTGGGACATACCGTACTACTTCGTCCTAACACCTTGAACTTTGACCCTTTGCTCATATATCCGACGGCATAGGATTGTGGGTCAGAAGAGCCAGAAGAGCCAGCTAGCTCGCATACTACAAAATGCGACCGGATGCAGTAGTATATCCTGGTATTTTCGGCATACTGCGTTTGGCGTACTATATTTTGCGACATACTAAAGCTTTTTTTCTGGCACACTAAATAGTATGGTAGTATCGGTATTGGAACGCACACAGCCTGTTTACAAAAATAGCCCGTTGTGTGTGTGGAGGTCAGGCTGTTGGACACTTTTCATATTCCTTCAGTCCAGCCAGGTGTGCTGATTTAGGCCACACCCAGTCCCGCCTGGCTGCATGTCTGTGTTTGATTGACAGCAGCTTGCAATGGCATGAAAAACAGAGAGGACCCCACCAGACCGAAGTGACGTGTGCATGTAGGTTGACATGTGGTTTGATGTGGTGCAGCGGAGCAGTTTATGAGCTTTGAAGCCTGCAAACTGACGGTGAACGTTTGTTTGGTCGTTCAGTGAGCAGAAGACGGGAGTTCAATAATAATGAGACTGTAGCAGGAAAGCTAAAGTAGGGTTTGTGGTTCTGAGTCTGTGGCTCTCCTGTTGTGAATGCTTCATGCAAGATTTGCACAATAAGAGCTCCATCTATGTAGATGAATGAAAAGAAAGTCAAAATTCTGCCTTTTGGTTCATGATTTTTCTGACGCAGGGTAAGTGGTTAACAGAGCAGATGTGTGTTCTGTAGCAGACACACAAAAAATAACTAATGAATTGATTTCAGTTGGATTTTAACACAGCTCAGTAGAGGGTGTGGCAGATTTTTTTCATTATCGATTAATCTGTGAATTATTTTCTGGATTAATGTCATAAAATTGTTTTAAAAATGTCCGTCACAGTTTCTCAAAGTCCAAGGTGATGTGTTGAAATGTCTTGTTTTGTCAGTCCAAAACAAAGATTCACTTTAATATGATATAAAACAGAGAAAATCTCCAAATTTAAGAGGCTGAAAACAGCATTTAAAGACATTTTTGCATGAAAAATGACTTTAACGATTAACCGATGGTGATTATTTTTCTGTCAATCGACTAATTGTTGCAGCTCTATGTGTTCTGTTGTCGCCTGTCCCTGCTCTTAGGATGCACTGCTTCTATTTTAAAGTTGGTGGTTGCATCCATGTGGGATAACTTTGCCGGATCTTTTTATTTTCTTCTTCTCTGTGAAAGTATTTAGAGCATTTTATTGTTTGCCCGACTTTGCTCGTGTATCTCTGCAGACAGGACAGAAGTTTATCCGGCTCTGCGTGGTACAAGTTGTGCAGACTTTGGAGGTAATTTGCATTTCTTTGAGTCGACCCCAACTGTTCTCCGCATGAAATCCAATTTGCACCATTTTCATACACAGACGACTCGGTGCTTCTTTGCACGCTGCTTGTAGTTTCAGAGTGCCCCGACCAGAAACGACTGCTTTGTGGTCCTGATTCAAATGAACCCACGTTACTATTAATACAGTCATATTTTACAACATCAGATATCCAACATAAATATATGCTTCTTTGAGCATGTATTCATCAATAACTCCCCCTGTGTTACTTTGATAAAACTTTGCTTTTCTCTCCTGCCTCCACGGTGAACGAAGAATCAAAAAACTGAGAAAAGTCTTGATGAATTGACGTTAAAGGGGGGCCGCGTTTAACAGCAAAACTATATGAAAGCATTCGTTGACGAACTGAACTTACACAACTCGTGCAGTATAATCCAGGTCTCATTTCTCCCGTCCATGCTTACTACTTCACACACGCATGACTTTTCACTAAAACTTTACTATTTGAAACACCTCGGCAGTGTTTTAAAGTGGCATTAGACAACATATTTGCTTTAACTTTTCATTATGAAGTAAATGTTGATTGCACAATGTAATAGCAGTATAATAATGACACCATCAGTGTGTAGTTTGGTTTGATTTACAATGCAATCCTGTCTGCCTCTGGGTCGTGTTCTCCCTTTCACAATAAAAGCCCCAGACATAAAAACTGCATCACTGCCCACCAGAGAGCATTTCACTAAGAGGCATCTCAACAAAGTATCTTACAGCAGCAGAAGAACATAACGCACAACGTAACGCTATCTGTGGAAATTCTTCAAGGCGAAAGAGGCAAAGAAGGCGAAGAGGGAGAGTAATAAAAAAGCTACATCACTAAGTAACAAAGCCTACCTACTTAATAATACCAGCAGGTGTTTAACTCTGCATGTATCATGGCACACAGATCGGGGTTTCTAGTTCTTTTGGGATTCTGACGCTTGTTTCTTGCTGTGGACAGTAACGTTAGCCGGGCTGCTAGCGGTAGCCATGTTGCTAATGATATATGATCAAGTAGATCGATCTACTGGAGACTTGGATTATCCTGCACAAGTTGTGTGAGAGTTTGTAAACAGATGTTTTCAGATAGTTTTCTTGCTGTTAATCTTCAATTCATCAAGACTTTTCTCCGTTTTTTATACGAATGGTCATTTAGTGGGTGAGGTATTCCTTTTTAAGAAATCAGCGGACATGTTCTCCCAGCGTGTCTGTTTTGGGGTATTTTCCCAGACTTGCTTTAAATGCCACCGATGGACCCAGCAGTGCAACACTATATTCTGTTTAAAGAAGCGTGTGTGCCTGCGAGTTGTTGGAGTAATTATATATGTGCTGATGTGACAACAGAGCCGAGGAGTTGGAGAAGGTAATGTAAGGTGTGGAGGAAAATAAAGTGGGTGGGGGCATGTGTTTGAAGATGCTGGGAGCAGATGATGAGAGGAGGCTGTCACATTTCCCAACAAGGTTTCCCGGCCTTCCTCCCCGTGTCCACACCCCCCCTACCCCCCTCTGCCCCCGCCTGCGGTGTGCAGCCACAGTCAGCCTCAGCACTGCGGTGTAATCTCTGGCCCTACAGCTGCCTCACACAAGCCAACCAATTGGACGTAGCGCTAAGAGCAAGTGTAACAACCCCCCCCCCCCCCCCCCCCCCGGCTGATTTTTCTGCTATACAAAGCCCCCCCCCTCTCTGCCTGTGGTGCTCAGTGTGCACGTTACAAACTACCAGCAGATTCCTGCAGGTGCAGATTTACCAGGTGTTGCACTGACCGTTTATCAGAGACCAGAAGGAAATTGGAGCATCATCGGTCACAAGGAGCTTTACTGAATCACATAAACTGTCTGGCTAATTAAACATAGTGGAAATAAAAACATCCAGAATCCACATTCAGGAGTTTATTTTACTAACTTTACTAACGTTTGTGTCTGTAGATTTCTCCTAAATTCACCAAAAGTTAGCATTACATAAAGCCTCATTTGCATATTTAAACATAAAATCCTCCCAAAAACTTGTAATCCAAAATATAATTGTGTTAATGTGAGTAATGAACTGGGGAAGTTTCATGGTGATATCTATTAGTTTCATTTGTTACCCTATTCACCTGTAGTGTCTCTCCTTAAAACAAAGTGAAATATAAATAAATAATTACTTTCATTATTAATTAATCTGCCAATTATTTTCTTTGATTAATCATTTGCTTCATAAAACACTGCAGTGAAAAAGGTCTGTTGCAGATTCAACGTCGTCAAATTAGCCGTTTTGTTCGAGCAACGATCTGAAAACATAAACAAAATATTGAATATTGAACTAAAGCATCAAACACTCTTAATGTGGGGAGTTTTCAACATTTTTACTTTAAAAACGAATGATGGAGCATAAAGTCGGATCTGATCGGTTAATCGGCTCAGGTTGCAGCTCGACAGGAGACACGTCGGGTCCAGGTGAACGAATGAAATGATGAAGGTTTGGGCTGCAGACCTCTGATTGGTCAGAGGGAATCGTCGCCAACGCCTCCCGGGACATCCTGCACATCCCGCCGGTTTAAAAATGCAAACTGTCCCATCACTATTGCATTTTTCTTTTCCACTCAACCCAGATTTTATTTATTTTTTAAATGGCTGCCAGCAAAACTATGGCGTACACCACAGCACAGGTGCGGAAGTGCAGACGTTCTGCTGTTTGGTTGCCGACGGAAGGATCCAGCGACTTTACCAGTTTTAAGAGGTGTCGCGCCACCGCCGAACAGCTGATCGCCTACTCTGAGGAGGGACTATATGCAGGGGAAAACGAAACTCTGAAAAGTACCTGCTGCCAGAAGTGAGAAACGCAGCTTAAGTGGTCGACTAATCAACTAATCATTTTTATGTTGTTTTTTTCATGCGAAATTATGTTTACATTGGTCATTTAGCAGACGCTCTTATCCGGAGCGACTTGCAGTGACTTAACTACAGGGGTTAAGTGCCTTGCTCAGGGGCTCAATGGTGGCAGCGGCTGGTATTGAACTGGCGACCTCTAAAGCTCTAGACCACTAGACCACCCCGTACGATTTAAAGTGGTGCTTTTGCATGAGTCTGTGGGGAAAGTGTTCGTCGACCGACGGCTCTGGGTCACGACTGATGCTCGTCGGTGTTCTGGTTCATTTTGTAAAAAGGAAAAAAACAAGTTTAATGAAATCTTCAGTGAAGAGGCACAAATGAAACTCTAAAGTGTTATGTACATTTCTTTGTTAATTTTCAAGCGTTTAATGTGAAATGTTGAGAAGTGTCACAACAGACGAAACGTAGCGATTAGTCGATCAACAGAAAATGATTTTGATTGTCGTTTTTTTTTTTTAAAGTAATTCTTCAAGATAAATTGCTATGGCTGCAACTAATGTTCATTGATTAATCTGAAGTTAATTTTTTTTACGAATAATCGATGAATTGTTTGGTCAAATGTCAGAAAAGAATTTAAATATAACGTCAGAAAAAAAATGCCTGTTGCAAGTTTCCAGAGCTCAACGTTTGTCACTATTCTGTGTTTTATAGACTATTAAACACTATTAATCGATTTGGTTAATTATTAAAATCATTAGTTGGATGGCTGAATGAATGAACATTTCTACAGCTGCAGCAATTAGTCGACTGATCGTCAAAGTAATGTTTTATGTAGAAATGTCTTTAAATACATCATATTAAAGTGATTTAAAGACATCAGATGGACATTTCTCACTATTTTCTGACATTTTATTAGAGCTTCAAGGATTATTTTCATAATCGATTAATCAACCGATTATTTCTAGATTAATCAATTCAGAATAGTAAAAAATGTTTATCCCAGTTTCTCAGTCCAAGGTGATGTCTTTAAATGTCTTGTTTTGTCCAAAACCCAAAAATATTCACGTTTAAAGACATTTTTATGCATGAAAAATAACTTCAACAATTAATCAATTATCAATACAGTTGCCGATTATTTGATCTCTCCATCATCTAATCTATTAGTGGATTAACCGTTGCAGCTCATTGTATAGATTAATCGATAATGAAAGTGATCGTTAGTTGCAGCCCTTTATCACCTGTTGACTTGAATCTAAATCTAAAATCGAAATGAAATGTCTTTAAAGGAAACACATTCAACAAATGGATCATATCTTATAGGCAGAATTTAACAAAAAAAATACACATAAATAAAAAATTTTAAAGACTAAATAAATGCTAATACTCCAACTACTTTAAACAATAAAAATAATGTTCATATTTTCAGTTTATGGCACAAAAGTCAAACAAGGAATTCCGCTTTTCTCCTCATAAAAATGCATTTTTCAGGAGCACATTTGTTGCAATAAATACCAGTTGGCTTTTTTATTTCTAGGAACATTTACACGTGTTCATTATTAATAAAACTGAAGCTTCTTTCAACAAACAGCGAGGCAGCAGTGTCCTCGCTGCTGAATTTGCTCAGGTTTTGATAAACCACCTGGGAGTTCATGTGGAGCAAAAACCTCACCCTCTGTGTGACACAAATAACAGCCGTGTGTGTGTGTGTGTGTGAGAGAGAGAGAGGGGGGGGGGACTGCTATTGTGTGAGAATGTGAATTAGGTCAAATGTTTGCTTGCAACAACGATTAACCGTGCCCCTGTGAGGAAGAAAGCTGAGGCTCCCTGTCTTTATCTGTGCAGCCGCCTCTGATATTATTCACACAGACAATTAAAGAATCGTTTTCTTCTGATCACATGATCCTTTACAGCTGCTGGTGAGAGTTAAAAAGGGAGGAAATCATCATCAGCATCATGTTTTTGTGCAGATATTTTGCAGAAGCCTCCATGAAGGTGTGTGTGTGTATATGGAGGTTGTGTGTGTGTGTGTGTGTGTGTGTGTGATGATGATGGCTCCCACTCAGCAGGCATCAATCACAGGCTGCCCGGCTCGCCGCGCCTCAGGGCTCTGACACCTCAAACTGCAGTGATGCTGCTGACAACAGGTTACAAACCACGACTCAAAATGATGCCTGGAAAAGCATGCATGCATGCATGCAGGAGGGGGGCTGCTCGTGTAGGTGGAGAAAATTAAGAAGCTGATGCAGTGAGTTTTTTTTTTTTTTTTTTTAAATGATTTTGGATTTTTTTTAATCGTTTAATTTGCAGATCAAAGTGAGGATGGTGAAGGATGTCCCTGAGGTCAGCTGGCACGACAAAGCCCCACACCCCCTATTTATGAGAGGATGGGGGGGGGGCTGCAAATGTTAACGGAAGGTCTAACGTTAATTATCTTTATGCATCTCAGCCTGCAGGGACGTCACACAGACACACGGTGTGAGGCTTCCTCTCAGCAGATCACAATGAAGTTATTTGATGAATGCATTGCATTTTCTCTTTTTTTTTTTTTTTTTTTTTTTTTTTGGAGGGGGGGCTTTAAATCACAAAAAGGCAATGCAGTAACGCGCACACACGTGTTAAATGTATGACCAGTGGAGATGAAAAGGCAGGGCGAGCACAAAGACAGAAAGAAAAACAGGCGGTGTGTAACATTTCGAGCATGAATAAAGGATGATGTGAACCTGCGCGTGCATCTTATCGAGCTGAATCTATAGGCACATATGAATGGACCCCCCAACCCCCCCACCCTCCAGCCTGTCACATTGCGCTATAGCACCCCTGTACTCACTCAGCTCAGGTTTTGGGAGGCGCAGCATCCTTCACTTTCTGCTTCCCCTCGGACCCGGCGCTTAAACATCATCAATCAAAAAAGCGATAACTTGGCTTCCTCAGAAAAAAAAAACAGGAATGCAGCATATTGCATGTGACATCCTTTTTTTATGAGCGCCCGTTGACCCGCTCGTGCGCCCCTTGTCCGCGCGCCCCTGCTCCCCCAGCCAGAAGGGAGGCTGGGCCGTGTTTTAACCCGCCTGTGTGACTCTGTATCTCCGGGATTATCTCCAGGTTCAGCTCCTCCGCGGTCCCTCAAGCCCCTTCCATCTGCACCCGCGTCCCCTCGGCTCGGCTACTGAGCTTCCATGTGACACAGGCAGAGCTGGAGACCCCCCCACCCCCCACCCCCCAAATCTGAGAGTGTTTTTTGATTCTAGCGTCACCCCGCGGAAGGGTGAGGAAGTGCGCGTGAGGCTGTGTCTAATGAGATTTATCAGTCCCCGCTAAAGGTGCACGAGGAGGCTCTGGTTGGTTTTCTTTTAGAATCGGTACACTATGTACACAGTCAGGCTCTAAATCACACTGCAGATCCTCTTTCTGCGCAGGGCATTTAAAATGACTTGCTGAAATAATTATTATTTTTAAATGTATGAAAAAATGTAATTGTATGTTGAACAAAGGTATGGACAAAATGAGTGAGAAAATACATTATTATTATTATTGTATTATGTCATAAATGGTATTATATTATATACTGTTGTTATTGTTTTTAACATTATTTATGTTTTATTACTATTATTATTATTATTATTATTATTTATTGTTATTATTATTGTGTTTTGACTCCATGTACATTTTTGGCCAAAACTCAAAATTATTTAAAACAATATAAAAATAAACCATTTCAAAAAAGCCTTTGATTATCGAAAAATGACCTTAATTAAAAAAAAAAAATCTTTCTATTTTGAAAAATTTACCTAAAGTTTCAAAAAATTCTTCAACTTTCAAGAAAATGTTTGATTTTCAAAAAATGACCACCGTTTTCAAAAAAAACTATGGTCTTTGAAACAATTACCTTAATTTTCAAAAATCCCTTGGATAATCAAAAATGAACCCAATTTTCCAAATATTCTTCAATTTTCAAAAAACATTAGATTTTGAAAGAAATGACCACAATTTAAAAAAAAAAAAAAAACTTTGATTATCGAAAAATGACCTCAATATTCAAAAAATCTTTTGAATTTGAAAAAAATGTACATTCAAAAGAAAATACAATACATAAATCAAAAAATTCTATAAAATATGTACAATATATACAAATAGAAAGGAACATAGCTGTATAAATTAAAAAGTATGAGAAAATACTATAAAAATGAGAACAATATATCTGAATTACAATGAAATAGCTGTATATAAAAATAAAATAAAATAAATGTAAATATACTATAAATGATGTACAGTAGATCTAAATAAAAATTAAATAGCTGTAAAAAGTAAAGATTACAATAAAAATATGAGAAAATACTGTACAAATATGAACAATACATCTGAATTCAAATAAAATAGCTGTGCAGAACAAAATTACAATAACAAATTGGAAAAAAAAAGTACTATATAAAATCTGGAAATCATGTGTGACAAGTTGTATTTATGTGTGACAGGTTGTATTTAAGTGTAAATGTTGTCAAATAACTCAAAGTAGGGCAGTAATGTCTTGTTTTAACCTTGGTCCTCTCACACACCTCCACCTCTCTCCCGCCACCTGCTGGATGTCCAGAGCTCTGCAGGAGAGCAACAGCCAATCAGAGGGCAAGAGACGGTGTTGCTGTATGAGGGTCGATTCGTGCCACAGTGAGGGAGAATCTGGGGAATTATATGGGAGAGGTATTTTAACCACATAGATGTTTTTGTTGGACGTTTAAAAAAAAAAAACCTCAAAATATGATGTGATTATGTTGTCCTGCATACTGGGGAGTCAGAGTACAACATATTTATATTGGTTGTTCTTCCCTTTAAAAGGTAAAATATATAACATTTACATATTAAAATGTCTAAAAACACTCTCCCTGTGTTCTATATGTAATGAGTAGTATTCTATATGTAGTGAGTTGTGTTCAGAGAAATGTGTAGTGTCCCTGAAGGCAACGTTTCCTCTCTCCTGTCATGGCGTCGTCTCCCCTTTGAGCAGCGTCAGCGTTGTGTTTGTCTGCCAGAAGCTTCAGAAACTGACTTTTTATCCAGTTTTAAGACACATTTTTACCAGACACAATTGCATATTGTGTGTTTAAGTAATCCAAGTTGCTCTCACTTTGTGTCATTATCAACACAAACAGGGTCTTCCTTTGTGTCTAAAAGCAGCTCAAAACTATCACAGCAAGTGGTTTCAAACCTGCAATAACTGACAAATGCTGCAACTAATTATATTCCTTATTGATTTAACTGGTAATTTATTTCTTTGATTAAGCCATTAATTGTTTAGGGATAAATGAACATCACAATTCCCAGAGCCAAATGTCTTTAAATGGCTTGTATGTCTGACCAAAAGTCCAAAACTCAAACTGTAAACAAAAAAAATTTAAAGAGAGAAAAACAGCAAATCCTCAAATTTGAGAAGCTGGAACCAGATAATTTTTTGTATTTTAGCTTGAAAAACAATTAATCGAATATCAAAAGTGTAACGGATTTATTTTCTGTTGACATTTTTTTCTTTACTTTACACATCCTTCTAGGCATTTTTGAATTATTAATAATAAAGAGGCATTTCTTTCATTGTGGAGGAACTTGTAAGATTTGTTTTTCCAAGTAAATATTTTATTTTATATCATTAGATTTTATTGTGGCTGGGAACTTGTTCTTATGCTTGTTCTTGATAAGCTAAATCTTCGGCATCAGTCCTGCATCAGTGATTTGTCGCTATATAAACAAATCCACTTTATTTTAGCCTTGTCAATTTTAGTTTTATTCAATTATTTATTTCTTCGATTTAGAAAATGTTCCCTCCTCTTTTTAATTTGCTTATTTTTTTTAAATCTCAAAACACAACAATATGTTATATCACCTGTTTTACATCTGTGGCTGTACATTAATATAGGTTTCTAATTATTGCATATATGTAAATAAATGATAATATAATGATAAGATAATACAAATAAAAATATGTAAAATGTATTATCTTCTTTGGTCAATAAAACATATTGAAACATAGAAGCTAAGCATCCGGAGGCTCCCCTCTTCTGCTCATAGTGGCACTAATCGCCCCTCATACACCTCCCCTCCCCCCTCTCTTGTAGTCCCCACAGGGACAGCCTCCGTGTTTTCCTCCTGAGGTAAAGTGAACTGTGCGTCCGGAGATGGACCTAAAGCTTCGCAGGTTTCCAACTTGTGTTTGAGTATTTTTTTAAAAATTTTAAATCACTTCACTGTTCTTATCCACTTCTTCCTCATCTTCATCATCAGAGCCGGAGAGAGAGGAAGATGGGCTGCTGCTCTGCACGATGCACGCTGATCCTCCTGTGTTGTCTGCAGCTGGTGAGATGTTTTTCTCGCATGATATTCACACATAAACACATCTGCTTCCTATCTTTACCTTCTGGTGATACTTAGCCTATAACTTCCAGGTTATACTCATAAAAAATACATTAAGATTACAAGTAAAAGCTCAATTTTAATTCATTTAAATGGCTGAAAAGACTTGTTTGAAAAAGAAAGTTCATTTGTTGGTGCTTTGAAGCCCTCATGTTTAACATATTTTCTTACAATAAAAAATCTTACATTTACACTTAAGGTCCACAAAATTTTAATACTTTAAATACCTGTTAAACATGTTGTCTGCTGTTATATTTGATGACCTTCCATTCACATTGTAAGCATTTCTGCATCAGCTGCAAACTAAAATAAGAAGTTAGAGCTGCTTCCAGTTTCCTAAATGGGAATTTTTGCAGGTTTTCTTGCTGTTGTGTTAAAATAAATTGCATATATTTTGGTATTGGACTGTCGTCACCTTGAGCTTTGAGAGCATTTTTCACCAGTTTCTGACATTTTATAAACCAAACAAATGGCAGATTAATCGATACTGAACATAAGTTAGTTGACGCCCTGATAAACATGTATATTTTATTAACCATGTAAATAGTAAGCTTGTTGTAGTTGGAGGTGCCTATGTAAAGCAGTGACCGCCCACCACTACAACCACCACAATGAAGGGCTGCACCCACTTTATCCTCCTCCTCCTCCTCCTCCTCCTCCTCCTCCTCCTGCTCCTCCTCTGTGTTTCCCACCCTGCCCCCCTTCATCATGACTGACTGACTGGGGCTCAGAGGACCCAACATTATGGTCTGTCTTTGTCCCACATGACAACTTATAATAATGAAAAATACAACCTTGTGGGATGCACAAGCACGAGATTCAAGTCAAGTTAATTATAGCCTCTGTCCTTTCGACCCTCGCTTCGGATAAGGAAAAAGTCTCCTGAAAAAAACCCTTTTAATGTGTAAAAAAGAAACTGATGGACTACTGAAAGTGGCAAAGGGCCCAGGGGCCCATTGGCCTTCATCTACAATATGTAACTCAAAAAGACAGAAAATTACCACAAAGAGACACAAAACGACTACGAAGAGACACAAAACAACCACAAAGAGACACAAAACAACTACAAAGTCTCATAAGTCCTCATGTCTCCTAACTCTGGCTCTGCTCCTCCAGATTACTGTGCTGGAGAGGCAGGTGTTCGACTTCATCGGCTACCAGTGGGCTCCCATCATGATCAACTTCTTCCACATCATCGTGGTCATCCTGGGCCTGTTCGGGGTCATCCAGTACAGATCACGCTACGTTATCATGGTGACCAAATTAAGTGTAACTGGGAATGAGTAGGATTTATTTTCAAGTCAAAAGGCTCGAGTCCAAGTCGAGTTGCAAGTTTTTTATTATTTCATTTATTTAGCAGTTTTCATACAGGGGGAGTCGTCCAAAGTGTTTTACAACAAAGTGAAGAAACGAGAACAAATACAAACAGAGGAAGAGTGACAGTTAATTAAAAAATAATGCTGAATAAATAAGTTCTCAATTGGCGTTTAAAAACGTTGCACCTCTTAAAGCCTTCGGCAGGGAATTCTATAGTTTTGGTGCAAAGTAAAAAACAAAACAAAAGGCTGAGCTGCAGATTTTCTTATTTCTGTGATAGTTTGTACTTTTTTTTAAAAAGCAAGCAGAATAGCTAAGAGGCTGTGAAAGATTATAAAACAACAAAGAAAGCACACTAATGCAGTGTAACAAATTATTCATATAGAATACATTTCATTGAACACACAACGTGAGCGTTTTTCCCTTGTTTTTCGGAAGATCCTGGCTTTGACTATTGATAAAAGTGTGATTTTTCATGTGATCTAAAACATTCAAAGTCCTTCTGTTAGATATTTAACCAACGTTTGTCTGCAACAGATGTCAACACTTTACACCAACCAGTACAAATGTTGCGGCATTTCTCGTTATCATACTACATATAGTCCTTGGACACAAAGGGGGACCTTGTGACGCCTCAGATTTATTTGTAATAAAAACGAGGAGCCCTGAGGTACTAGGACTTCTCTGAAAGGTGAGTTTTATGAACTTTTCTTTATTGTTTTTTGTTCCTCAGTACCTGCTGTGGACGCTGCTGTGGGTCGGCTGGAATGTGTTTGTCAGCTGTCTCTACCTGGACGTGGGAGGCCTCTCAAAGGTAAAGTTAATGGTCACATAAGTGTCGGATAATTAGAGACTCGCGTAGCTTCAGAGAGTTCAGCTCGTCTGACGACCTGCAGTCACATGATGACGGCTTGTGTCTATCCTCGGTCGCACGATATTTATATATTTATATATTTTACAGGCATGGAGTGACAAACTGTTTATCGGAGATGGAAAAAGTAAAGTAGTAATACCTCAGCCTAAAAATACTCCATTACAAGTAAAACTCTGTTACTTAAGTAAAAGTACAGAAGTAAAATATATTTATTATATTTTAACATCTCTTAATTGTATTTATTATCTGTATAATTTATTTTATTTAAAGCAAAATGCACTTAAAGTATCAAAAGTAAAAGTGCTCATTATGAGCGAAACGGCTCTTTTAAAAGTGTTGTATTATTATAGAATATTAGCTTCTGTTTTTATCACTAACAAATATAAGAGTTTCTTAATGTCGTAGTTTGTCAATGTGGAGAAAAATGTTAATTTCATGTTCGAAATCTTTTCTCATCTAATAACTTCTGGTTTATTGACAAGTAGGTTTTTTCATCCAAGGAATTTGCTTTGGTTTATAATATAAACATAGTAAGAGAACATTTATTAAATTAAAAATAAAACCAGGAATGCAAACATCAAGAAACATAAAATTACAATAATAATTACTATAAAAATTAAAGAAATATGTACTATATATCTGTAGCTCCATATGTTATACTAATGACTTATAAATGTATAATTAATCCAGTTATTAATTTTTCTGTCTTCCAGTTGTGTCTCTTACTACCACAGTTATACTGAATAGATTCTACAATACATATTTTATAAGATTTATCTTAATCTCATTTTGTAGTGTTTTTACAATATAAAGCATTACATTTCCATAACTATACAGCACTTATAGGTATTAATAATTGCCTTCTCCCATTTTTTTTTTTTTTTTTACTATTTTTAAGACATAACTTTGCAAGACTTCAGAGAAAAAACATCAGAAATAAACTGAGGCTCACTCCTGCTTTTAATAATATTTCATTTTAATATTTTGTTTTCTGTACATATACTAAAATAAAAAAATGAAATCCAATGTCACATCACATATAAATGCTTTTTTATTAACTTTTGACTTTTTAAAAAATAGGCTTGTTGCTCAGCCCTTATATATTTATATATGAATAATTATTTGTTAATTCATTTGTTACTTTTATTGTTTCTTTTTATGCTTTTTTAATTGCTTTTTGAGCTTGTAATGTTTTCCATTGCTCTACTAAAAAATATGAATACAGTTAAATAAAAAATTGATGGCTTAATCGATAATGAAAATAATCGTTAGTAGTGGCCCCAGACAGGAAGTGAGGTGCATACTGAACCATATCATGTTCATTTTTGCAGGTCAGATTTCTCCCCACATATTGCACACAGTCTATAAAACAGAATATTTAGAATATCATATATTTAAGAACATACCAGCTCCACATGTCTTCCTCCTGTTTGTGTCTCTGCAGGACAGTGATGTCCTCTCTCTGGGAGTATCGTCACATCGCTCCTGGTGGAAGGATAACGGGCCGGGCTGCGAGAGCGAGGGCGTGCCCTCCGCTGGGAGGCAGGAAAACCAAAAAAACCAACAAATCCCCGAGTTGAGCGTCGCGCTGAGCTGCTGGCTGGAGTACCAGTACATCGAAGTCCTGCACTGCATCGGCCAGCTGCTCATATCTGTGAGTCAGTTCAAGTTTATTTTATTTTATTTTATTTTATTTTATTTAGCTCAAGTCAATTCCATATTCTATTAATTTCAAGTCAATTTAATTTAATTTAATTCAAGTCAATATTCAAGTCAATTCAATCTATTATTGAATTATATATTAAATTTAATTGAATTCAATAAACTTTATTGGCATGACATTTGATGTGTGTTGCCAAAAGCACAATTATGATTATGAAAGACAATGAATTAATTTCTTACACTCCATTGTGACTTTTATTATATATGGTTATATAGTTATTATTATATAGTCTTATTTCATTTTTGCTTGTTTTTTATTTTCTATTCTCTTGGCTCTTTATTTAATGTTTTTATCTGTATCCGATTTGAATTGCCTTGCTGCTGAAATGTGCCATACACATAAACCTGTATTGGTACAATTTCAATGTGGCTTAACTTTAACAATATAAGACAAACAAAAACAATGCAAGTGTTACACTTCTGATAATAACATAAAGAGATATTTGAAGAGCTAATACAAGATATCTTATAGATAACAAGAGAAAATAATAGATAATAAATACAATAAAGAGATGTTAAAATAAAAAGATGTTAATATTAGGGATAATACAAAATATTACATTTTCTTTAGATAACAAGAGAAAATCTACTGATGATTAATACAATAAAGATACCGTATGTTAAAATAAATATATGGTATGGTAGGGATAATACGAGATATCTAATATTCCATAAATAATAAGACAAATAATAGATAATAAATACAATAAAGAGATGTTAAAATAAAAAGATATATACAGTATATATATATTCTACTGGGTATCTTTTTTGTTGTGGCAGGAAGTAAAATATTTAACAGCCAACACTGCACATTATTTATTTTCCCCATAATGACGTGTCATTTCTCCCTTTCTGTCAGAATTATTCAATTTTGTAAATAATTCCCAGTTACTATTTCTGTAGTTTTGACATTCTGTTAGAAAGTTTGTCACACATTTCTAAGAAACTCATTCATCATTCATTAAACAAGTGAAAATGTCAAGAGAATTACTTGATGATGCCTTTTAAAACTTCCATTGAAAAGCACATTTAACATTTAATATTGTTTTAATATCAATAATATGCATCTGCACGCACACAGGAATGGACGGTTGCCTAGCAACAGCAACTCTAAATTGGAAAAGAAGGCTGGAAGATTTAAAAATGGCTCCACGTTATCACACCGGTGTCTCCTGGTGGTTTAGTGTTGCTGAGCTTCTCAGATTCTAGTTTTTTGTCTAAATTTAATTTACCGGGATGCTGTTTATCTAGTTTGTAAATGATGAAAATCAAAGTTTTTGGGGTTGCATCTGACAATATCATCATATCCGGTGACTTCAACATTTTTAGACCAAGGACCTTGTACCTAAAAGAGAGACGGAGCAGGGACTATTAAAATAATAATAATACTTAGTAATAGATAACTATTTTACGGATTTGTGCCACACAGTGATTTAGGTTAGCTAGCTCACGTGATTGCACGAGGATTCATGGGTAACATTTAAATTATCATCAATGCTTTGTAGATTAAATGGGTAGTTGTTTTTTTTTACAAAATTACCTGATGTATCTTTGCTAATAATATGTTGGATTCATATTACTGTAATGTGTATTTTCAGACATATTTTGTATTCCTGTTGAAGACAATATCCAAGGCTATTCTGTGTATATATAAATAACTAATATACATATATATATATATATATATATAAATAACCAACATCAAAAGTCTAAATCATAGCACCAACTTAAGTCCTGCGAAGTCACAAAGGTCCTCATAGAGTTTTTTGAATATTGTATTTTATTTATTCTTAAAAATAGGAAAGAAAGGTTTGGAACTGTTGAATTTGTGGATGTGGTATTTAGTGAGTAAAAATACAAAATGTATTATCCATTTTAAAATTCAAACACACCAAAGAAAGCTAAAGCTAAACGGTGTTTTTATTATTTACACCTGTACTTTGCCTGCTGTCACAAAATGTCTTATGTCTTTGGGATGGATTATGTGCTTTTAATTTATTTACTACATGTGATTCACTTTTATACATTTGTATTAATTCCCGTAGCTCCCGGGATTTGTTTATGCCTGCTACATCACCAGCACTTTCTCAGATGAGGAGAACAGCTGTAAGTATGTTCAGTGATATACACCATTTAGATAATTCATTTTGGTAAATATAATACATTTTAAGAATTTTATCCCCTAAAAGTGATAGCGATGTTTTTGAAGTGTGGCTGTTTGAGGTTCTTCTCCACAGTCAGTGTGTCACCTGCAGTAGATGCAGTTTGTAGAAACAGACAGGAAGCAGGAAGCTGAACGATGTTCTGCTGTGGACGTATTTTAGACACCTAAAAAAATCTATTTCAGTTTAAGTGTACGCTATATTTAGAATATCTTTGTACGTAACAATACAGATATTAAGAGGAAATAAAAATGCAGGCAAGTACTGCTTAAGTTAAGAACATGAATACAAAAATTACAATAAAAATATGAATAAGATACTGTAAAATATACGATAACAAATATTTACAATATGAAAATACATTTTGCTGCTGCATTACATCTCTTAGCTATAAACTATGAACAGATTCCTCATACAACCCCACTTCAATTCAATACATACAAACTATCCCTTTTTAAAAGTATATGTTTTTTGTCTTTTACACTGATTTGCTTTGTATCGTTTATTTTATGTTTTTCTTTCTTGTTTTAGTTCATTTCATTGGTGAATTTCATCATCCATCCAAACCCTCTCAGTTTCTCTTCTAGTGTAAAGACCTGCAGGTATGTTCAGTGGCATGGTGGCCATTACCTCTCCTCTCAATCTGTCATTGTCCATCTTATATGTTCAGCATCTCATACACAAAGTCTTTTTCTATATTTTTGCTTAGATTATAAATAACCACACAAGTAAAGTGGTTGAGGAAAGCTGAGAAGGAACCGGGCAGAACGGGGAGACGACGATGGTCATCGTAAAATTTCTTCAGTCTGATTGTCAAGAAAAGGATTTCACTGAACAAAACGTGCGGGCCCGTTCACGATGTGTTTTTTAAATCTACCTGTGTGTGCAAATGTGTGTGCAAGTGTGTGTGTGCAAGTGTGTGTGGGAAAGAAATAGAAAAATCACTAGATATGAAGCACTCAAATACAAAAGAAAAGTGTGATTTGAAAAATCTAAATAAGTAGCTGTTTCTTTCTGATGTTTTTTAAAATGTATAAATTATTAATAATGTGTCATTTCAGTTAGAAAAAGTGACCGCTCCAACTCGTGTAGAGTATGATAATTATAATTCAGTGAAATAAACCGCGTTTACAAAACTGCTTGTGTTGCACACATTTCTTTTTTTTTATTAAACATTTATAAGACTAAGAAATGCTGCTTATTCCTATTTTTTGTCCTTTTTTGCACACTAAACCAACGTTTCTGTTGGTATACTGTACATGTATGTAAGGATTTGTATAAAAGTACATCTGTTTCATATTATTAAATCTTATTCTATTCTAAAAAAAATGTTTAAGTATATGTTCTTCATGTGTGTGTAGCGTGAAGGGGCTACACTTATATTTCATTATGCAAGCCTGTGTTGTAAAATGACAAATAAATTAACCTTTGACCTTTTTAGGAGCAAAAATATTGTACTGCCACAGTTGTACAGGCTTTGTACAGCACTTACTGTACTAATAAAAATAAAAGCTTAATTAATTAGAGAACAGTATTTTTAATCTGTAAATGTAATGTAAATGCGGGCATGATGGAGCAAGACAAATATTTATTTATTTATTATTATTAGAAATAGAAAGAAAACAAATACCACATTTTACCATAATAATGTTAAGTCTTTAAAGATACACTGAAAACATTAAAACCAGTAAAAACTAACAATAACATCTACAAACATTGCAGGCATGTACTCAATATAATGGTACAGAGCAACACAAATATTAATTTAAATAAATAAGGAAAAGCAATAATAAATAAATAAAAATAGAATTGGGATAAATAAACTTCAATATTATAAAATTGTTGTAAGAAGAACGAAAATTCTGCTAGGTAGCCATGTTTTTTTCAATCTTTCAAAAAATACATTAATAAATATATTAAAATATACAAACATTGCAGAGAAATAAGAACATGAATTTAAATTCATAAGTAAATCAAAAAAAAAAATAGTATTGGGATAAAAAAAAAAAAGTTCATAATATCTATTTAAACTTTATTCAGAACAATTGTTACTTTACAGATTATCTTAGAAATATTAGTTTGTATTCTTCAATATCCAAATAATCAGATAAAAAGAAATACAAGCAAGGCAATATTGACAATACAAATAAATGCATATATAAATAAAATAAAATTGTACATGATAAAAATAAATATAATAAATAGTTAGATCCCTTACTGAAACAACAGTTTAATATACAATTATAAGAAAAACAAGGAAGCTGCTAGCTAGGTAGCCGTGGACGCGTCTTTTACGTCCCCTACGTCACTTCCGCCCCGCAGACCCCGGATGAAGCTGCCATTGGGGCAAGTGAGCAGCAGGGCCACCGAGGCTGGTTGTATTTTAATTTAACGGAGTTAACGGGGGTCGGAGCGGATTGAAGCCCCGCTGGAGTTAATGTCGACAGGGCCGCGCGGAGTGCCAGCGACGGCTACGACGAGCAAACGGTCCACCGAGCCGGGCAGAGACACCGGCTAACGGCTGCTGCTAACTAACTGTTTAACATTAACTGTGCTTCTCCAGCCATTAGCCTCTCTCTCTCTCCACACACACACACACACACACAGACACACACACACAGACACACACAGCTTACATACTGCACAATACCTGGTGGATGAAGGATGTCTGCCGCCAGTATTGACCCTCAGGTAAGGAGAAACGCTTCTTGATTCCCCCACAGAGAGGCGAGGTGTGCGGTGTGTGTGTCCGAGCTAGTTCGCTAACTGAGAGGGGAGGTTAGCTGGAAATCTGCTGTTTCTCTGCTGGTTACCAAAGGCCTGGACCACAGCTTCCAGTGGGTGGCAAAATAAAATTAAAAAAGAAGAAGCGCTGTTTTCTCCCCGCAGGAGACGTATAAACATGTCAGTGTGCAGCTAGGATAATATGTGATGTTTTTAATAACATTGATTCAGAATCAGAATTTGACTCCTGGTTTTTTTTTTTTTTTTTTTTTTTTTTTTTTTTTTTTTTGCTGTTGCACAGAAATAGATATGCAGCTAAAAGCAGAGACAACAAAGATGAACCAGAGTAAACATTTTAGCATTTGTAAGATAAGAGAATCTTTAATCTGCACATTTTCAAATCGCAGAACAATCAATTTAATGTGTAATTAATGTTGTGTGTTTTTATATTTTTAGTGTGTCGTTTTATATGATAATTTTAACTTGTAAATATAAAGTGTTTTTGAGTGCTATGAAAAGCGCTCTATAAATAAAATGTGTTATTTCTTTTCTTTTTTTTTTCTTCCATTGTCCCTGAGGGAATTTTTTTCCTCGGCAAAAATGTTACACACATTACACTTAAAACAATATGTAGCCAAAGGCACAGTAAAAATTTAAATGCAAAGACTATACAAACAATACAAGAAGATATATAAAATATTGAACATGCCTTGTATGATAAAACAATAAATACATAGGTATTATAAAAAATAGAATACATGTGCATTATAAAAAATAAATACATAGGCATTATAAAAAACTATGTACATACAAATAGGTGAAAGAAGATACACGCACATGTATATATATATATATATATATATATATATATACACAACACAACAACAAACAATGTCTATAAGTCGGACTGTTTCTGTACATTGTATATAATAATGAGGAAGTGCAGATTGCAAATACAATATAATAAAAATGTTATTTTGAATGACTAATATAACAGGTTGCGTGGATATATACAGACCAGGCATGTCGTGGCAGTGCCTCAGTCTTTGCTACTTTTCCCAATTAATTTGAGCATAATGTCACAATTCCCAAGACAGCTGTATATTCAGTATAAACAGCCACTTAGGTTTATATTTGACAGTGATATGTGCATGTTACAAAAAACTGTGTATTCAAAATATATAGTGTGATTTAACTGATGAGTGTTCATCAGAGGGACGGCCTGTGGGAAGAAACTGTTCATACAGTACATTGTAGACCCATGCAAGTGTTGTGTTTTTCTCCTTTCACATGCATTCCTCCTTTCAATGTGACCACTAAGACATCGAAAGGACAAGATGCAAGCAAAGGTAAGAAGAGAAATTTCCAACAATGTCTCCATAGCCTTAAATAATGTCTTTGCATCAACATATTTTCATGCAGTAATGAACATACATCATCGTAAAGGCAAACAGCTCATCAATGGAAGACACCTTGCACTTTCCAAAAGGTCAAATCTTCTAAAGGTTACGTTTATCCAGCAGACAGGACAATCTATTTTAAACACAGATTTTTCTTTATTTTTTCAACTTCAGTCCCGCTGTAAGAGAAAAGGATGCACACGGCTAGAAACAAGTTATTAATGCAGAAGACATTTTAGTTGCATGGGAAATCTGTGATGTTGTACTTACAGCTTGTTCGATGCAGATGTGGCATCATTAGGTTTCTCTGGAAATATGTGTAAATTCCAGCTTTGACAACAGTTTGATTTTATTGCAGCCTTTCCAGTTTCAGTGCAGAATGGCTCCCTCCACCAGAAGGATGCAGTTCATGACAACGACTTTGAGCCGTATCTCACCAACCAGTCAAATCAGGTAGGAAACTCCTTTCAACTGTATTTTGTACCGAATAGTTCGAAGCTTCATTCATGACGTTGACATTCAAATTCTAAATCAACATTTGAATGCTGCGCAGCTTCTTTTTTGCATGAATGTGCGTTGTATTTAAAGCTGGTATTTCTGCACAGTGTCAGATATTATAAGATTATTCTCCACTAATATTATTAGTATTATACTATTAGTAGAATTGGACTCCAGTGGTGGCTGCGTAGGATTTCTTTCAGACTCGTGTGATCCAAACATTTCCAATAACTCGCCATTTATTGAAAAAAGATAGATGTAATCATTTCCATAATTCACCAAATGTAACCAAATATTCTGCTTCAATCCATCGTCATCCATCTTCAAATTCAATTGTTTGAAATCTAGGCCTACAAAGGACAATTTTATGGCTATTAAAATGAATGTTCTACTGTTGTTAACTGCAAATCATCAAGAGTGTCGTTGAAATGTATTTATTACCCGACTTCCTTTTAGATTTAGATTTAGCTAGATTTAGACTTTGATTGCTGTTATATATCACTATTATATTGTTTAAACATGTCAATAAATTCATGTAATTCTAGGACTTATTTTCATTTATAGGCTTCTCATTTTACTTCATACTTCTGCCAGTATGACCGCAACATACAAACGGGAATTAAATTTAATTCTATGCGGTTTTAAAACGTCTTAAGTCGAACATGTTGAGACGTGCACAAACCCAGACAAACATTTGAAGCTTCATTCAAAAACCTCAATAGAAGCTTAAAATATAAAAAAAAAAATGACATTCAGTACAGCTCTAGTCTTTTGTGACACTAACCAATGATCTTAAATCTATTTGTGTTTGTAGAACAACAGCTATCAATCCATGACAGACCCTTACCTGTCCAGCTACTATGCCCCCTCCATTGGCTTCCCTTACCCTCTCAGTGAGGCTCCTTGGTCGACAGGGGGAGACCCACCGATCCCCTACCTGACGCCCTACGCCCCCCTCAGCAATGGAGACCATCACTTCATGCACGACACCGTGTTCGGACAGCCGGGCGGGCTCAGCAGCAGCATCTATCCTCACAGGTTCAACTTCTTCCCAGAGAACCCGGCCTTCTCCGCATGGGGCACCAGCGGCTCTCAGGGCCAGCAGACTCAGAGCTCAGCCTACGGGGGCAGTTACAGCTACCCCCCCAGCTCTCTGGGAGGCACTTTAGTCCCCGACGGGCAGACAGGCTTCCACAGTGACACCCTGAGCAAAGCTCCCGGTATGAACAGCCTGGAGCAGGGCATGCTGGGCCTAAAAATAGGCGGGGATGTGACGGGAAGCGGCTCCGGCATGAAGAGCGCCGGCTCTCTTGGAGGCGGCAGTGTAGCTGCGGCTGTCCCCACGGGCAATGGCGGCACACCAATAGGGATGCCCCCTCCGAAGCCGGCATCGTGGGCTGCTATCGCGAGTAAACCTGCGAAGATGCAGCAACAGAAGATCAAGAACAAACCCGGCACGCCCATGGTTGGAGGTCTGCCTCCACCGCCCCTGAAACACAACATGGACATTGATACATGGGATAATAAAGGAGCTGCTAACAAGATGGCGCCTCCTCTGCCGCCCCATCACCACCACCACCACCACCACCATCACCAGCAGCTTCACTCCCACGCTCCCAGCCTCCTGCCCCCCCTCCAGCAGTCCCTACAGTCTGCCCAGTCCCTTGTGCAGCAGATGACCATGCAGGGTCCTCCTCCACAGTCGTACCAGAACCACAACTCCGCTCCGACACCTCAGACCCGCTGGGTAGCGCCCCGCAACCGCAACTTATGCTACGGTGGTGGAAGCTTGGACAGCAGTGGCTCCTCTAACGGCGGCGGTGTTGGTAACGGAGGTGGAGGGGGCGGCGGTTTGCCTCCAGAGCCGGGATTGGAGTCTCACCCCGTGCTGGAGAAGCTGCGGGCAGCGCACAGCTACAACCCCAAGGAGTTCGACTGGAGCCTGAAAAACGGACGCGTGTTCATCATCAAGAGCTACTCTGAGGACGACATCCACCGCTCCATCAAGTACTCCATCTGGTGCAGCACGGAGCACGGCAACAAACGTTTGGACTCAGCCTTCAGAGCCATGAACGCTAAAGGTCCCGTCTACTTGTTGTACAGCGTCAACGGCAGCGGGCATTTCTGCGGCGTGGCCGAAATGCGCTCGCCCGTGGACTACGGCACCAGCGCCGGCGTTTGGGCGCAGGACAAGTGGAAGGGCAAGTTTGATGTGAACTGGTTGTTTGTTAAGGACGTGCCTAATAGCCAGCTGCGCCACATCCGCCTGGAGAACAATGACAACAAGCCAGTCACCAACTCACGCGACACTCAAGAGGTTCCTCTGGAAAAGGCGAAGCAGGTGCTCAAGATTATCGCCCAGTACAAACACACCACCTCCATCTTTGATGACTTCTCCCACTACGAGAAGAAGCAGGAGGAGGAGGAGGTGGTGAAGAAGGTAGTAATTTCCTTTTAGACTTAACATTTGACAATTAGAGGAATAAAGATATTTAGGGACTGTATGGAAATTATTAGTGTGGGAGAGAAATCTTGTGTAACGTTAAGGTGAGACACTACAGGTATTTTCATGCTGTCAATTTTGAACATTTTGAGAACAAAATCGGGAATGATATGGAATTAAGGCACCGGTCGATTTTGGGTTATTTAGCTTCCCTAACGTGTTATCTGTGTTACTAGTGTAAAGAAAACATCCAAAATCCACATCAGGAGTTTATTTACTAACTTTGTCTGTTTGTGTCTGTAGATTTCTCCTAAATTCACCAAAAGTGACATTACATAACGCCTCATTTACATATTTAAACATCACATGTCAGAAAACTTGTAATATAAAAAGTAATTGTGTTAATGTGAGTAATGAACTGGGGAAGTTTCATGCTGATATCTATTAGTTACATTTTTGACCCTATTCACCTGTAGTGTGTACAAAATGTATGAATTTTACAATCCATATCTTTAAAGGAGGTTTTCTCTAAAGGAGGTTTTTCTCAGACTCTGAGGCTGAAATCTCCACTTCAGTAGCTCTTACATACACCAAACTTTCCACTTTCATTCCTCTCTATATTCTGAAGCTTTGTACAGAGGAGTGTGTTCACATCTCATTCAGAGCCTCATTTATACAGATTTTTATTACCAACAACAAGGCGAAAATGTTTTTTATTTTTTATGTCTGTTGACAGTATTTTGTGATTTATGGAGTGATACAAAGAGACTCTTTGACTCTAATATGTCAACAAAATGAAACAAGAACTTTGAACCTGCTTTATCTAATGTTCACATTTCTCTTCTGGAAATGTGTGCAAATTAGCACATATTTAATAAGATAACACCTCATTTGCATATTTAAACAACATTTCAGAAAACAAATAATACAAAAAATAATTGTTTTTAATGTAAATAATCAATTGGGGAAGTTTCATGGTGATATCATTAGTAAAAAATGTTTACCATGTTCACCTGTAGTGTCTCACCTTAACGTGTTATTAATTATTTTTATTCCCTCCCCCCTTGATTTTGATTATATTTCAAAATAAAATAATAATATAGATATATTAATATTAGTACAATTCCTTTTAATTTAAGCCCTGTGATATTTTTGCCTGCCCTGGATTCCAAATAATAGAAATTAATGTGATTTTTAGATCTGATCATATTGCCAAATATGCGATTAATCTTTCTAATTAATTAATAATTAATAAATGAATCTGTCTTTCACAATTCAACCGCTTACATACTTCTGAGTGGCATTATCAACCAGGTGTATTTTGTTGCTGATTCATCCTCTTGTCTAACTGTCATAATGCCATTGTGTTGATTTAACTATTTTATTTCCTTTTTATGTGCCATAAATGTTAGAAGAGAAGGCTGAAATAAAATTAGAAAAATAATATAGAAATTAACCTCCTTTTCTAACATAATAACATTTGTACAGTACCTTCTTTGTGAGCTGGTTTCTTTTTACTTCCATTTGTATCCGTTGGTCATTGAAACGATTGGAAGATTTGCTGATGGAATATTAAAAGTGATGACGTTATTCTAATCAGCATTTTTTAATAAGACTTTGCATGTTTTCTTTAACAGAGCTATGAACCTGCCCCAATACAGAGCCGACCCCGAATCGATCAGGTAATGTCTGTTTTCCCTCTCTGTGTTAGGGCAGCGTGCAGAGAATATTAGTGCGTTTCTGATTGTACGACAAATGCATGCTGAATCACATGCATCGAGTGATCTAATTGATCTTTAATGCAAGTAAGTGTTATTCATCATACCAGACAAAACTATTCACTTGTGTAAAACAACTTCAGAATTTTATTTTGTTGTAAAACGGCAACATAACATGGTAGAATTATCGCAATATGAATCCACTGAAAGTGTCAATCATCCTGGTTGATTTGGCGACTCCCTATTTCCTCGTGGTAACGGCAAATGCGGTAGTATTTATTCTACTGTACAGTATTTACTTTCACATTCTGTTTTTATCTTATTCTATTTTCTATTTATATATTGTATTCCTGCATTTTACTTGCACCATCATGTCTCTTGGACTATTTTATTTCTGAAGTATACTGTATGTTGCATTGTGGGAGGAGACTGGGACTTTAAACGCTGTAGTTATTGTTATCTTTTGAATACTGCAGGACCTAGAATACTGGGGGCAGCAAAACAAACTATTGTTGTTTTTAATAAAGAAGTCGGGCAATAATTGACCTTTTCCCATCATTCTGTGATCTGATTTTATGCTGCACACGGCATGATTCTGCAAACAGTGAAAGTAGTTACCTGGCTGAGGAGTTGGCTGTGCAGCCTCCAATGAATGATAACGTTGACTACTTCATAATAAAGGTCAACTCGTGTTTTGTCAGTTAAATGCTTTTAATGTGAAGCTCCAGCAGTAAGAAATGTTCAGTTGGCATTAGCAGGAATTTATTACTGCAGTTTCTCAGATTGCATTACTGCAAAAATATATGTATTGCAATACTTTCATCACTATTGCGTTACCTCATTCAGCAATAGATAGTGACTTAATAGACATTTATTAAGAAGAAAATCCTCAAGATTATTACTTTAAAGTTCATTAATGGTAATATTAAGTCATGCGTCTCCACTCTTGGTTTTCTTTTTGATTAATATAGCTTTGTAATTTACTGTTATGGAATATTACAGGTGTCTAATAAATTCTTGTTTGTTTTTTTTATGTTATTTTTTTCAGGATCGTCAGAAGTAAACAGAAGACGGCTGTCGACGAAATTTAGATTTAAAAAAGGAAACACAAGGACATAAACAAATTGAAAACTAATATTTTTTTCTATTTAATTTTGTTGACTTTGGCCCACGTCAAACTTTTGATCCACGACGCTCCCGACTCCCAGTCTTTACGATGCGTGCAGGGATGAAGCTAGTTCCACCGGTTGAATCGCTTCAATAATATATATTTTCCTGTTTTTTCTTAACCTTACAAATCTCTATCGCTCCCCCGGAACTTGCATTCTTAGCTAAATATAAGTAACAAATATCTGCACGTCTGTTTTTGAAAATCTCTCTACAACATGCTGCTGATATTCAGTGACTGTTCACTTTGTGGTTTGTGTGTTGGAGAAATGTTAAGTGCTTGTATTGGTTAATCTTGACGAGTGAACAAGACAAATGTCTGCTATCTGTTTGTGGCCAGTTGTATTTTATATTATCAGACGGAAAAAAATCTATAAAATCCCTCTTTTTTTCTTTTCTTTTTTTTTTTCATGTGAGGGGTGTTTTATTTTGGCGGGGGAATGTGTACACTGAGAGTTTCTGTATGCATAGACTTAATTGTGCAAAGGTTGTGACGTTAGAAAGCGTAAATGTTAAGAAAATATTTTGAATAATGTATCACCTGGCTTACAACTGATTAAATTTAACATTAAGGTGGAGAATATGTGAGAAATCGTCTCCTCCAGTGGAGCCTTAACATTTCTTTTCAGCACTAAAATTATCTTTTTCCAGAACTGTACCTCAAATTTTTTCCGCTAGAGATTCAGGGAAAAGGTGATGAGGAGGAGATGAAATGGTGGTCCCTCTCTTTCTTATTTAAGGATGCAAATACAAATATTACTGTACGAGTTCGGGTTTTTATCGACACAAAACTTGCTTTCTGTCTTATTTCCCTGTTACGGTGACTTTTATTTCCCTGCAGGAAGTCTCTGTTTATGAAATTCTGGAGGAAATGTAGCATGTACTGCTTTTAAAACTCAAGCCAGACCTGTCACCTTGTTTTTTTTCTTTTTGTTTCTTGTTCTTTCTTAACATAATTATTATAATCTTGGCATCATTTTCATTGCTATAACCTGTCCACATCATCCTCAGAAAATGTAAGCTTTAATGTACCGGCATTTCTAACTGAGATCGCCTCAAAAATGTTTAACTGTAGCATTATACTTAACTGATTTATTGTCAAGTGTATGGAAACCCAGAGACTAGCCTATATGGTATATGTTTGTGACTTCTTCTTCTTCTTTTCTTTTTTACTTGCTTGCTGTATTGTGTGTATGCAAGAGTGAAAGAAAAGAGAGGGAGTACGATTGTGGAGCAATCAGAGTTATATTACTGGTATTGGATTATAGAAAATTTATGCAAAAAAAATGTTTTAAAAGTCACCCCTGAATTAAATATCCATGTATCAGAGGTCACTATCACATTCTTAGATTTGATCATGTTCATTATTAAAGATATACTTATCTGTTCTCCGTGTTGTTTTATTGTGATGAGGATTTTATGTGCATGATGAAGTACTTTTAAATAATAAAATCTAATAAATAATAAAGGGATTTACAGCCTGTACAGTATACAACAGCCTCAATTCAAACAAGAAAAAACTGC
Source organism: Bovichtus diacanthus (assembly GCA_943590825.1). NCBI lineage: Eukaryota > Metazoa > Chordata > Actinopteri > Perciformes > Bovichtidae > Bovichtus > Bovichtus diacanthus. The sequence continues at coordinate 1,780,050 of CALSBV010012179.1, read as the reverse complement.
CAAAAAATGCTCTTTTCATGGGATTTGTGGACCTTAAGAAACCATGAATACTGCTAGGTTTATTCTTTGAATCCTCTTTGTTTACACACCTCATAAACGCTTAAAAAATGACATGCAAAAAAGTAATACAATTGATTTCTGCCAGAAGAAAAAAACTTGTTTGTCTTGGGTGGAAACTTCAGATTACAAAATCACTTACAAGTAGATGCAGTAATAAACAGCGATATTCAGATCCTAAATAATATTTGTTTTCACCACCTGTCATTTTTAACTGTGTAAGTGCAGGAATTGCTCACAACAACAAACACATTAAACAGCACAATACATTAAAGTCCATCCGTGTGAGATAAACAGAATTACAGTAGAGAAGCAATGATAAAATAAAAAGCTTTATTCTGTTCCTTTCAAATTATTTTGTAGTTTCAGTATTTAACTACACAAAAATCATTTTGCAAAAAAGTACAAACAAAAAGTGAACCTCATTCTCAGTTTCACCGAGCTCATGGTATAAGTAAAAACAAATCAAAATAGATAAAAAAATAAAAACAAGGTGGTCAGTTTTCTGTCAAATTAAATTATAATTTGTACAAAAGAGACTTAGAAATGTTCTGCCATCAAAAACACTTGATTTAAAAAAAAAAAAAAAACATTCACTCGTAGAAACTGTTCGTACTGTGAATATAAACTTTTTTATTTTTAAAAATTTAATTTTGTTTCATGTTTTTATGTCTTTTAGGTGTGTTTTTTTTATATAAGAAATGAACGGCTTCTACCACAGCCACACAGACTTTATATGTATTTCATGTGATTTTAACTGTTTTTAATTGTGTGTGTTTAAAAGTTCAACTGCTGGTTCTGGTGTCTAATTAATCCATTTAAAGCAGAACAAATTATATTTTACAGTAGTACAGTGCTTATATGCTCTGATTCTAAAAAAAAATTTCTTTAATAAGAAATCTAGTTGTTGCATTAATTTATTGCACATTACTGTTTTGTTTGATTTTATTTGTTCTTGGTATTACTGCTTTACAAAAAAAACAAAAAACTGCAACCATAAGGTGTCCTTGAGTGCATTTGAAAAGCGGCTATAAATAAAAATGCATTATTAGTAGTATTTTTGTTACTATTACAGAGGAGCCAGCCTCTGAAAACCACAAGAGGGCAGACTTGTGCAAGGAATCTGCTCCAACAAGAATCCTGCTGCTCAACTCTCAGAGTTTAAGTCTCACGGAGCTAAAACTACACAATAAAACCAGGAACCAACACAGCAGCTGCAGTCTGTGCAAACTCCACATAAAGCTGTGTGTCGACTATCGCGAGTTTACAATAATAAGACAAATGCAGCGCGACCCAAACCCACAAGCCCCGCCTCCCGCCGTTCACTATTGGTTCAACGCAGCAGTTTTAGCCCCGCCCCCTTCTACGCTCTGATTGGACGGCAGCTCCTGCACTCAGGGAAGCAACACGGAAAAAGATCAAAAAAAGTTATGGAGCGACCCGAATCGGATCATGTCTGTTGCATGCTGCAGCTGCGTAGTTTGTAAGTAGAAAACAAATAAATAAATCACGGAGTGGCTGTGGAGAAGCGAGAAGGAGCAGAGAGCAAGAAGCAGCTGGGAGTCAGTGCGGGGAGGAGCAGGGGAGGAGCGGGGAGGAGCAGGGGAGGAGCAGGTATGTTTTTCCGTTTCCAAGGACTGCCTTCGCTGATGTCACCGTGGAGGAGGGCAGACAGACAGGTGCTCACAGTAAAGTTCACTCTCCGGATGAAGAGCCGCCACTGAGCCGAGAAATACGTTTTCGAAGTTGAAGTTTTCCTCTTTTAACATTTTCTTTTAATTTTTATAAAGGAGTTTTGTGTTTTGGGAATTTTCTGAAAGTGGAATATTTCCCTCCACGCTTTTGGGCTGTGTGCTGCTCCCAGGATCCTCCTGCTCGGTGGTATCGTGCGGGACGCTGCTGCACATCGCTCTGAGCCGGGCGGTGGGATCGAGGCTCCCGGCATCAGGAGAACCAGCACTCCCCGCTCCAATGCGCCACTGACGCAGCTGATCTCAGACAGGTGATGCTCCACTGATCCAACAGAGGGAGTTTAATCTGAAAAAGGGATATCTTTTCTTTGATATGGAATACAACACAAGGAATCCGCCACAACTTCTCTAACCTGCAATGTTTTTCCCATGCGTCATTGCGTCTAAGCGTTGAAGGACGATCGTTCTCCCTCCAGGTTCAGCAGAGCTACCAACAATGTCCAAGACACTGAAGAAGAAGAAGCACTGGTCCACTAAAGTGCAGGAGTGCACCCTGTCGTGGGGGGCTTCCGGGGAGTTGGTCGCTGTGGTGGAGGTGCGGGGCGGCGCGGAGCTGGGAGAGTTCCCGCACCTCGGACACACGGTTCCGGAGGCGATGGTTTGTCACGCCGGGAGGTTCCCCTGCAGCGGGGACGTGCTGCTGGAGGTGAACGGCACTCCGGTGAGCGGACTCACCAACAGAGACACGCAGGCTGTCATCCGACACTTTCGGGAGCCCATTCGCCTGAAGACGGTGAAACCAGGTGTGTATCTGAAACACACACACACACACACACACACACACACACACACACACACACAC
>CALSBV010012179.1:1742298-1761003 GCA_943590825.1 Bovichtus diacanthus | reverse complement strand
TGTGTGTGTGTGTGTGTGTGTGTGTGTCTGTGTCTGTGTCTGTGTGTCTGTGTCTGTGTCTGTGTGTGTCTGTGTGTGTGTGTGTGTCTGTGTGTCTGTGTGTGTGTGTGTGTTGGGGTTTTACGTGTTTGTGCTCAGCAGAGTCACTACACACAGTGGTTTTTTTTTCCCAGATTTTCGGTGTTTCCAAACAGATTTCTGAGGCTGTTCCCTCTCCAAGGCTCGCCAATTTCAAGGCCTTTCTCCACGCATGCCTCAGAGCTGTCTCACTCTCTGTTCCCTGAGTCGTGTCTCTCTGGCGATTTAAGGTTAAAAGTGAATGTGGAGCTGCGAGCTTTGAAATGGCAACCCATAAGGAACTTGTGCAGGAACATTTGGAGACGTGCGCATGTGTCTGTGTTTGAACTGCCTGTTCGTAGCTTTGTCTACGACACGTAGTGCTCAGTAGTTTGTGTATATGTCCCACACAATTAATTCATATATAATCCGAGTAATTGTGAACCAGAAAGAATAAAGATCGACAACATCTGCGTATGGAGGAGGTCGTGGTGGATCGCCGTCCATACTTTAGTAACGCAACTTCCGTAGTTATTTTAACCCAAACCACGATATTTTCCAAAACCTCACCAAATTATTTTCTTTGAAGATGGAAGTTTATTTTGAAAATACTGTATGCATGAGACAGACAGACAGACAGACAGGATGCAGTTTCTGGCCTGCCGGTCAATACTGCATCACATTTTCTGCTGGAGGGCCGAGTTATAGTTGCAGTTCCTCTCTTGCATCTTAAAACAACTCGACGCTAAATGCACAACCCAGCAGCGCTGACCTGTGTGCAAACCCACGTGATGTAACACAGACTCCTGCCCCGCTTCTCCTTACTGCTTCCTCCCTCGCCTCTTCTCACTGGAGGCATTGAGAAACACTGAGCATTTAGAAGCATAAAAAGCTCCTGTCTCCCATCCAGCTCCTGTCAGCGTGATGCCTTTATCTACCTCTGCACAGAGCTTCTCCGAGCTGTCAGCCCTGGGCTCAGCCCGGCCACTCACCTCTTCTCTGTGTCCTCCTTGCTGCACAGCAAGATAAAAAGCAATCTCTCTTTTTCTCTTCAAAGCTGGACAAAAGTTTGGATAATAACTTTATGACACTATGGTCACTTTGTGCTGTGTGCAATCTGAGCACTGAGAGGAAACAATCAGCGGGAGAGGCGCCGAGCATTCCTGTAAGTGCATGCCTGTGAACAATGGTGTGTTTGTCCGAGCTCTCGGGGCAGTTCAAGTGTCCGGAGCGAAACGAGGCCTGCTGCTAGAAAACATTACAATCAGTCAGAGGCCTGGAGGCACGGCACCTCGTGTTTTTCTCAAGTAGCATCGATCAGATGTTCTGAATTTGGTTGAGGCTCCTGTAGTTGCTAAGTGACCACTAGAAGATGATGTGAAGAGTGGCACGTAGTTGAAAGTTGAAATATTTCTATAATACTTCACACTAAGCGATAGATATGAAGATATGCAAAGCCTGGAGCGCTGTGAGGAATGTGCAGCAGTATTTCAGTGGAGCGTCTGCTTCCTACTGCTGGTTTGTTATAATGCATGCTGGAGTTAAAGTGCAGATTGGCGTCATGATAAAAAGTACGACATTGTGATATGGTAAGCCACAGTGAAGATTGTGAAGTATTGAGGGAAAACAATGTTGTTCCTGCTTTTGCATACTTGCACAAAATAAAGTGCAGACTTGGAAAGTTTGTTGCATATTCAGAATGTGAGGAACAAAGCTCGTATTGATTTTCGGTGCTTTTCAACTTTATTGCAGAACGAGCAGAAACTCATTTGCAAGCTGCACTTTGATGTTGGTAAATTCATGATTTTCAAAGAAATATTTCCCGATTTTTTGAAAGCCTTGAGGCAGACAGCGTGTCAGAAAACCTGGCTGAGCTAAATTATTCCCCAGACAGAGTGATCGATAATCCGCCACCAGATGCTTGTTTTGTTTCTTTCCTGCCCGACTCGATGTGAGGTGGGACATTTTACGGAGCTCGAGGAAGGACAGGCTACATGCTTCGTATTGATTCCTTAAAAGTGATTGTGCGACATAATCAAAAGGAAAAAACTGGTTTTAGTTCTTCACTACTATGATCTTATCTCTGGTGTCTGCTGGCCTCTGTGGAGAGACTTCTGTGATGAAACTCTCATGTGTAACCAGCAAAACCAGAAAATACTGTAACCTTTGCTCTTCTGTCTGTCCCTCTCCCTCCCCACCCCCCCATCCGCCCCACCCACATCGCCACTTAGCCAGTCGGGTAGCAGCCGTGTCCACTTGCAGGCGAAATCTAGACATCTAGAATTCCAGTAGTTGTAGGCTAGGTTGACATCCTAGCCTGCAACTACATTCAACAAAAAAATATATTTTTGAAAATAATTTACCAACTGCCTCTGGGATCCAGATAGCAGAAAAATAGCCAAACATTGGTCATTCCTTCAGAGTGGCATGAAAAAAAGTCTTAAATATATCTTGCCTTAAACTGTAGAAACCCTGATGAAGAGGGGGCAGAAGATTGTTTAAATGCAAGAAAACAATAAGGCTTTGATTCTCTTTTAGAAATCTGACAATAACGACAGCGCCGTCCAATACAGTTTATTAAGAGTGCAACAAAAGGCCATGAGGCAAACCTCTAGCATGGCCCCTCCTGACGCACAGATAAGATATCAGTCTGAGCACATGAAGGTCTCCGTGCTCCGACCTCCCTCATACATCTGCAGGAGGAAGTGGCTGCTTGGATGAGAAAGGGCAGGAGATGCACTGAACGGGGGTGTGAGAGCAGAGCACACTGTGGCTCCGGGACAAAGATAAGGGTCCCGGGTGTTCCCTCTACAGCGGGGGTCAGCAACCTTAGGCAAGGTGCCATCAGTGGCACGCGGTCGCTCAACCAATGGCACACTGTCAATGAGTTCACAGAAGATGTTTTTTAGGAAATGCTGAGGTGCCCGCTCAGCCGCGTGCATCACGACCTCTTTCACAGCCACTGTTCTTTACAGTTGTATCAGAATACTCGGAAAAACGAGTTCCCAACTGGGAAAATCAGCGTATTGTTTAAACGCTCTGAGAAATAACTTCTTTGTAACGTCCGTGTTTCTTCCGCATTACGACTTAAAGCTCATAAACGCACCGAAGTCGGAAGACCAACTTTCCAACTTGGGAAATGGGACCATGAGAGGAGCACATGAATGCGCCGTTGGCCTTGACAGAGTGACATTCTAGTTACATTTTAAAGTGCAGTTTTCTACTCGTATTCTCTTTCAACGAACAAAAAAAAAAATCACGATGCGTTTATCCTGCAAGTTGACATTGCGATGGGATAAAAAAACAAAACAACAATAACTATATTTTGTGCAACCGTAGCATCCTTTCTGTTTCTCCCCTGTCCTTGTTGGTCCCCCCCCCCCCACATCACCTGTCATCCACAGGCTTCAGCTGCGGGGGCGGTGGGGTCTGCAGCAGCGTCAGGAGACACAGGGGCATATGTCCCGCTCCTAATCCCTTTTATGCAAGAGGTTTGGCACGGGAGGAAGCCCTCGTTAGGTTTGGGTCATAAGCCGAGGCTAATTGGAGGCAGACGACCGGTACCCTGCGGGGACAAAAAGAGAAGTGAGGAGAGCAGGGGCAACGCTCTAACAAAACATATGGCAACAAGAGATCTGAGGAGGAGGAGGAGGAGGAGGAGGAGGAGGACACAAAAAACGACAACATACTATAATTCTTCAGGTAAACTGCAGTTGAGATAAAGCCTTTCTGAAGGAATAATAGTTAATCATGCCTTTTTTAAAAATGTCCGCCTATAAATGAGAATAAATCTTGTGTTTAACTGGTGAATGTTGGTCCAACTGAATGCACATTTTAAACATGTTATCATTAATATGCGAGGGATTACTTATCTGGCATCTGTAGTGCGGCTCTTGTGTAATCAAGTCGAGTCCCGGCTGGCTGATGGCGTCTGTTAGAATGATGTGTGAGGCCGGTGGAGCGCGAGAACGGAGATCTGTCAAACGTGTGGTTAAAAGGACGGTCGCCACAATCAATGAATTAGCAGAACACATCCCACTGGATTTGTTTTGGAATAGGCCAATTTCCTACAATACGTCCTTGTAGTCCCTGGAGGACGACGCAGGTTTGAAGAGTTTTTTCGAGGCTGCGGAGACTCAATCTGGTCGACGTCGTTCCCCATCTGTGGCTCTGCGTCGTGCACGGCCTGCAGAATTTACAACCTGTTTATTTCTATAGATATTTAGTCATTTCCTCAACAGCACGGAAACCTAATATGCCTTTTTATCAGCATGTGAGTGTGAAGAGAAGGGGATTAAGTTGGCAGACCCACACTGCAAAAAGTCAGATCTGAGTAAAATGAAATATCTTGCATCAAGGAACTGTATGCTTGTTTCTGATCGGAGCGTTTCACTTGTTTCATGTTTTTCTGTCCTTATTTACCTTTTTAATAAGATACTATAACTTCTTACTGTGATGTGATTCTGAGTAACTTTAAAGCTTGAAACTAGAATGACCAGAATTATAAAGCTGTTCGATCAACGCTGACCGGCACCAAAGTGCTTTGTCTTATTTCAAAAATCTTATCCTGTTCTTCTCTTTAATCACATTAAGGATTATGCTCCAATGGAATTCACAGTTTTATTGTCAATATTATGCTATATAAAAAAGAATCTTGGCAAGGGAACATTTTCGGTTCTGTTGGCAGACCATTTTGCTCTTTTAAAAAAAGAGTATTATTTCCCCCATTTTATCGCTTTTTCTTTCTTGTTTTTGAGAGCTGACTATTTGCTGCTCTCTGTCCACACATTGGCCAGATTTTGACCGGGCTCGGCTCCAAGCACGCTGTTCCATGCTAATTGCAATTGACCGTTATATAATACCATTTGCAGAGTCGGTTTAACATAAAATACATCTGCAGTATTAAGATTGACATTTTCATGATGTAAATTCTGCAGCATGTGTAAGACATTTTCCTGCCGCCCGTCCCCAGTTGTATCCGTCTTTATCTCTGTCTGCCTCTCTAAGCATCCATGCATTGTCCTCTCCATTCCTTTCTCCATGCACACATCCATAATCCTTTGCTTTGTCTGGCACCAGGGGTGGGATCGATGGAGCGTCCGCTCCCCTGCAGCTTCCTGCATCCTGGGCTTGTTTTCCAACTTGGATCGATACTACGTCATAATAATCCTCCACCCTCTTCCTTCTCTGTCTCCCTGATGCAGCAGCAACAACCTCCCTCTCACATCTCCGTCCTCAGGCATCTGCCTTTTAGCACAGCAGACCAGCGGCGCTCGGATGAGTCTCGTCCGACAAAAGCATATCGATTTCTCCTGAGCCATTTTGGAGCGCCAGGGAGCATCGATCCAGGCGCTGTTGAAATACTGTTCCTTATTGAGACGTGATTACATGCTAAGTGGGTTGTCCATAACGGGCCAGTTGGACATGCAATAGAAAACTGTCATGAACAATCGCTGTGCTGCGTAGGAGCTCAGCAGGGAGACGATGTGTTGCCAGCAGTTCTGCCGCAGAGGGATGTTGATTTCCACTCACTAAAGAAAACCACACACTGACATATAATCCGAACAAGTGACGGCACTTGAGAATATAAAGGGCGCCGAAACAGCTTAATCTTCTGTTTATGTGCGCACACCCAGCGTACAGCGTGCCGACAGCCGGCTGTATCCTGAGGCTAACGTACAGCCTGACTGAAGGCTCCTTACATGCTTGCTAATCACTTATTTGAAGAGTTGGGTCTCTGAGATCGACTATGATGTGTGAAGAACGGAACTTATCAGAGTTGATTTGGATGCGTCAGTTTTGCTCAGATGTGACATGACACTAACCCGGACTGACGCCTCTTGCTCGATTGGTCGATTTGCTCTCGTCTGACCAAAATGGTCATTGGGTGAACAATCGCCGGTCGGGAGAAATGTGTTATTAAACACGTTTCTTGGAGCCGTTCTGTGCAGATTGGCTCTCATAACTGCACGGGTGGAAAAAAAACTTTACATGAAGGCCATGTCTGCAGTGCATAATATGAATATTTATACAACATCAAAAAGCATTTATAATACTCTTTATAAATGTTTATATTCATGCATGACGACTTTTTTTTAATTACAAGTGGTGACATAATGTGTGGAGGTGTAAAGCTCCACAGACTTTATAAACCTTCTTATAAGCTGTTATGCACGATTTAAAGCAGTTCTAAAGAGTTTTTACGAAGCCTTATAAATGCATTATAGCTTCTTACGAATGTGCTTATTATGCATTATACATGTGACCTTCAGATAAAGTTTTCCATCACGACTTGATGGGCTTTGAGCGTCAACGTGTCGCAATAGAAATATTTAAATATTTTAAAACCTTCTGAATACGGGCATCATTCTATATCATTATCATTCAAGTATAAAAAAAAAAAAAAAAAAAAAAAAAAAAATGCTGTAATGTTTGGATAAATACACTGTGGTGGCTGTTAAGACACCTGGCCGCCGCAAACACTCGCCATGAGACCGTCGCGCTCTGCTGACAGCTCTGGGCTGCAGCGAGGAGAAGGGACAGGAAGGTGGCGTGGCGGGTAATTGCTTCAGTTTTTTTTAGTTTTTTTATTTGGCGCTCGCTCCTCCTCCACTTTGTCCCCGTGTTCTCCTTCAATCTCGTTCTTATTTCTGCTTTCTTCTCTCGCTCCTCCTGCACTTTGGCCTTTCACTCGCTCCCCTTGTCTCGCTCTTCCCTCGCCTTCTCCGTCAGCTGTCCTCGTCGCCGACATCACTTGAATTATGTTGTTAACCTGTTTGAGCCCTCCGCCCCTTCCCTGATGAGGTAGTTTGTGTGTAGTGTTTTTTCTTCTCCGTGTACTGTATGTATCCTGGGTGCTTGTGCAGCATTGTGTGATGGATGAATTCAGCCTGTAGTTGTAAAATCATTACTAACATTTAAGACAGTGGCCGATGATCAATAGCTCTCCTACAGCAGCTCCATGCAGGCACCAGATCAGACTTCACATCCTTCCTCAGAGAAACAATCTTTAATCCACGTACTGCACCACATCTCCTGAAAGGCAAACGGCATGTTTGCTGCATTTTATTGTGGCTGTGTGTGTCTCTTTAAACGTGATTATCGTTCTCCACTCACTGTTCATATTCATCCCCGTTTGCCTTTTTTATTTTCTTCAAGAGCAATTTCCTTGGGGTTTGCGTTCTCTTCAATGCTTTAATGTTTTTGGACAATTTGCAGAGTTATTAAAGAAAGAAATCAAAGGATTACATTTTCAGAGAGAAAATATCCCCCCAAAAATTCTGTGTTTTTGCAAATGAAAAACATGGTGAGTGTGTTCCTCTTGTCATCTGGGCTTAATTGTGTCAGCGACAAATATGTGATCAAAATATATTATATAATATTCATATGCTGGTGCTCAGATCTCATATTCAGGTTGAAGCTACAGTTTTAAACATTCAGTAATGTGTTGCCTTTTAGCCAACACTTGCTGAGAGCACCAACAGGGTGCAACATGGATCCAAATTCAGATCATATAACGTGCAGATTGTGAAGCCCTCTGGGACAAACTTGGGATTTTGTATATAAATCAAATTACCTTGTCTTGAGATAATAATCCCTTTTTCGTGCAGAAATGACATGAAAAATATGTTTTCAGCCTCAAATATGGAGGTTTGCTGCTTTTCTCTGTTTTATATCCTAATAAATTGACAAAACAAGACCTTTAAAGACATCATCTTGGACTTTGAGAAACTGGGATGGACAGTTCTCAGTATTTTCTGATATTCTATACACCAAACCATTAATCTCCAAAATAATCTGCAGAATAATCGATAATTAGAAAATAGTAAAAATAGTCATTATTTGCAACCCTACAAGTCCAGATGACTCAAGGATGTGTTATTTAATTGACTTTTTGCAGCTCAAAGAATAGTGCAAAAAGTCAGTGTACATGTTTTGTGTGGACGGATTTAAAGTCATTTACCTCGTCATCTCAAAGCATATCATGTAATCTCGTTAGAGTCGTACAACTATTGTGTTTAATTACTCACATGGCCTGGATCCAGGTGCCTCAGAGCTGCTCCTCTCTCAGTCTTTCCTTCCTGGCTTTGTGAGGAGCTGTTTTTGTGCAGCACGACTTCTCTCCGAGGAACACGCAGCTTCCTGGAGGGGAGGGGCCGCACGTCCTCCTGCCGCCTCATTGGCTGTAGCCGATGATTTCATGCACACTCAACAATGTGAGGACGTTGCTTTGTAGAAATGTGAAGGCCTTACTTCATTACGCAAGGTGGAATCGAAATATGTGCCTCACACACATGCTTGCATTAGTTTGACTCAGCATTGTACGTAAATGGGAACACGAGTGTAGATTCACAGATATAGTGATGGATGAAATTTGAAAGCTTGTGTGTGTGTGTGTGTGTGTCTGTGTGTCTGTGTGTCTGTGTGTCCGTGTGTCCGTGTGTGTCCGTGATTTCAAATGAACTTGCAATGGAATGAAAGGGTCAGAACCGACGCTGTGGACTAACCGTGTGGAGTGTAAGGAAGGCCACGGAGGCACCCCTCTCCCACCTCCCCTCTCCTCCCACCTCCCCTCCCCTCTCCTCCCACCTCCCCTCTCCTCTCCTCCCACCTCCCCTCATTCTGCTGTTCTCTCTGCGTCTCAGACTGCTGCACAGAAACTAATCACTTTAGATCTGGACCCTGCAGGCCCCTGGATCAGAGGAGTCTTTAGTTTCATCCAGTGTCACAGAGTCAACATGTTGAATCTGCACCAAATTCCACATGAGCTCTACCAAATGTGTTTCATGCATGTCCTTCATCGGAAAGCATTCAAATCCTGCAATGTTTGCACCCACGTTTACTTTTTGTTTTTTTCTACATTGCTGCATGTTGTTGCGTGTTACCGCCGCCTTTTTAGATTGTTAAGTGTCAAGTTTAACCGGCTAGTACTTCTGGTGCCGACTAGGGGAAGGTAGCGTCGATCAATCCACCAGTCGACTGATCACTAATCATTTTTGAGGAGGTGCACATCAGCTCTGGGGTCACCCTTAATGCACAACTTCGAATACACCTTGAGTGCTCTGTCTAACATCGTGCGGTCGCTGAAATGAATGAGTGAGCAGTTTCTTTTTTTCCATGACACAGTGCTGACACCAAGGCAAATCCCTTTTCATGTGAAAACCTACCTGACAATAAACCTGTTTGTGATGTCGCTGTGACTGTGGCCTCAGTCCAGCAGGCGCCAGTGATCTTTATCTTTTCCCGCCCAACTGCATGCATGCTCGGCTCCCACTGTCCGATTCTGTTGGCAAAGCAGTCAGTCAGCCTCTATTATGATGGATGAGCTCCCCCACATCGCACATTCCCATTCTTGCCTCATCTTTGCGACGGTATTAACATAATGGAGCCTGTTAGTATGCCAGACGTTTGCCGGTGCTTACCTTCGCAAGCTAACCACTCATGGCCTCGGTAGCGTTGAGCTTTAGTTACACGGCGAGGCCCCATTGTTGTGTCTTATCTCGCTCCGGCACAAGGACTCGTCAGACAGTTGTGACATTTTTTGGAAGGTCATTTTCTCAGAGCAAAAAACAAATGAGAGTGACATGGTGTGAAAGGCCATGATATAACACCCGATCTACAGCCGACACTTCTACAGAAGCCATTGTTTCCCAATGACTCGCAGCTCTATGGTGTTGCGTGGCATGCACGCCGCTCTCAGGCAGAATTTATGCACAGCGGCTCCGTATGTGCTTGACCTTGACTCCTGCTGTCGATGGAGTCTGAGGGAGGGAGTGAGCTGATGCACATCCATCACGAACACACATGCCGACACTTAAATGTGCATTCACATGAAAATGACGTGAGCGTAGGCTGAATAGTCGTTGACAGGCTAATTAGATTAAGTGTGTGTCTGCCTTTTGTGGGCAGGGTGCATTTATTCCCGCATGCACGCGCGCGTGTGGAAGGAAGTGAAAGAGCGTCAGATTCATGCGTCTAGTGGGGGGAATGGTCTTGGTTATAAAGTGGAGGTTGTCGTGCAGGAGAGAGCGGTTCACATCACTTCACGATCTTGAATGTGTAGCAAAGTGCAGAGATGCATCCAGGTTCTGATGTGCCCCGCGTACGCTCCTGCAGTCATCCATCGCCGGGCTAAGATCCGTCCTTACCCAGCTTCCTCATTTAGCCACGGCTTCAGATTCAGCCCGTGGCCTGGGATTGTTTTTAAATTACTCTCATGTCCTGGTTGGCGATCACATCTCAAGCCTTTGGGTTGAATATAGATTGCAAACCAGAGAAGGTGGACAAGTGTTACGCTGCGACATCAGGTGTGTGCTCGCAGCTCTTGTCACGGCTGACTTTGATGACATCTTTCCTCTTACATTAAAAAAAAAAAAAAAAAAACATCGCTGGTGTGTGTTTTTACCTCTTATTCTCTTTTGTCTTTTCACAGCTAGGAGATCTTTTGTGAATTCTTTATTTGAAATGTTTTTTAAAAGAAAGGTCAGACAGAGGAAAAGTTAATAGAAATAAGATAAATGTGCACGTCTGATAAAAAACCATCGCAGGCTTATCTTTAAAACCTCACCTAAAAGAGAGAAAAATTAATATATAAAAAATGTAAATCCTCATTGAATGCTTCACAGTAAAAGCTACGAGGTCAAAGGTATCACATTCTGCCACATGTATTAATGCTGAAAAGCACGAGTTCATACTTGTTTAATTACTACAGTTGAACTCTTTTATATAAAAAAAATTCTCAAACTTTTTTATGATCTGAAATGTCAAGCAAGGTAAAGGACCCTGGCGCTGGACCGGATTCTCATCGGGCACGTTTGGGTCAGCCCTTCGCTCCCCTGTTCGCCAGTGTTTGTTTTCGGCCGGCTGAACAGAGGATGTTAGTCAAATACTCCCACTTGTGATCCAGGCGGGGAACAATGAGAACATTGTGCAGAAGTGGAGCCGCTGCAGCTCCTTGGCCACCTCTCGTTTTGCTCGGTTCTGTTGACAGCCCAGATTGCTAATAAATCTCGTCGTGAGTGCCCAGTTCCAGGAAGTGCAGATAAATGGGGAGAAGTGTAAAGGCACTGGCATGCATCCATGTCTTCTCTCATTGGTGGGTTGTTGTTTTACCTTTGCCCTGAAACTTTGACTCTCACTTGTCTCAGGGAGGGGGCTCCCCACCTGCAGGTTTCTCCACCGCCAATAATTAGTCGCCATTCATCTTTCTCCCGTATGGATTTTCTTTTGATTTATTTGACTGCTTGCCACCCTTCTCCTTCCCCCGATACTGTTTTTTTCGCCTCCTTATTTTTCTCCATAACATGGGCAGTGCTGGTGGCAGCCATGCACGGCGAAATACAGAGTGCAATTGGATGAAGTGCAAAGCTCCCAGATGGACGTGAGCAGGGTGAAAGGATTGGGAGCCCCATGCCAGGCAATCTCCCCGATAATGGAATGCGGCCGCCTAACAACATTCATAAATATTCAGATGAGGCGAAATGAGGCTGCCCAAGAGATTGTGTGGCGCAAGCTGTCAGCGCCATTCGCACGAAGAGACACCACTGCAGCGTTGGTGTGCTGAAGCGGACGTGTAGCGGGAGTCAGGAATGTGGCGCGCATGTTGTTGTTTCCATTGAGGTTTGCTCTGTTTTAAATTTGAACCGTGTTGAGCTGATCTCTTCTTTCTGAACGGGTAAAAACAAACACCCCGCTGGCTCCAAGAAGTGATGAACGTGGGCTGATTGAGGCCCCGCTTCACTTCAACAATTAGCATACGCTGCAGTTTGTGTCAGCGCCACATTAACACGCCGGTGGCCAGCCACATTTTTGGTCCAGAAACACTATCCCGGAGGGTCCTGAATAAATACTGAAATCCTAATGACTAAAAGAGTCTCTGCAGGATAAGTGCAGCTGGAAACGTTAATGGAAGCAGTTATACCGGCTTCATATTTGTGCTAATATCTTTAGCCTGCAGTCTGTGGTGCTGAGCAAACACGATCTTTATCTAATAATATTGGCGCAATCAGCACAGTTAGCTCTGGTATTAAACATGTGGAAGGTCTCAAGTGTTGATCCTCCTTAAATATCGAGGATATTTTAGTAATAGAACAGACATTTAAATATAAATGAAATATAATTGAAGATTAGATCTTCTCCTCAAAGGGTAGAATGCAACTGGAATCAAATGAATGAATTTTCTATTTTTTTGACTTTCATTTGGAACTGGGAAAAGGACACTTCCACTAACTCTTCCTCTTTGGCCACAGCATCTGACCTTCCGGGCTTCTCTTTTCTTCTGTCAGACATCAATAGATTTGGAAGTTTGATTCAGCCCGGAGCTCGGCTTGTCGTGCAGATAATTGGACCGCAGCACCTCTTTTTTAATCTCTTATTTAGACCCAGTGCCAAAGGCAAACTGTGTCCTGCTCATTGAGGTACAGCTATTACTTTTAGCCATTCAACCCACATAAGAGCATAACAATGTTAAACTATATGAGCTTTGCCCCCAATCTTCGATATCTGAATGTTAATAAAACAACGTTTCACTGTGTACTGTGGAAGGATGACAATCCTTTAGTTGAGATCATCATCATGGGTATTTGGGAGCAGACTGATTACAACATGTTATGCCTGATTGGTTATTGTTATCATATTAATTAGAGGCAGTGGGCCACTAACATTCATTTGTTAATTTTTTTTTTTTTTTTCCCATGCTTGCGGCATAGCTCTTGGGATTCCAATTGTTTGTCAGTCAGTCCAACACTTTGGTTCAGATGGAATTAAATGTTGTACAGACCTTCATGGTCCTCAGGAGGAATCCTACTGATTTTGGTGATCCCCAGACTTTTCCTCTAGCGCCACCATCAGGTCAAGATTGTAATTTGTCCAATACTTACAGGACCAGACCTTCCCATCAGCCTCCGCTGTTCTTTGTGTTTAGTGCTAAGTAGTGAATGTTCGCATGCTAATACATTAACCTAAGATGTTAAACATGGTAAACATTACACCTGATTAACATCAGCACGCTAGCATGCTGACCACATTCTATATATAAGAAGTGAATGTAGTCACCGTGACCTTGAGTTTGGGATTTTGGCCGTCGCCATTTTTGGATCCAGCAGTGACACGAGAGGATAAGGCTAAGTACGATCAAATTGTGAAAGGGTTAAAGTTCTAAGACGAAAACAAGACCTGTCAATCACAAGGTAGCCCCGCCCTAAAGCACACCCTGCTTTATACTCTACATGGGACCATAATTTACTCAATGAACATCATGCTGTGTTGAACAACACTTGAAACTACAGATTGAGAACATAAAGTCATGTTTACTGAGGTAATATAAATCAAGAGAGAAGTAGGCTCATTTTCTCATAGGCTTCTATACAATCTGACTTTTTTTGATTGATTAGACAGGATGCAGGTTTAAGGCACTTCTGCACTGGATTCAGTTTTCAGACCCGGAGGTTGCTGCTTGATGCTGATGTTAGCATGTAGCTCAGAGCACACAGAGCTGCTGGCTCTAGTGTCTTAGTCATGTTCCAGTGGAATATCTTCTGACAGTCTGTCTGTTCTGTGATATGATTTCATTCAAAATCTCATTTTATTTCATTTATTTATTTATTTTTGAGAACAGCTTTGTTGGCCTTGTGATCAAAATATACATGTGTACTCGCTTGCTTTTGCTTTTCCTCCTCATGCATGAAGATTCAGTTAAATGTAACTATTACACACGTGGTTTTTAAACCTTTCCACATCCCCCACAGCCTTTTTTAGGACCATTGATTTGAAACAAAGGTTGATCGATCATCTTTCACCCTGAAACTGAATCTTAATGCATGATCTCTGTGGAGCCAAATGTGCATCAGTGGCACTGAAAGCTGTTTATTGGAGGATTTATTCGACTGACTGAGTTAGATTTGATTAAACGTGATGAATAAATCAAATGAACGTTTGTGTATGTACTTGCATTTATGCATCTGTTGACTTTGTTGACTCTGCTGGTTTCCCATTTTGCCAGCAACTTGTGCCCTCACTCCTTCTGTGCTATTTATGAGAACTCGAACATCAAGGAACACATAGTGTCCTCGTTGTTAATAATATTGCATATTCAATTGTCATGTGAAATCAGAGCTGTGTGTGAGGCATGTGTATGTCCTCCTGACCAAAGGAAGCGGCTCTGCTGAACTAGCGGTTAAGAATTGTGGTCTTCTGGAAAACTGAGCCATAAGACGGGACGTCAACACGACATTTGTGTGTGTGTGTGTGTGTGTGTGTGTGTGTGTGTGTGTGTGTGTGTGGCGAGCTGAGGAGGGGGATACTTTGAATGATATTTTTGTGGTGTGGAAGTTCCTCTGAACCTTGCTTTAGATTATATGTTTAGTCAAACAGCCTCAACAGCTCTGCGTCTAGAATATCCCAAATTCCTTCCAAGGCAAACCATTGCTTAATCTCTGAGGGAGCAACATTTTATTTCATGAAATGGCTCCAAAAAAAAAAAAAAAAAGATCCAAAAAGGCAAGATAAAAAAAAAAAGAAAAAAGCTCATTCCATTTTCTTATTTTGTCATAATGTTGCCCCACTGTGGGACAAGCGTCGTTCTGTGCTGGCACCCAGATAAAGCGGATCAGTTGGCATAGAAGAGGCGTCCATGTCCAATCTCCGTTTTGCCCTCCCCAACAGTGTTTTGTTATTAACTATCTACTCAGCCTGCTGGAGGAGGAGGAGGAGGAGGAGGAGCTGCTGCTGCTGCTGCTGCTGCTGCTGCTGCCAAGTGAGCCAACATGCCACTCTCTCAAGGACGTTGACTCCTTTGACTGAGGGCGCCGTTGGTCAGACTGGTGCGTGCGTGCGTGCGCGCGTGAGCACGAGCAGGGACGCGTGCACTGGGCAGAAGGCGTCTGAGCCTTCGGGTCGTTCTTCTGTGTGTTTATTTTTAGTTTATAGCCACTATAACTGGGCAAATCCTAAGGCTTAAACCATCAGGGGGCCTTAGTTAGGAAAAGAGGAAAAAAGTCAAAGCAGCTCTCTGGCTGGGCTGAGCAGTGGCTTCCATTGCATAATGATGGTTCAGAAGTCACTCATTGGTAATGATGGCTATTAGACCGGGAATTAAAACCCACTTAAACTTAATAGGCCAATGCACTTTTGACCCTCATAATCGTGGTTATTTTACTGTATTCCTGCAAAAAGTCATTTATAGCTCACTATTCATAATATTGTCTTATTCATTCGGAGTCATTTTACACAGCAGAATGTAAATGGGATCAGTGGTAGATATGTGATGATTGGCCTGTCACGATAACTACTTTTGTTGGAGGATATATTATCCCAGAAATACTTGTGATAAATGATGTTATTGTCATTTTAAAACCATGTTCTATGTTACTAATATACTGATAATATAAAGGCATAATTATTAAAGTAAACCCTTCCAAAGAGCAATTAACTTTTGATCCTTAAGAATATTAAGACATTGGAATTGGAATGGGAAAAGAGAAAATTAAACTACTTAAATATAATAATAATAATAATAATAATAATCAAAATATAAATGAGATAAAGCCACTCAACCAACACAAAAATAAAATCTCTTAACAAGAAGCTTACAATGGTCAGAAAAATATTGCTGTTTATTCTGGCATTATGCCAAAATGTTGGTGGCATTCTCTCGTAAACGAACACACATGTGAAGACAATATAATATATCGTACAATAAAGCGATACCGTAAAAATGGTGGTCATGTCTATACATTGTACGATAAATCCATTACGTAAAAATGTTCTACGTCATGTCCATATATCATACGATACGTTGATAACCTAAAAATGTTCAATGTAAAAATGATACATCGTATGATAAGTCCATTACGTAAAAATTATACATCGTACGATAATTCAATAACATAAAAATGATCAAGGTCCTGTCCATGTATGGTATGCCGAGTCGATAACGTAAAAATTATCGAGGTCATGAAAATACATCGTATGATAAGTCGATAACGTAGAAGTAGGCGGGACAAAAAGGAAAAAATAAAAATGCAATGGACAGGAACAAGATAACTGCGGAATGAAATAGATGGGGACATAGAGGAGGGTAAGAGAAAGAAAGGCACATCATGGAGGCGGTGAGAGCTCTCAGTGCTGCCACAGTGCGAGCTGAATGACAGCACATCAGATAGCAGCCGAGTCGTGGCGCCCTCGCTGAACTCCTCTGCCAGGGCTGTCACAGCCATGACTGGAGAGTAAAACACACGAATGCAAGGCCTACTTTTATTCATATACTCAATGAGCTGCAACTAACGATTATTTTCATCATGGATGAATCTGCCGATGATTTTCTACATTAATGGATTAATGGTGCGGCGTATAAACTGTCAGAAAAATTGTGAAAAATTTCCATCTTTTAAATGTCTTTTTTTTTTGGGTATGATATAAAACTGAGAAAAGCTGGAAATCTCCAAACTGAGAGGCTGAAAACAGCATTTCCTGACATGTCTGCATGAAAAATGACTAACGATTAATCGCAGCCTGTAGCCTCCATGGGATGATAATTGCTATAAATATATATCTAAATAAAAACGTTTTTCACACTTTATATTAGCACATTTAACATCTTTATTGTTAAACCCAGCTTGGGCCATCAAGGGGAGCACTTTTTACTCTCTGCCACTCGCATACAGCACCATAGCAAAAGCAGAGATTGTACATGGAAACATTACACTTTCATTTGACTTTGTTTTTTATTCCGTTTTAGGATAAGATTGAATAATGTTGTCATAGTGGAGCCTTGTGTGAAGTCCTTCATGTCTCTTCTCTTTATATCTGTCAGTCATTGGCTTGCTGTGCGGCTCTCAAGCTTTTGTTAAACCGCATGCTAAATATGAGAAAAGGCAGGCTTGCCAATTCAAAAGCATGTATATCACACTGCGGTGGATCCATCTTTTTCCCTTTCCTGTTTGATCGTCGACCTGCGTCTTTTTGTCGAGCTCTTTCTCCCTTCCTGTGATTTTGCTCCTCTCATTCTCCGCCACAACTGCCTGATACACTATTTACAGGGCAGAGAAAACACTCTAATGGTGTGTATAATTCCAAAAATAGTGTCCGTAATTAAATAGCGTCTTGACACTAATTAGTTCAAGCTGTTGATAATACAGCCAGCCCAAATTCTTTCGCAATGCCTTCTATTTAATTAACCAAATGGACTGATAAATTAGGAGCCAATTGCTGTCAGCGCATCTGTTAACTAATGCACCTTCGGCAAACCAACTCCTCCCGACTCTCCCTATTGTTGGCTAATGGCTGGCTAAATCGGGCACTTTGCCCATCCAGTGTACTGCTGCGACATAGCTTCTTTTTAGCCATGCTGGATGCTGCATCATGTGGTAGCTCTGTGGATGGAAATGTCAGTTCAGTTATTTATATCCCAACAACTATTAAATGGATTGGACTGAAATGTTGTATGTTGATGGTTCCCAGACTCAGACGCCACCGCGAGGTTCACGTTTGAGGTTTTGAGTGAAATATGTCAACGGCTATCTAACAGGATTACAATGACAGTCTGGATGGATTGCAACTAATATCGTCATTGGGTCAGAATTTCAATGGGTCCAATACTTTGCTTTACAAGCTGCAGAAGTAAATGCCTTCAGCCTCAGCTGTACTTTGTGTTCAGGGATATTTAAGCTATGTTAGCGAGCTAGCACACTAAACTAAGTTGCATGAATCAGGCATTAGTCATGTGATCGAGTAGGGTCACATGCAAAATAAAAAATAAAAATATTAACGTCGGGTCTATTCCCAAACACAGAATTGTTGAAAACGTAGTTTAAAGTAAGAATGTACAATCGTGTGTTTTTACAGATTGAAATAGAGTCAGACATGGGCCTCTGCCTCCACCTCACAATCAGGCTTTCTTTTTTTTGTTTATTTAACCTTTATTTAATCAGATAAAAGCAATTGGGATGAAATCTCCTTCACAATGGTGATCTGACCAGAAGGCAGCAAAGTCATACATTGTTCACGCGTCGATCACATACATACAATAAAGTACAAAACAAATCATTAAAAAGAGAAAGAGAAAAACAAAACAAAATCACAATGCATTGAATTAAGAACAAAAACCTCTGGCAGCCTTGGTTTGAAACCTGTAGATAAATCCAAAACCAAGGGCCATAATAAAATAGACTTGAGAGCATATGTACATGAGTGACTGGCCTAGAAGGGCCTTGTTCATTAAAATAACACCAGTCCTGCATCCTGCGCATAGAAAGTTGAGACAATCCCACCAGACTGTACTATGTGCAGCGGTGAGTCCTGTAGCCTGATGCATATATCTCTGCGCTCTGATTTCTGTTTCTTTTGTGCTCTGTGGCTCTCTGTCCACATCTCTCTCTCACCTGGCCTTTCTCTCTTCCCTCCCCCTCCCCCCTTTTCCAACGTTCTTTCCCCCCCATCACCTTTTACTTCGCCTCTTAGAGATTCTGCTCATGGCCACCTCTGAGGTACGCTTGTTTTCTCTACTTCCAGTATATGACCTTTTCGAACCATTAGTCTCTGGAGAGTCTCCATCTCCAAGCCCTCTCCACTTACACATCCACCTGAAAACACTGCTGCTCCTTCTGTTTCCAGTGGAGCATTAACATTGCAACACTGCACCAGTCGCTTTTT
>CALSBV010012179.1:1703897-1714375 GCA_943590825.1 Bovichtus diacanthus | reverse complement strand
CCTGCTTCATCCAATGTTTACATTTCTCTTCTGGAAATGTAGCAAATTAGCAAATTTAATAAGAAAAAAGCATATATGCATATATATTTGCATATTTAAACATAACATTTCAGAAAACAAAAATAATTGTCTTAATGTGAGTAATGAACCAGGGAAGTTTCATGTTGATATCCATTAGTTACATTCTTTTATCCTGGATCAACATCGAAGATATAAGAAGTAGTTGCAGTCTGGCTCCAGTAGCTCAGCATATGTCTCCTGTCCTCTCTGTGCCAGTGGCTCTTAACTGCGCACCGAGCCACAGTGGCCGACTACGCGAGGAGCTTAAATGGCCACACCAGCAAGCCGCCTGTGCTCATTACAGCGGTCCGAATGGCATCTCGGAGTGAGAGAAGCGTGACTTCCTTCTTCCTCCACACGCAGCGAGGATTCATTAAGCGTCACTCCTGCCTCCCACACAACATGGCAGGAGTTGAAGACAGACCAGGGGTCCAGGGTACCACAAAACCCTTAATGCCCGGCTAAATCCCGATGCTAGGCTTCAAGGCTTTCCATGAATCCCTGGGCGTTAATATCCAGCTCCACGAGAAAAAAAACAAAAAAAAAACAAGAGAGGATAGCAGTAAAAAAAGAAAAAAGAAAGTGCCCCAGGTTTACAATCTTTGCAATTTCTTTTTGAAGATGGTTCCTTTTAAGTTTTTAAGCCACTGAGACAAAAAGGCAGAATGCAGCTTTGCATTGATGTAGGTCATCATGGATTGTTTGTCCTGCTGCAGAGAGATAAAAAGTTAAAAGTTAATCGTATCAAATCAAGTTCTTCCTTCTGTATTTCATATAAAGGTTGCATTAATCCACAGTAGCCTATGAATTATAAATGCGGGCCTCAGGTAATGAATGGAGGTGAGAAGCAGAAGCACCTTGACCCTGATTCTTTTTTCTTTTCTTTTTTCACATTTCCTCGAGCCTCGTGCTCTTTTTCATTTAATTTGAACCTTTATCATACCAGACATTATGTGCATTGTGATTTAATCTCCCCATGTTGCAGAAGAAATTACAAAAATAACGTCTTTCTGAACCCCATATCTGATTTTTTTTTTTTTTTTATATATGATTTTTTTTCCCCCGCTTCCCTTCAAGTTAGTGTTCAGATTTATTCAGAATTGCAGGCAACATCCAGAAGTTCCTCTCGTTCTTCTAGAAATTTGAAGTTGACACTAAATTTGATCTGGTGTCAGTATCATTTTACGGTTTATAGGTTTTTTTTTGTTCAGCTGGGGTTTGCATCTTTGAGCCGTCGCTGAGCCGTTCAACCTGCTACGAGGGAAACACACAAAACAGACTTTACAGATAACACAGGAGAGCTATATAATGATGAATGTTATATAGTGTCCACCCAAGGACTGACTGCTAGTCCTGGGATGCTTTGGTCCTGCACTGTTATCATCTCTTCAAAGCGAGAGCCGCACGCACGAGATGGAATTTAAAACGGCTCTTTTCCAGTGAGAATTAGCTGCAAATGTTCGTCCTGCCTCCTCTTCAAAGCTCTGCATCCCAGCGCTCCTCCTCAGATTTCTTCACAGTCGATCTGTCCAGGTGTGCAGGCTGCGCTCAACATGTTAGGATGCTGTGCTTTGTCAGTGCAGTCTTTTTAAAAATCCCAATACCTGAAACTACAATTAGAGATGCACACGATGGTGTTATTGAGAATTGAAACTGATTCAACCTATTTGCGACTCTTCAGGTAAGGTAGCTGAATAAAGAATAGAAAACCAAACAAGCACGTTTCCCTGTTCCTGCTCATATTTCCTCCCTTTGTGGCTCTGCTGGTCTCCTGTGACGGCTCCGTTTGATTGTCTCCGCCACAGACAGAGCTGTTTCAGATGGGATGGCTCAAACTGCAGTCAGGACGGATGTTAACGCAGGATGAAAATGAAGAACGTTCCTTTAAAAACTCTGGTTTAGATCCCCTGGTGCCTGCAGTGCAGAGCGGTAGCAGAGCAGTTCAGCTGAGGTATTCTAAAAAGCCCTGATTACATCTACGATGATGCTAAGCAGAGTCGGCATGTCGGGGAGCGTAAAATCATCCTCGTAACAATATGTTTTTCAGTGTCCCTCAGATGAGAGTATCAATGAGGAGAAACATGACACTTTCTTTAAGCTGCCGCACCAGCTATGGTTGGATTATTATTTAATGACTTTTACTTTGCATGAACTGCGTAGAGCTTCGCTTTGGGAGCGTCAGTGTGTTTTAGCTGAAAATCTGAAGTAAATCCGGAATGGCACGCTTGGCCAAGGCCAATGGTGCGTTCACGTGCTCCTCTGATGGTCCCATTTCCCGAGTTGGGAAGCCGTTCCTCCAACTTCGGTGTGCTCATGAGCTTTAAGTCGTAATGTTTAAGCTTAAATGTGGAAATAACCTCGGGTCGGTTGCACAAAACTCTTAAGTCTTCTCCATTAAATTGTTCTCAAGGTTTTCTCCTCATCTCGGTCCTATACTCATGGACTCCCGTTAATTTAGTTAAACCGTTGCACAAAAGGCATTCGCAACTAAAGTGAGGAAATAAACGTAAGGTAGCACTGACTATCTTAACAACGTGTATCCTGAGAAGAGCTGCTGCTGGGAGAACTTCACGCGTCTAATGATGAGCAATTGATTTTCCACTACTACCCGTACAATAGGAAGATCAATTCAACAGAAGAAAATCAACATTCAACTAAGGTCTAGTTAGTTTGCAATCATAACAAATAAAAATAACCAACGTATAATCTGTTCCTCCTCTGATTTCTTGTCTTCTTTTTTCCTTCTATGAACGATGTGAGGTGATAACAGATATCACAGCAAACGCCTTAACGTTTAGGAAACCTTTTAAGTGTGCATCACCCTTAAGGGAGAATGTAAGCCGTATCATTACTCATCATACGTAAGGAGAAAACTCAAGGTGTTTTGTGCAATCGGTAAATGGACGCTACGAAGGAGCTGTGTGTTTTGCTCGGAGCGTTTGTGTTCACGTGAGTTTTTCTCAGGCGGAAACTCATTTTCCAGATTATCTCGACACCACATGAATGTAGCACGAATGCGCTTTCTAGCAATGCTAACAATAGTGAAATATATTTGGTGTACACGCGATTTGTACATCAAATATGTACCCTAACCCTCCAACCAAGTTTCCTGCTGACAGACAAACAAACTAATATAATATGTAATAAATATATATATATATATATAAAAAAAAAAATGGATCTATTATTGCAACTGTTGCTTTAAGATCGTCTCAAAGTCCTTGAAGGAGACGATCCGCTGTAAAACACGTCACTGAGTGCTACTCCCGTGACCCTGGAGACTAGAAACAGCTGTAATCTTTAGTGTTTTGAGAAGATGCTGTGGGGGTTAACAAATGAATTCTTTGGTTTACCACAAACAGGGTAGTCCCAGAAAAAAGGTTCGGCATAAACAACTGTTTTTTCTTAAGCAGCTTTTTACTGACAAGTCACCAATATACATTTATCACATCATTATATTGCCATGGAAACAAAGCTGTGCGTGGGATTTTGAGGAGAAATTGCTTTGTGAAGGAACTCTGATTCAAAACTATTCAACAAACATGCAGAAGGTCGACAGGGAAGTTAGATTTCATCCATTCATGCACACAACCGACCGAAGCCGTCTTCTCTGATTCGCCTCACTTCTGTGTTTATTAATATGGTACCTAATTGCATCCTTCAGGAATAAAAGTGGTGCTGCACTTCACAGGAGTAAAAGTGTGCAATTAAAATCCTGTTCACTATCATTATCATCCGTTACTCTTCTCCTGTAGTCTGACAGCTGTGCTGCTGTGTGGAGGATAGTTTCATATTTTAATAATGAATTCATAGCTTAGTCGTCCCAGCTCTGTTGACTATTCATGATGTAGACACAGATTCGCCCCTGAGTGCTGTATTTGGACTTGACTCCCTGTGAGCATGCCCCCCCCCCCCTATTCAGTGAATGGCACATTCCACTCGTCTGGATGTTCCCTCAGTTTTAAACTGTGTCATTGTCGGCAGGTACCACTCGGCAGCCCAGAGAGGGGGAAGTTCCCGGGGTGGACTACAACTTCATCAGCGTGGGGGAGTTTCGGGACCTGGAAGAAAGCGGACTGCTGCTGGAGAGTGGCACCTATGATGGTACGTCTCAATGCAACACACATGTATAGACATTTTATTATAAAGGGAGGAAAAAGAATGAGTTTGTAAGTCAGTGAGACTTGGAGTGAATTAGTTTACCTGGTTAACCTTCCCTTTGTAGCACCGTGGGTATTAAACCTGAATTCTTTTTGAATGTCTTCAATTGGAATTATTCTTTGTGCTTTGCTAATTTCCAGACATTTATTTAGGAAAATAAAAGTTTTTGTGAGTCCGATTGAGTAATGATGCGCTGAGAAGTTGGAAACACTAAAAAAAAAAAAAAAAAAAAAAAAGTTTCCATAGCTATGGTTTTTAAATAAAATTTAAAAAATAATTTTGGTATCAGTGCCGAAACTCAAGTGCAGCAAAGGAAACATTTGAAACAGTGCTAACCGTAACTGCACCACTTTTTAAGTTTGCCTCCGCACCCACACACAACAAACCGCATCAGCAAAATAACAAGATTCTACGATGAGTCGATGACT
The DNA here is from genome assembly GCA_943590825.1 of Bovichtus diacanthus. Classification (NCBI taxonomy): domain Eukaryota; kingdom Metazoa; phylum Chordata; class Actinopteri; order Perciformes; family Bovichtidae; genus Bovichtus; species Bovichtus diacanthus. The sequence goes on along the minus strand of CALSBV010012179.1, from coordinate 1,709,726 downwards.
TGACCAATCGGCTTCCAACATGTAAAGTTGTCAGGGACTTCCCTAGAGTTCACTTTGAAGACCCTCCTCATGAAGCTGCTTTCACACAACCGCCACCTGCAAGAGCGTTACCTGCCGCTACAGTCCCGGGCTGCGATGACAGGCAGCTGCTTCGCCGAACCTCTTAAAGGCTTTTCTTGCAGGCGTGCGATTATCTTGTCGCCTGGATCATAATAAGAAGCTAGCTCGGAGCGGCGAACAGCTCCAGGTACTGGGGAACCAGCGTTATCACTTTTATTTTCACTTTTCTTCAGAGACAGTCTTTCTTCTTCCGCCTCCTTCTGTATCCGTGACCCTTCTATTACATTTGCCGAAGCCTGCCGGAGCACAATCTGTGTGCATTCACATGGGCGGCAACCACTTCATACCTTTTTCACCGCAGTGATTGACACGGCTTCCCCCTCTGCGAGTTACCGCGCGGCGTCGTGAGAGCAGCTTTGAGAGTCTGCTTGTTCGGTTCTTGTCACGCAGAACTGAAGCCAACGGGTACCACGGTTTACACAACGCTCACCAAGCAGGCTCGCTGTGAAAGCAGCCTTAGAGATGAGGAAGAACAGAATAAAGCTAACTTGGAAAGTCCACAAGAGGAAAACTAAGTATGAAGTAACCATGGAAACAGAGCATTATAACTACAGTCCTCCCCCGGGGACACGGCTGCAGCTGATGATGAATCCCTACATAAAGCTCTGGTTATTAGTTCTCTCGTGAATCTGCTGAGCTGTGCACCATAAGGTGATGAGATGAAGTTAACACCTTGCCCGGGTCGTCACCATCGGCCTGCCGCCGTGCACGTGAACCGTGTATGTGAGCTGGAGATAATATGTCCCTGAGAGGTTTGGAAAAGCTTCACACGGTGTGTCTGAAATGTGTCGTCTGCCCTCTGTCCCACATGCAGCCCTGGGAGCCCGAGCTTTTTTAACCCTGAACCTGAGAGCCAGTCAACATCATGAGTAACGGACCTGCTGTGACTCATGCAGCACGACCGCATGTGTGTGAAAGGCACAGATTCAGAAGCTCTCACAGAGTTAATCATTCGTGCCTTTTGACCTCTGAGTCTCCACAGATAAACTGCTCGGTAAACTTTTCACACACAAACTAAAATGCAAAGGTAGATATTTAACACGTAATGCATGATTTCCCTGTGGTGAGTTAGTCATTGTCCATTTTAATGGAAGAATGTGAGTCTCTGGGACATGGCTGGGGGATTTTGTGGATCACGGTCTGAGCATTCAGGCAGCTGCCTCGATTAGCTGTTTTTAGGATTTTACATCTTTCAATTTTAGTCAGAGATACAAGTTTAGGTGTAAAGGAATATGAGTTTTATTTGAATTCTATATGCAATAAGCACAAATGATTTAATGATACCATAAACCGTCTGTTGGTGCGAGCACTTTATCTCTCCTCCTATTTTTTATTTGTTGCAGTTTTTTGTGTGTAGAACTGTGGGTATAGTATTCACTGTTTTTATGTTGTTTTGTTGTGTTTTACTGTTTCCATGCTGCAAAAAGAATTTTCCTCTTGTGGGACAAAATCTAAACTGAGCTGAACCGTGTGTGTACGGAGCTCGGGGAAAAAAACCACACGCCATTTCCATTTCCATCCACTTTTTAATAGCAGTCAGTCATTATTCATCTCTCTCTCTCTCCACTTGTGACTTCTTCGGTTCTGAACGAGGCCTTACTGTGTATGTGGCCCATTTAATAGAAAACATGAACCTGTGCAGCCACGTTCACCGCTGTGACTAATCCTCCAGAGCCGTGAACACCAGGGGCTGGGTGTATCCACGGCTAATCTGTAACCAAGAGTGACACGCACTCCCGCTGCTCTGCTGCAGCCAGTGTCTGACACGAGGAGCGTCTCAAAGATCGCTTGTCATATCGCTCACTGATGATCAAAAGTTATTTCAGAACATTATGGAAAAACTCAACTGAGCATAAAGGAGGAAAACTGTGTGTGTTTATGAGGACGATCCTCGACATTAATCCTTTATATTCCAAGCAGGTCTGAGCGCTGAAGTTCAGCTGCTGGGGAAGTTTAAACGACACGAAAACAAAGAGATTAGTTTGCCAGTTTTTGTTTTTACAGAATGATGTCAGGGTGTGAGTAATACTTGTTACCTTGGCTGTGCCGAAACTCTCGAGAATTACATTTACGTGCTCGCCAGAGTGTGTGCATGTATGTGAATTAGGGCATATCCAATTTTCTAGCCCTCTCTGTGGTCGGCGCAGGGAAGCCAGAAGTATGAATCATTCATGACGGAGACAGGGAGCTGAAGTGGACGAGCAGAATGAAAGAGAAGCAGGTGTTAGCAACGGAGGATATAAAAACCTCAGCATTGTGATAACTTTTCTGTTTTATTATTCACCAAGTTATGCTGACATTGCTTACATTTATTACCTTGATTCCTGTTTTGTTGGTGTGTCAGCAGGATTTACGCACCACGCATAAAATGCTGGGACATAGATAAAAGGGCCTGAGTTCCAGACGAGACTGCTGTGGAACTTTGATTCTATCTGACGGTTACAGTCTGTCGATGTCATTCTGCAAAGGGGATGAAGATGAAATTCCCTTTTTGTTTGTGCAATACAAAATGTAATCCCCTAGACAATCATGACTTTACTAGAAGGGAAACGACCATTTACCATCCCCTTGTTTTGCTGGACCACATTGCCTTCAACCATTTCATAATAGGGTTGTTTTTTGGTGTAACAGGCTTTGCAAAGTTCTGAGGTTGCATAGCTGTGGTGGATTAGATAAAAACAGGGCAGCGGGCCAGAAGTCATGGAGGAGGGAGGGTGCAAAGGTGCTGCGCTAGCAACAGCTGCCCACTCCCAGGAACTGGCAAATCAGAGGCTTGAAAGATTAAGAAGTACCTCCGCTGTCAGGACTGAACCGCTGATATCGGAGGAGTCGGATTAGTGTTGTTTGTTGGGCACGTCCAAATAAAAATAAGATGACAGAAAAAAAGAGTGGAAAAACAGAGGATGGAGAGATGAAGAGATAGGGATTAGGGTGGATGAGAGCAGCTCAATGGGCAAAAATCAGAATGAAAGTAAAAGATAGTGAGGATGTGATTTATATTGGGGGTCACCGCACAGACAGGAGAGGAATGTAAACTGGAAAGAAAGTTTATGTATGAGAGGCTATTACTGCACGCACGCAAGCACGCACGCACGCACGCACGCACGCACGCACGCCCGCCCGCACGCACGCACACACAGGGAGTAGAGGAATGCAGCATTGACAAGGTTGGCCTGTGAAGTGTAGGCATCCATGCCAAGCAGAGCCGGAGCCCTGTGCCAAGGCTGGAGCACAAGATGGGCTTCACCCGCCTCGGGCACTGGCAGTGCAGCACATTCTCATTCCCAACTCGTCAAATACAGACGCTTGATTAGTGGCCCAACGCTTCAAAATATGACTCTCTAGATGCCCCTCTGGCCTCATTTTTGGATGCATCAGTAATGGCATGTCAGTTTCCACTCGTTACATGCATAGTGTCTTTTCGAAATAAACTTCCAACGTAGCTGTACTTAGCTTTTAGGTTTACATGTGCGACAAAACTTCTCGATGGGCTTAGAAAAAGTTTGTGGTCAAGCAGCAAACTCTGGGTCTGTAAAGTGAAGCCACTGCAGAAGAGCCTTAAAGCTGCATCCTCTCTAACATCCAGCAGGGGGCGACTCGTCTGGTTGCAAAAAGAAGTCTGATTATATAGAAGTCTATGAGAAAATGACCCCAAACTCCAGGCTTCAAACCGTAGTCCACAAGCCAATGGGTGACGTCACGGTGACTAGGTCCACTTCTTATATACAGTTTATCGTTAAGATGAGTATGTTTGTTATGTAAAATAAGTGTGTTTGTTGCGTAACTGCCGTTAGTTTAGTACGTAAGCTACGGAAACAAAAGTAAGTTAAATAACTTGACTTTTGGTTTCACACGGGACATGAACAGCAGTGTTTGAAAACTATTTCACGTTGCTGAATGACCTTCAGGATCTTTGCTCGTTTTTTCTTGAGATTTAGAGAGGTTGTGCCTCGCCGCAGTAACTCTGGTCACAGTTGTACTCTCATTTTATTCGCATTTTCCCTTAGAGTTGGAGGTGAGATATGCTGGCAGCTGCTAACTGAAACACATGACGTAACATCTACACACACTGAAACACACACACACACACACACACACACACACACACATTCTCTCTCACCCATGAACACACGTAGCTTTAGTGGTGCATATTTCTGCTTCACGTCTCTCCGGGCACAGCAGCCTTTTAACGGGAGGCAAGGCAAAAGAAAAGCTCCCTTTCCCATGCAACTACTTCTCACTGGCAGCAACCCTGCATGTGTAACATGAGTGAATGGCTGTGTAATTCACTGACAGTGCCAAGCAAGTGTTGGCTCATGCTGTTGCTTTACACTGTCCACCCACCACTCTCAGAAAGCTGCAAACAGAGCTTAAATGTAATCACACTGTGATGAAATGATGAACCCTGTGTGCACATTGTTCCCGCTGCTGCTGCTACCCTCGACACCACTAGTGCTTTTCATTTTGCCACAGAAAGGGAAGCAAGGTTAACATTACATAAGCCGTCGACGACCAGGAATGTCGAATTCTACGGTGGGATGAGCTGTGATATTTTTATACACTGTCCTTTTCTTCTCATGTCTCTAATAGGTTAAACATTGAAACGTACACAAGCCTTTTTTATTCTTCTAGTCAGTTTACATTTACAGTAAATTGTAGTGCAGTACAGTAGTAAGTATGCATTTTTTATACGTGTTTGTTATTGCTTGTGGGCGATCCACAGTGCAGCACGCTGCACAAAGCAGCGGTTGCGTTAGACTTTCTCGTTGAAAGTCAAATAAACATTTCCGTCATAATTCTATTATTCCCCCAATAATTTTTTTTTTATGATAATAAGGCATATTTAATAGCATTAAATTGTCATTCATTCATTTACATTTTTTTATTAATTAATATACAGAACAAGCTTTTAGATTATGCACTTATAAGGGCATGGATAATAAAGATGTGTGTTTCATGTCAACACACAGGAAGCAGATGAAAGGCTCATTCAAAGTATTTATGGTGAATAATTCATGTGCCACACGTATGCCTGGTTAATGTTAACAAAGTTAAACTGGAGAAACTGTGCTATGTTAAATTGAAACATAAAAAAAACACTATACATTTATGGGATATATGCATCAGAGGACGTTACTGGTGTGACAGACCGTGCCATACCACTTTTTTAGCGACACCTGCCGTTAGGAAATTATATATGCCGATGAAACACCAGCAGCAAACCACTCCAGGTATCGGCATATGCCGCTGAACCATCAGCCACATTCCAAGGAGGAGAGGAGGAGCGCTGTGAAGGACTTAAAGCCACTTACTGACTGTCTTCAGATTTATTTCTTTAAAAAAAAAAAAAACAGACAGAAAATATTCAATTAACCCAAACTGTGGTAGAAGGTCAGAAATGTGATCCATCAGCGGGGAGCAGCTGGTGGGAAGAAATGTTCTTTACTAGATATTACAGTAACTATTGTTGCTCGTTGTTTCATTAATATCAGAACATGTTGACGCGATGATTCAGGGCCCGTGTCAACAGGTGTCTCACACACATGGTCATGGGGGGGGGCGCTGTTAGCATGGGAGGGGTGGGGCTGTTAGCATGGGGGCTACCAGGCAGTGAACAGCCCATACAAAGAGACATAAAATGACTACAGAGAGACATAAAATTACTAAAAAGAGACAAAAAATTACTACAAAGAGACAAAAATTACTACA
>CALSBV010012179.1:1664423-1684340 GCA_943590825.1 Bovichtus diacanthus | reverse complement strand
CCTGCTTCATCCAATGTTTACATTTCTCTTCTGGAAATGTAGCAAATCAGCACATATTTAATAAGATGATGCATAATTTGCTTATTAAAACATACAATTTCAAAAATCTTTCAATGCAAAAAATAATTGTCTTAATGTAAGTAATGAACTGGGGAAGCTTCATAGTGATATCTATTAGTTAAAATATTTACCCCATTCACCTGCAGTGTCTCCCCTTAAGAGAGAATCTTCCCACCGTGAACCCAGTTCGTCTTAGTTAAGGTGAGATTTATTGTACATGATTTAATTTTTAAATAACAGGGTGGACTGTGGTTTTCTGGAAGTATTGCTCGGAAACACAGTGATGTTAAATAAAACAATTTCACGCTCTGATCCACACCAAACTCTGCATCATCCGCCGTGCACCTTCCCAAACGGGGAGGAAGTCGTGCTCAGTCACATGCTGGGCTGTGCTGTGCAGGCAGGGTGAGTGATTCACTTGCTGCTCACAGAGAAAGAGGGAAGGCAGGGAGGAGAGACAAGCATGATGGGTAATCATGGCCCTGCTCCTTACTTCAGGCTTTCACTGATTTGAAGGGCTTGTTCCCTTTTGCCTTTGCTGCAGTGCAGTAGCCTAGATTCAGTGTTGCACCCACATATCAGATGTACTCAGCTGGGCTCTGCTCTGAGCCCCAGGGGCGTGTGTGTGTGCAGAGTGTGTGTGTCTGTGTGCAGACATTATGCACATCATGCGTGTGTTCCTGCTTAAAAAGGCCCTGTCAGATGAACTCATCCATTTCCAATGTATGACACTATTCATTATATAAAATATAAGATATTGAAGGGCATGCTCGATAATGGCAAAAATCACGAATATTTTACTCAATATTTTGTGATTTATTTAACATGATTACTCATTGACTTTGGACACTTCATGCATTAATTGAACTTTAAAAATTGTCTTGAAAAGTATTGTCTTGACTTTACCAAAAAATAAATAAATAAAAATAAATTAGATCAAAATAAGTACGATCAACTATGTTGAAATGCTGAAAACATATATTCAATATTAGGCTGAACTATATTCAACATGTCCATACTGACTAGAGTCTGCAAAAAGGAAAAGGGTGCGCTTGATTTCCAACACAAGACAAACGAGAGCATCATTGTGAAACAGAATGCAGCTCAATAATCGTCTAATCTCAATTATTTTGTTTCCGTAATCGCTGGGAGACAAAATTGTAATTGAAAATGAAATAAAATGAATTACCCAACACATACAATTGAACTGTCAATATTTAGGTTTCTTCAGCAACCATACTAACTCCACACGACTCTGAGTGGAGCTGCATGTTTTATGCTTCACCTTTTAGCTCCCTGTTTAAACTTCTGTGCTCATTTGAGGATTTAAGGATTCAAGGATCATTTATTGTCATTCTGCAACACAACGAAAGCCTTTTCTATTCAAGCTTCACAAGAGAAAACACGACGCAACACAAACAGCACTACTGTTTGTGTTCCTGCAGTGTTTGTTTCGATTGAAGCTTCACAAGAGAAAACACGACGCAACACAAACAGTAGTGCCTTCCTGCAGTGTTTGTTTCGAATTTGCATCTGGAGGAATGTAAAAACATAACTGCAACGTGTAGTGTTCACAGCAACGTATATTATGAATATAATTGCCATTTTAGTTGTTGAGCTGCTCTACCATTTTACCCCTGGCTGGGAATCAGTGGTGTAGCAAACAGCTGCAGGTTTAACCCCGAAACGTTTTTTCCCATGGCCCAGGTCACCTCTGTGTCTCCCATCCTGCAGCCACATGTCCACTATTTTAGCTACTGGAGCATACTGCCCCCTGCTGGTGGAATCACTCACTGACAGAGAGTCTGCAGAGTGAAGAAAGTACAACTCATGCTCTCGTGTTTTAAGCTTCATGTTGGAATAGATGTGTGTTGCGGTTCCGGAATTGAATTTAACATCCACACTCTCTGCTTACAGGTCAGACGTCTCCTGTGAAATCGCTAAAACCAGTAAGTTGAAAATCTTTGTAACATTAGAATGAAACAAAGAATATACTGATGATAAAACTCCCACTGAATTATTCAACAGCAAAGGTTTTTAAGTTGGTTACCCTCAAGCACCACTCAGTGTGTGTGTGTGTGTGCGGGCTGTTGTTTGCTACATTATTCAGTGAGCCCACATTAGCCAGGCTGTTATTTCTGGAGCTGCATGTGGGTAAATATGCTGGCTCCTGGCACACGGCAACTTAACATCCTCTGTACGGCTTTTTAAGATGATATGCCGTGTTCAACAGCTTGCTCCTGTGCTGCTGCTCCCTGCTGCACTCCCAAAATAGAGAGACTGAGGCAGCAACAGGCTTACTCATACGTCTTTATTTGTAAAACACAGCATTACAATGTGTGGCTGCATTATTTATATATAATATAAGAAAAGAATACATTTTCATCTTCCTTAGCTACAATTAGAATATACATACAATTCAGTATATATATATCATGCTACCTATTCATAAATAAGTTTTATTATAGGCTTAGGAATAAAACATTTTAAACATATATTTATTGATTTTGTACATTTAACACATTATTCATCCCCCAAATTGAACATATGGCAGTGTATAAAGACATAATAAAAAAATAATGTTAAAGTATAAAGTTATATAAGGACATCGATTTACAATGACATTACAATTAAGTAAATACATAAATAAAATAAAAAAGGAATTAATTAATTAAGAATAATGTCACAAACATAGACAAAATCCTCACAATAATTTCACACTTTTATTGCCTCTTTAATGTCACCATTTTTAACAAATTCCAAAAACATTTCCCAGATGTTGTAAAACTCAGAAGCTTTCTTCCTAAATATATATGTTATATATGACATAATTCATGTTAAGTTGTTCCAACAGTTTTCCTACACGGAGCAATAGAACGCCTCACTTGTAGTAGACATATCAACCATTTTTCTTTCTCCATTAGATGGAGAACAATTGCTTTATATTCATAGTTTAGGACTTGAGGTCATTTGTTCAGCTCTTGTTTGTGTGTTGCAGTGCACGGCTCCCATGTCCCAGGCTGCCTCCCAGCCGACTCCTCAACAGTCCCCACAACCCGCCCCGCAGCAGTTACCCCATCCCTACTCGCAGCCCCCCGCCCCGCTGCAGCGACAGGAGATGACTAACAGCACAGAGGCCCTCGGAGGGCCCGAGGCAGCCCCGCTCCCGTTCCCTGCTAACACCCTGCTCTCGTCTTCGCCCAAACCGGACGCTTCTGAGCTCTACCTCAAATCCAAGGCCTTGTTGGACAGCAAGCGTAAGTTTACAGGATGAACTGCATGAGCTCGGGACTCCAGCCTCTTGTCACCTTTCAGCGTGATCTTGGATATATGTGTGAGACCAGACTCGCAACTAATGTTTGTATCAATAATTGCATGTCATGGACTCGAGGCAGGCGGGCCGACACTTTGATCCGGCACACACATCAATTTAGGCTCTCATTAAATTTTGCCTCGCTACAGTTGTAGCTGTAGAATAATTGATGAACTTGCATCAAAGAAAAGGTGTCAGGTGTGTGGAAACAGGCCAATCTATACCTGCTAACATGTAGATGTATGATGAGTCATATTTAGGTCTGTGTTACAGGCTGCATGTGAGTTTTCTTCACTGCAGTTTAATTGTCATTTTTAATGTTTTTTGAGCAGACTATTGCATGCTAGAAGGCTAGGCTGTAGGGTACATGTAATACACATGTTTTACTTTTATTTATCTTTTTATTAAAAGTCCCAGAAAACCATTGACTCGTCATATCCAGGCCTGTGTGACAGGTTGTGAGTTAGCTGTATGTTAGCCTACTTGTAAAAACCAGAATGCATTATTTTCGCTTGACTAAATGCTATGATGGGTTTTAGAGCTTTATGGGGACCAAGGTGTATGGGACATATAATCAAAGATATTTAATTTGTTTTGTGGTATTAAATGTAAAACGATATGAAACAGAGCTACCTTTTCTGTTGATCATAAGTTCTACTTGTGAATTTGAATAATTTCACATTTTTGAGGGCATTTTATCTTACGAAAGAAAGCTAAACATCTCTGTTATGTTGTAAGCAAGATGTTATAAAATAATATAATCTTTTAGCTATTTCTTTAACTCACAGACCCTGACCACAGGCTTAGAACAGCTGCATATAAAAAATAAATAATAATTATTTGTCTTGTCTTTGTGCAAATAAAAAACGTTCTCTTCTCTCTGCAGCTGCTAACACCAAGGACCTGGATGTGTTCATCAAAAGGAACCAGGAGTCAGGATTTGGCTTCCGAGTCCTCGGAGGCGAGGGCCCGGACCAGCCGGTAGGTCGCAGCCCAACACGCAGAATACCGGACCCTCAGATATTTGGAGCACGACTAAGCAAATCCATATTCCAGCTGCATTCAGCTAAATAGCTAATATCTAAAAGTTATGCTCTTGCTATAGGACAATGGGGAAATAGGAAAAAGCTAATCTCTATTTTGCACCTAGGACAAAAAGGCATCAAACGCTCAAAGCATCTGATTATTAACCATAAAGCCAGTCAGTCCTCCCGCCCATGCTGGCTCACATCAGCTGTTTCTCTCACATCCACAGGTGTACATTGGTGCCATCGTGCCTCTCGGTGCCGCTGAGAAGGACGGCCGCCTGCGTGCAGGGGATGAGCTGCTTTGCATAGATGGCGTGCCAGTCAAGGGCAGATCCCACAAACAAGTGCTGGAGCTGATGACCAACGCGGCCCGGAACGGCCAAGTCATGCTCACGGTGCGCAGGAAGCTGACACACTCAGGTGGGTCCACTGTCCAATAATCACATCTACGTTTCTCTGACAGCTCTCGAAGCTTTGAAGCACAGCTTTCTTGTTTTCACTCTTTTTTATTTGGAAGCTGGAGGAGGACCTCTGAGCGGAAGCTTTGATCTGGGATGTTTGTTGCTAATCCTTTTCAATTTGTTCCGGATGACTGCGCTGCGGATAAATCTGAATAAATGAAGTTCAACCAAGATTTCTGGGCGTTTTTCTATGCAGACATTTCTTCCTGAAAAGAAAAGTAAAGTTCTGAAAGAGGATTCTGTTTTTAACTTTAATCACGGGAAAGCGAATGGAATGGGAAAACAGCCAAACGTGTACTCTCTGTGTTTATCTGCCCAGGCTGTGAAGGCCGGTGAAGATTAGATCAGCTGGTTTCAGAGGTGATTTACATCTCAAAGAACGGAGGAAATAAAGAATATGCTGAGTTTCCTTTTCTCAACAGCACACACCCCTCCTGCATTCAGGCTCGTTCACCCCCACAGATAACCGCTCCATGAATAGTAGCAGCACTTTTTCAAATGACTTGCATTTGATGTATCGCAACAACAGCTTTGATCACGGTGCAGAAATGACGCATCAATCATGTAAAGGTTTATGCTTTCAAAGCAGGCTTGAGAAAGAGATTCCCTGACAAAACAGGGACTCGGCAGAACAAACGTACGACGAAGAGAGATGGGGGTAGATCAGTCGTATGAATAACTAATTGTAAAGGGCTTTCATCTGGAGTCATGTGTGCAACAAACGCAGCAGGCTATCTTCCATGAAGCCGCCGTGCTTTGGATTATTTTGTGAAGCATCTGAAAAATGACAAATCGGGAACGTTATAATTGTTGGACGGATTAAAATGTGTGTCGGCTAAATCAGAATGCCCCCCTGCTCAAAATAGACATTTGTTGCTGAAAGTTATTATCCGTAATGTCATTTTCCATCGGAGCTGTGACTGTAAGGGTGCTGGTAGTCTAGTGGTCTAGTATAGATCACCAGAAGGTTGTGAGTTCAACACCAAGCTGCCACAATTGAGCTCCTGAGCAAGACACTTAACCTTGAGTTACTCCAGAGGACTGTCCCTGTAGTTAGTCACTGGAAGTCGCTCTGGATAAGAGCGTCTGCTCAGTGACCTGTAATGTAAAAAATGACCTGTAATGTAAACATCGTGTGGTTTCTGTGCCTTGTGCTTTGTCAGACGGTGAAGAGGAGGAGGGTCAGCAGCCCCCACAGGTGGCGTCCGCCCTGGTCAACAGCTCGCCTCAGACACCTCGCGTCGAGGTTCCCAACGCCGTCCATCCCGCTCAGTCCTCGCGGCCGGAGTGCTTCGACGTCACTCTGCAGCGCAGGGACAACGAGGGCTTCGGCTTTGTTATCCTCACATCGAAGAACAAGCCCCCACCTGGAGGTCAGAAATCAAGAGAAACGGATCTATATACAACTTTTCTTTTTTATAATATTATATAAAGCATGAGCGGATTTCAGGGCTCAACAGGTCTGCAGTATATGCAAGAAATGTGAATGTAAGGACATGTGCACAGACCCAAAATAATGTATTTTTTTTTTTACATTTTCAAGCAGGTCTGAAAGTATTTAATACAACAATTAGTTGTTTTTTGTTTTTTATTGTTTTTTGCCTCAAGTTGAATCTCCATCTTTACGCTCCGGCCTTGCTGGTCTTCCGATTGGCCTGTCTTAATTGAGTGTACTGGTAGATTATCTATTGATAATTATACTGTGTTTTTTTTTGTATTCTTAGTTCTGGAGAGTATTTCAATCGCAAGTTCAGTCTTAAATTTACTGGATGAGTTGGCACAAAATATTGTACAGACGTTCATGTAACTTAGTGACTTCTCCTCTCGTGCCACCGCGAGGTTGACATCGTTTTTCTGTTTCTGTCCTTCCAGTTATACCTCACAAGATTGGCCGTATTATCGAGGGCAGCCCGACAGACCGCGTGGGTCAGATGAAGGTGGGCGACCGCATCTCTGCCGTCAACGGCCGCTCCATCATGGAGCTGTCGCACAACGACATCGTGCAGCTCATCAAGGACGCCGGCAACTCTGTCACCCTCACTGTCGTGCCTGAGGACGGTAGGTCGGCTCAGAGAAAAGAATTTGAGTTTCGCTCTGTGGCGTCACAAGATCGGCGTGTGGTACTAAATGAGTGTGTTTGTGTTCTCACAGACAGCGCTCCTCCATCTGGAACAAATTCAGCCAAGCAGAGCCCTTCAGCACAGCACAGAGCTGTGGGCCAGCAGCCTCCCAGCTACACAGACAGGTACACAGACACACACACACACACACAGACACACACACACACACACACACACACACACTCTCACACACGTCCACTGGAGACAGTCTAATGTGTAGGTTCTGCCACTTGAACCGTAAATCAGCTGCAATCCTCTCAGAGCAGGCTCTGGTTTGTGCTACGCTGCGGCCCATTAGCATCTCTTGTGGCCCGCACTCTCCTTGTTATCCAGAAAGACAGAAAATCCCCCTGTGGTCTCTGTTTGGATGGCGTAGCAAAAGGAAACGAGAGAGACAGCTTAGCGGAGAGTTTCACTTCCTCTTTCATCTTTTTCTTTTTAAACAAGATTACCTGTGTCAGACTTTTTAATCCGTCGCTGCGGCGGCATTTCTCCACCATCGTTTTCTCGCCCTCAGCCGCTCCGTTTTGCTGCCTATCAGCATGTGTTCCCCTTCTCCTCATTTAGCCCTCCTCCCCGTCTAATCTGCAACACATACCTCGGGGTCAGCCCGGGCCAGATATGAGCTGAGGCTGCAGGAAGTGTGTGAACTCTTCTCCATGCCGCAGCTGCTAAGAAGGACTCTGTAGATACTTCCCATAAAGGCATTGTAATAAGCTCTGCCAGGTATTAAAGTGTGCCCTCGCTATCTTCCGCTCAACTGTATAAACAACATGGCTCTTTGAAGGGTTTACATAGGTCTGCGTTGTATCATGAAACCTGCAGAGAGAGGCTCTGTCTGCTGTAATGGAGATCATACTGGACTTTTATTCTCTCTTCACAATATGGAGCATCTTTACTTTTCATACAGTCGCTCACACACGCGCACACACACACACACACACACAGGCATTGCTGGAAGATTAATCTCTGAGTGCAGACATTTCTATGCATGAGTTTCCCCACAGCAGATAATCCTTCACCTTGAGACTGGTCACAGATCTTAGATCAGTATTGTGCGCGCCTGAATATATTGAGATATGCACGCTTTCATTATATTTCCGTAGCTGTTGCACATAACTGAATACATTATTACGTTTGAGTCTCCATATGAATACCTACAGTAGGATTCTTTATTGATGATTCTCTCTCTTTTACGCTGAGTTTTTATTTCTGAAAATGGTCTTCAGAGAGATTTGTTGCTGCTGCTTTTATGTCTGCAATTGACTGTGGTGGCGTTTCATAAATGCACACATCTTCTCAACGCCTTCACTCCTTACATACTGTATATGATGGAGCATTGAGGTTCATTATTTATTTCTGGGGGAGCTTGTAGCTCAGCTGCCTAATATACTCATGCTGAAGTGAAATGTTATTGTCTGTAACTGTCATGTTCTGCACCCGCCTGTCCTCTCGGCCTGAACACACTTTTAACCTCAATGAGGCTTTTCCTGGTTAAATACATTTCAAATAAATAACGTGTATGTATTGAAACACCCGCTGAAATTGTACCTAGTAATCATTTTCCTTTCTGTTATTGTTTCTCGACACTTTTATGGCTATTTCATTTCATTGCCATTTATGTGCTGACGCTCAGTTGTCATCTCAAGAAGAGACATTGGGGCATATTGCGATTAAACATGACTAAATATATCTACATTCATTCATATCTACATTATAATGTGTGTGCGTGTGTGTGTGGTTTTTTGTGCAGGAATGGAGACGTCGAGGTGAGGAACTCTTTCCCTCCACGAGAGATGGGAGCGCTCATCATGTCGGCCTCTAAGCAGGTAACGCCACAGCCACAGTTATAACAGCTGTTCCTCACTTTTACAGTGTATGAAGTTTGCAAAGAGCTTGTGCTGTTGTCTGAACTGCAGGGCTGCTTTGTGGTGGAGCTGGACCGCAGCCAGCGGGGCTTCGGCTTCAGTCTGAGGGGAGGGAAAGAGTACAACATGGGCCTGTTCATCCTGCGCCTGGCTGACGACGGACCGGCGCTGAACGACGGCAGGATACATGTGAGTTTTAAAAAAAAAAGACCAACCTGGGTAGTACTACTTTGCATTGTTGCGTTTTAAATCAAATTGACTCAAAGTTTAAGTTATTTTCTTTTGTTATTTCACTGCAATGTTTCAACGAAATACTGGGACATGCATGCGTTCATGTAACGACTGTATTGAACTTCCATAAAGTACAAAATAATTCTAGTGTCTTTGCCGCCGTCAACTCTCCCGGGGGTCGTGCCTCGCAGTTTGAAATCCCCTGAGCCCCCCTGCCTGTGACATGCGTAAGAGCGGACTCTGTGTGCACTACAGGTTGGAGATCAGATAGTGGAGATCAACGGCGAGGCCACCCAGGGCATCACACACACTCGGGCCATCGAGCTGATCCAAGCAGGAGGCAGCAAAGTTCATCTGCTGCTGCGGCCGGGCCAGGGCCTAGTGCCGGATCACAGTGAGTGACTGCTGGCAGCCACATGCATGCACACACATTGTTGCCACTGCACATAGATCTACACAATAGCATATTACATATTTCAAAGCTTTTGTATGGATAAGCGTGAAAGCAGGGCGCTGAGTTTCTTCTCTTCTCATGCATGTGTTGCAGCTTCTCTCTTGACCTTTCTCTCCTGTCATTCTCACTTCTTCTATCTTGTGCTCTTTATCTGATCCTGTTTTCCGCTCTGGCACGGCTCTCTATTTCTACCCATTTATCTTTTCCTCCTATAGGTCTGAACTCTTCTTCCACCCTGTGCTTCTACATGAAACCAGAGCATCACTAAAGGCCTCACTGCTTTTCTTGGTCTGTCCCTAATAACCTTGGTAAACCTTGTACTTTTGCCTTCTCACCTCTCCTTTCAAAGTGATCCATCTCCCAGATTTAAGTGTCGCTCTCTGTCCCTTCCTTCACCCCCACGATCGATCTGAACTAGATCAGTTAGCAGAGTTTCTTCTCCTGGAGGGCTGAACCAAAGCAGTGAGTCCTAGAAGAACAGCAGACCTGCAGGAGCGCTGGGAGGCTTCAGAGCTCTGCAAGTTATTTTTTTAAGGGTATTGCAAAAACAAAACCTGGGATGCCACTGAACACACACCTCATCCTAAATGAAGCTGGAGACCTGGAGGAAAAAAATCCCTAACTAGATATTGATCAGTGAGTGACAAGCGAAAAGGATCCGTGTGCATTCACTGGCATCCACTTTTCAATCCAAAAGATCACATTAGAATGAATTTCTATGAGTTGTCGCTCCTAGAAATCCAAAAGCTCATTTCAGCATCACTAAGCCCATAACTCTTCTTTTTCTCTCTCTGGTTTTCTGCTGCATATATCTGCTCTCAATCACAGCTGTGCAATTCCTATCAGCTCGGGGGGGAAATTGAAATGTCAGTGCTGGGTGAACACTCGCACCTTTACCATTGATGGCTATGTCGTCGGCTGATACAAATCTCAAACAAAGCAAATATTTAGAGGGATATTACAGAGGCTTATTACAGAGCAAGGTGGACATCTTTTTTCCACAATGCGAGGATATTGTCCTTCTGTTTGCATGACATGTTTAATGATCCTACATTTATGCGAAATATGGAATGTGAGGGATATCTTAGCTTGTGCAGATCCTTATGCTATGTTAACACTGCGAGTGACGAAAGCAACACGACAGCTAAGCATGGCGGCGTTGAAGTGATAAAGCGCTAGTTGACCTGGTTATGTCGTTAAATAGCAGAAGCATATGACTGGTTGACGCTAGGGTCGGCGATATGTTAACATTTTACCAACAACCGGCGACTCCCAACATGCAATTTTAAGCAGATGAAAGAATTTTAAGCGTGGAAGAGCGCGTTGCGGAAAAATACTAAAAACAATATTTTGGTTTTCAAACCGGACACAAAAGAAAAGAAAAGAAACAACCCGTGATGGGTTCAGCCAATCGCAGATGGCTAATCTATTTGTCCAATCAGCCAATTCTAGTTGACGCTTCCACGGCGTCATTTGAGCGCTGAGCGAAGTTGAGGCCAGGCATCAGTTTGAAGCTTCATGTCTTTGGCTTCCATTGAAAAAGACGGTTGGCAGGTTGCTGTGTCGCTCGTAGTGTGAACGTAGCATTAGAGGTCACGCAGTATTGCTCAGCTAGAACATTGTCTTACTTCCTGTTGCTTGTTCCTCAGGTTCAAAGGACAAAGTAACCATTCCAACCTCAAGCTTTCCCAGACTTTCTGCCTCTGACGGGCAGTCGTCTCCAGCTTCTCCCTCCTCTGTCTCCCTCTCTGCCTCCGAACTGTCCCCGTCTTCACCCAAAACAACCGCTCCTGACGACTTCTCCGGGGCATCTGGATCCCCCGGCTCCGGGCAGGAGCACGGTAGGCAGGCTAACAGATCCAGAGGGCAGCAGCTCCCTCACCACAACAATAAGCGTACCACCAGCCCCAGCACCAAAAAAACAAGCAGGAGTGACTCCAAGACCACCAGTCCCAAGAGAGCCACTGATGGCTGGGCGGATCAGGAAGAGCGCTCTCAGAGCCCCAGGAAAACGGAGCAAGGCCACAGCGGATCCCTGGAGGATATGAGGAAAGACAGAAGAGCCCACCACTCCTCGAGCCCCAAGAAGAGCTCCAACAAGGAACTTGACCCTGCTGTGCCTTTGAAGAACCTGAAGGAGCCCCAGAGCCCCCGGCGTCCAGCTGGCCAACAGCCCAGTGTCGCCACTGGAGAAGGGAAGGACTGGAGGTACAAGGAGGAGGATGCAGCCTACTGGCAGGAGAGGGGGGCTGCAGAGAGTGGAGACAAAAGCCTGGGGACCAGTGAGCGCCACAAGAAGAGCAAACGGGCTGAGCAAGAGGCAGCGGCACAAAAGTCCCATTCCCAGACGCACAGGGAGAGGGTGGGGTCGGATGCCGATAGTGGCACCCTCAGCCGGAGGAGCAGGAGAGAGAAGGGGGAGAAGGAATATCGGGAAAGCAAGTACCACGAGCCAAGTGACGAAGTGAAGAAGGATCCCAGAGGTTCAAACAGTAGCATCCAGGACCCCAGCTGCAACGGGACCAGCAAGAAGGCTCCCATCACCCCGGGTCCATGGAAGGTTCCCAGTTCTGCCAAGATCCACTCCAAGGTGGACTCAACATACGCCGATATCTGATATCCTCCCTGAATATATATTAAAGGAATAAGTCACCCATAAAAGGATACTCTGTGTAATCAGTTACTTCCCCCTGTGTTACCTTGAACCCTTGAAGAAAACTTCAAGACGAAGAATCCAAAAAACAGAGAAAAAGTCTTGATGAATTGAAGTAAACAACAAATCTACAAATCTACTCTCACACAACTCGTGCAGAATAATAAAGTCTTGTTTATCTAGTCGTGTGCTCACTACTTCACACACACGGGACTTCTCATTAAAACATTAACGTTTAATACACTTCTGCATAAACAGTCTCAACAGTGGTTTGGATAGTAAGATGTTACTGAACCTGTTTGTGACGCAGTGAGCACACGACTGGAGCCGCGTGAGAGCTAACATGGGGCGAGTCATCGGTACACATATGATCATTTTGTAGGTGACTTTTAAAGATGGACATTAAGAATGGAAGGATATATATATATATTTTTTTGCCATCTCGGACAAAGCAGATCACTGTGTAACCAGCAAACCTAGCTTGTCATTGCTTCTGGTTTTTATTTTTTTCACCCAGTTTGCCTCGGTCAGTTTGCAACAAGCTGCTGATGTCTGATCCGACATGCGTGCTCGTAACCTACATGAGTGTTTGTACTGTACAAAAGATCTTTGGAAGTCTATTTTGTGCCAATCAGAGACTCCGGTTAATAAGAAGCTGCTCCGTATTGCACTCACTGTGAGACTGGGTAATGAGATGAACTGCTCCCCCTCGATGAAGGTTGTTTTTTTTTTGTCACTTTGAAGGTTTTGGACGCAGCTTTTTCTTCCTTGGCGAGATTGCGTCACTGTCACTGATGGATGTACTAGACAGAGAAGCTGGTGAGTTTCTCTTACAAATCGGCTGCAAAGGGTGACAGAGTGTGTTCTGTTGTCCGTTTTGTGAGAGCCCGACTGCAGTTGTGACTGTATTCATGCGCCGCAGAAGACTCTTTGATCCCATTAGTTTACCAGAGGGTGGACCGTCGACCCCGGAGCTTTATATGCATCAATCAGCAGACCAGATACTTGTGGTTATACTTCTAATGTTTGTTACATGTGTGTTAATAATAAAGCATAATGTAATTTATTGAAATTAAGTGTAAACAGTTAGTACACATATCCACGCTGAGTCATTTCACCTTTGCTGTGGACGTAGAGTGATAGAAATAGAATGTGTAGATAAACATCTAAAATAATAAATATGAAATCTATACATTCTGTTTCTAAGATTTCATGCTCTCTTAACAGTCCGCGCGCCTGATTCATAATGCCGTCTACTGTTAGCGGCTGTGTGTGCGTGTTTGTGTGCGTGCGTGTGTGTGTGTGTACAAGGTAGGCCTCTGTATGTTTAGATATCGCCGTAGCATCGACTATAATCCCGAACATATATTATTTAACAAAGTGATTACACGTATATTGACACATAATTTAGATGAGTTGAATTAACAGAGCTTGATTGTAAGAAGTCAGAGACCTCTGCCTTCAGCTTCTTAAAGCTTTTAAGAGATATTTGTATTTTTCACAAATGTAGGCACAAAAAACATATCTCATCCTAACCTCCAAATCTATTTTGGATCTCTTTTTTTTCTTTTTTTTTTTCTTTAGTACATGACCCACAATGTGAGAAAAATATAGTACGTACATGTTTGCTTAAATGTTCATTGTTAACAACATCATGGCTGTCAGACTCCCTAACAATGCAGTTCATTTTCCACACAGGGAGGGAAAGTCACCACAATATGCTTCCCAGCGGTGGCTGCACACAGTGCATAATGTGAAAATGGAATTTCCTCTTGGGAGTTTATCAAATTTAATGAAACAGGGATTCGAGTCCCAGATGAAAATGTATATTTTTAATTTATTGGGATGACTTTTCCCTGCTCTGAAGACAAAATGTAGTGTTGTTAAATGCTTCTGTGGGTTGCAGAGACATCTAGTGGTCCATACGTCACGCTTCACCTCATCCGCCTGTTTAGGGACGTCAGAAGTAACTTGTGCATCTGTGAGACCATTTACTAATTTATTGTTGATATGATGGGCTACTGTATTATTTCCTGTTCATGCCATTACCATGGATGATACTGTGGCCTTGCATTGCTCCGACATATATATATATATATATATATATATATATAAAAAAAATAAAAAAAAGTCGTAAATGTTTATAAATTGTACAGCACATGTATAAATATTTGCCTTCATGCTGAAAAAAAGTCCTCTGTAAATGGTTTCATTATTTTTTTAAGGGAGCTGAGAGGAAACTATATAAAAATGGGTGAAAAGAAATAATCTGGTCATGGCCTGTTCATGCACTGATAAATAAAGGTTTACTGAATAAACGCGGTTGGATTATTTGTGTTTCTTTGTGGATTTAGGGAAGCAATTTATCCTACAGGCCTCTCTGGTAAAACAATCCTACGCCTCTCAAAGGATTCACAAGTTCCGTTTTGCAGTTTTTACAGTTTATATTAGTTTAAATTTCTTTGACTGCACAGATTATCTTTAAAGAAAGGTAAACATTTGTTCAAACAGCATTCGTCCCGTTAATTCTGGTCTGATTTTGGCCATAAAAGGTTGTTTCCAATGCAAGTGATGACGAAGAAAATCCCCCAGTCCTGGATTTGTGCAACAATGTGAAGTTTATACGAGTACAGACGGTGATTCAGCTGTGGTGGAGGAATAGTGGGAATTTCTACTAAAAACACTTAACTGTGGAAAATACTCCACTTGATTTCTGTCGATTCACAAATTGTATCTGAATCTCTGTGTGATTTCATTATGTTGGTTTATTCTGTAAACACGACATCTATCCCTCCTAGTTTCTCTTCCTGAGGTCTCGAACATGTTTCCCCTCCTGTTAAAGGTGTGAATGTGTGATATTGGGCTATTTAAATAAAATGGACTGGACTTGATTTGTCTTAACTGAGACTTCCGAAGCATCACGATTGACTTCAGATAAACTTGGGAATGTATCTTTTGCACAGAACGAGGACTTTGAAAAAAACTTTTTCAATATGAATAATATTTTTTTAATTATGTTTCATGCATTACATTTTTTTATTATTATTTTTGTTTATATTGCATATTAACTGGGTATTGTGCTCATTCATTTGTATTTGTATCGTTTGTTTTTATTGATGCACCATGCTGCCGTCTTGTTCAGGTGGAACACAGATGTTAATCTCAAGGAGACTTTTACCTGGTTAAATAAAGAACATGTATTATTGTTTGAATGCACATATTGTATATCCTTCAGCAGCAGACGGCCTCTCTGGTCCTCCATGTCGGTGTGAAGCTGAATGAAAATGAACATGTTTTATGTTCTGCTCTTTGCAGTCTGTGGTTCTGCTTCTCACTGATGCTTCTCACCACCGCCTCTGGTGGCTGTCATGAAAGGAACCATGACGTCAGCTGAGCAGAAGTGAGTGCGTGCAGAGCCGCACGCACTCACTTCCATTACACTCAAACTCCCGTGAAGCTTTGCAACATCAACAAACTACATATCCCGGAGCTCCTTGTGTAACGCGTGCGCAGCAGACTCAAAATACTGAAAGAAACTACAAATGAACGGCATGAGGACTACAACTTCTCGGGCGCCTGCGCACTGAGAATCACGAGCCCTTTAAATGTTCTGTACGTGCAAAGATGGCAGCTCAGGTCGACTTGCTCCGTGCCAAAGTAGAAGAAGAAAAGGTGAGGGACAGCCTGGAGAGATTCATCAGGGAGAAGAAGAAGAAGGAGAAGAGGAAGAAGAAGAAGAGGAGGGAGCTGTCAGCTGACAAACGGGAGAGGTGTGTGAAAGGAGCGAAGAAAGTGAAGCTCCATCAGCAGCAGCAGCAGCACGCTGAGCCCCGGAGCCACCAGCCGCATCAGCCGCAGCTAAACCCCAAGCCGAGCGCAGAGAAGCATGTCCTGCACATCCACCAGCACCACCAGCCCCACAGCGGCGCAAAGACCCTGCAGCCGGCTCTGCCTCCTCCTCCTCTTCCTCTTCCTCCTCCTCCTCCTCCTCCTCGGAAGGTACCAGAGCTGCAGAAGAAGCGAGCAGAGCCCCCCGAGCTCTTCACTTTCACGCCTCTCAAAATGGTCAAGGCCAAATCCCAGGAATTCAAAGACAAGCATCGGGAGAAAGAGCTGAAGCTGAAGAAGGAGAACACTGAGGCGAATGTGAAACACGCGGAGGTGAAGCAAAAGAAGGGTGAGTATTATTATTATTATTATTATTATTATTAGTAGTAGTAGTAGTAGTAGTAGTAGTATTATTAGTATCATTAATTATTATGTGCATATACAAAAGGGTGTCTTATATATATATATATATTTTTTTTTTTTTATGGAATATATGTTTTAAATTGTCCCTAAAGTGATGTCCAGAGACCAACATTTTTTTAAGCTGCAAGAGATTTACAAATGTCCCTCAATGTGGTTTAGTGACAGTAAATTGAGTGTTATGGTTATTGCAGATCTCAGGTACTCTCTTACAACTTACCATTGAGCCATTAGAAAGAACTAAATGGATATATTTTAAATATATTTCTAGATGGATAATTTCCACCAAAATCATAGACATGTTCTGTCTGTGGTGTAGTGTAAATGATTTCAGGGTGCATGACAACAGATAACAGCCTCCTACACAATAATGTTGAAGCATCCTAATAAATGAATGAATAATAATGAGATGTAGTTTTCAACACGATGGCCGAGCAGAACGCTTCCCCTCTCACTTTGACTTGTTCCTCCACCCGTAGAGTCGAGGCCCCACAATGAGAATGTCAAGTCTCTGACGCTGGAGGAATATCTCCTGAAGAAGAAAAAGAAGAAGAAGAAGCACCGCGAGGACGAGCACAGCGCCAGGAAGGTCCGACACATGCACAACAAAGCAGTTCAGACAGCGGATCTCGCTCTGCCCGTCCGCCCTGACCCGTCTCTGCCTCGCCAGCCTGGCCGAGAAGACCACCAACCCTACCTCCGCGCCCTGAAGCTCGGACACGTCCCCTTCCTCTCCCACCAAGACCACTACATCCGCAGCTCCTGCCTGCAGACAGGCTCCTGGTGTGGACGCTTCATGCATGAGGAACGGCAGGCCAATGGTGGGGGGTCGGTTCTGCACGCCTATGCTGATGAGATCGCCTGCCTCAGCCCGGCTGAGGTGGAGTGCTTCGCCCAGGAGTTCCTGCAGTTGGCCTTTGCGGAGAAGCCTCGAGGTGCGGCCTCGTACGCCTTGGCAGTGGTGCACAGTGCAGCCGCCTTCCTGCCTGACTTCCTGGACTACTTTGCCTTCAACTTCCCCAACACACCAGTCAAAATGGAGATACTGGGCAAGAAGGACATTGAGACCACCACTATTGCCACCTTTCACTCTCAGGTACGTAAGTGGTCTTCGTGCCTCTAAAGCAAAAAGTGGTCCGCTGGTGGTCTGTGAGTGACCCCTAGTGGTCCCTATATTGATAAAATGTCACATTTTAAATTAATATATTGTAAGTTTAAAAGTGTTTCTCAAACTGTTTAAAAATGACTAGTATAGAGTATAGTATAGAGTGTAGCACAGATGTAGCATAGCTACGTGGGTTCGTTTTTTCGATCTTACGTCATAAATGATCTGCACGGTCAATTTGAGCGTCAACTGATCGATGATGGATCGATGGCTCAAGACCAGGTCAGGTAAAAGAAAATTAAATAAAAAATCTGACGCCACAGTCGAGGTGCATCGTCCTGATGCAGGTGATGCAGCTACAAGTGGTTCAGCTGCTACAAGTGGTTCAGCAGCTACAAGTGGTTCAGCAGCTACAAGTGGTTCAGCTGCTACAAGTGGTTCAGCTGCTACAAGTGGTTCAGCAGCTACAAGTGGTTCAGCTGCTACAAGTGGTTCAGCGGCTACAAGTGGTTCAGCGGCTACAAGTGGTTCAGCGGCTACAAGTGGTTCAGCGGCTACAAGTGGTTTTGTGTGCGTTTGAGAACCTCTGATGTAAAAAGCTTCGCTGTAAAAAAAAACTTATTTTCATGAAAAAAGCTTGGATGTCAAAATACTTAATTTTCATGGGAAAAAAAATTATTTAAAAAAAATACTTAATTTTCATTGAAAAAGCTTGGATGTGAAAAAATATTTCATGAAATATTTTCATGAAAAAAGCTTGGATGTCAAAATACTTAATTTTCATGGGGAAAAAAACAAAATTTTCCTGAAACAAGCATGGATGTCAAAAAAAAACCTTAATTTTCTTCAAACAAAATGCTTGGATGTCAAAATACTTAATTTTCATGAAAAAAGCTTGGATGTGAAAAAAACCTTAAACCCCGGCAAAATTACTATTTGTGTATCAATTACTCGCCCCGTGTTACCTTGAATTACTGAATAGAGATCTAATGGAGTCGCTTTTGTTCCACGTCCATGCAAGATTATGCTTAATGGAGAAAGATCTGCAGAGCAAGAGCTGGAGAATAGCAGAGAGCAAAGTGATGCTCTGAAGGCAGAGTGACGGCTCTTAAATGGTTTGTAGCACTGCACATATTTCAATGGCGACTGTGTTCACATATTACAATAATGACGATATGCAGATTCGTGAAGCCTTGAAACCTTTTGCTGCAACGATTACAGTCTGGAGTATTTTCCATATGATCGTATAAAACTCACAAGCCGTGGTCTGCAGCGTGTGAGGAACCCCTCAGTGTGACTGTGTCTGGGTTCTCAGAGTAAGAAAAGGATCCGTTCTGCACGATGATGTGCTGCTGCAGCTTCCTTTACAGAGTGCACATTCCACCTCTAGCTTAAAGGAGTATGTAATATTGTAAGTTCCATACCGCTTCCTCAGAGCAGCAATGTCGCTTTTGCTCAAAGTAACACTGATGACGACACTAAAGAGGCGAGGAAGCTGTGATATGCGCAGTCACATCTTGTAGATACACCGATACTGTATATACGTGTCTTTTTTTTGTTGTGGTATACCAACAGGAAAAACAGAAAAGTACATTAGCATGTAGTGTACACTGTTACCGTTGGTGTGTAGACTTTTAAAGGGGATGTGTTGACTGACAGAATCTGTCTTTCTGTTCTAGGTGAGCCGCACTTACTGTTCAGGAACGTACCGCTCTGGACCCATGAGGCAGATCAGCCTAGTCGGAGCTGTGGATGAGGAAGTTGGAGATTTCTTCCCAGAGTTCCTCGACATGCTGGAGGAGTCGCCCTTTCTCAAGGTCGGAGTGAGATTTCATTTTATTTTAATTTTTTATAATATTCCAAGGACTATATTGGGGGGGGGGGGTTGTACTCGCATAGCAATATCATTATTCTATTTACTTTAGGTTTTTTGCTTGATTTTTGTGGGAATTACTTTGTTTGTTTGTTTCTTCACCAATAATGCTTATTGAGGTGAGAATACAATCTGCAATCTGTTGTCTTGTTGTTGTTTTATTGTGCAAACAAATAAGATCTCAACAAAGTTTAGTAACTAACCACTAACTGCAGCACGGCAGTCAGAGCAGGAGCATGTGTGTGCTTGAATTGCCTCCTGATTGGAGGACGTAAACTCTGTGCGTCCTCCTCTAGACGGCTACGATAACTTACTGTGCTGAATACAGTATGTTTCTCATTGAGAAGTACGAATACCATAATGGCTCCATCGCTCATTCATTGTTTTTGCTGTAACATCTGTTCAATGTGTTGTACTTTCATACAGTATTTTGTCTTCATATGGTGCATCAGTTGCATCACAAACGTGTGTGTGTGTGTGTGTGTGTGTGTGTGTGTGTGTGT
>CALSBV010012179.1:1645391-1664323 GCA_943590825.1 Bovichtus diacanthus | reverse complement strand
TCTGTCTGTCTGTCTGTCTGTGTGTGTGTGTGTGTGTGTGTGTGTGTGTGTGTGTGTGTGTGTGCACGCACAGATGACTCTCCCGTGGGGGAGCCTCTCCGGTCTGAAGCTGGACTGCCGCTCTCAGAGTGACGACGGGCCCATCATGTGGGTGCGGCCGGGGGAACAGATGGTGCCCACAGCTGACATGCCCAAGTCTCCATTCAAGAGACGCAGGTACAGCCCATCTGAGAGGAAACATGGCGTCTACAAACCGAGAAAAAGTGAAGCCTCCGGGCTTCAGGGACACTCGCGCTGAGCCAAGGGTGTAGTTTAAACGCCTTTCATAAGTTAAAGTTAGAAAATATACGCCGGCCGTATTTGACCCACACTCTCGTCTTCCTCCGGGGCTGGAAAGAGCAACATTTAGTGGCGTTAACACAATAGATATACCACAGGTTAGATTATATGGAAAATAGGTTCATAGTCACAGTAATAATTCTAACCATAACAATAATATAACTTCAACAGTAATAGGACTAAAGTCTGTTTTAGAAAAAAGAAAATGTCTGAAAACTCTTTACCTGGATAAAAAAAAAATACAATTAGTGTCTCTGTGGTTATTTATTAAAGCGATCACCACCACAATGCCTTTTTGTTTTTTTTATGGATCATTATATGTAAAAACATTCACATGGGCAGGTGATATACAACATGTGGAGTTACAATTAATAACATGTTTATTTCTTTGGGTCTCTCTTGTGTTGAGATCAATAAACACCTTCTGTTGTTTAACATTACAGCAGTGATGACAGGTGGTTTGCATCATTCGAAAGTCCTAAATATATGAACACCGTTCCACTTACACAGTATGATTTAGAAAAAGAATCGTTCTGGAAATATAGACAAAAGCAGCTGTGACCACGAGTTTAGGCGCAACTGTGAATGTGAACGATTGTCTTCTTCCTCCCACGTCTTTCTCTCTGCAGGTCCATGAATGAGATCAAAAATCTGCACTACCTGCCGAGGGCGAGTGAGCCCCGAGAGGTTCTGTTCGAGGACCGGACGAAGGCCCATGCTGACCACGTAGGCCAGAGCTTCGACTGGCAGAGCACGGCGGCTGTGGGGGTGCTGAAGGCGGTGCACTTTGGAGAATGGTGAGTGTCTATTGACATGCTTTAACTCTTAAACTCCCCCAGGACACCGGCGTGCTCGCCAGCAGAACTGTGTTTCAGGGGTTGTAGCAGGCTTCGGTTTTTATTTATTTATTTTTTTTAAGAGTGAAGATACTAGTGCCATATGAAATGCATAGCCTAAGACGTCCATTGGTCTACTGCTGTCATGCTAGCTTGTTGGGAAGGAGGCTAAACCGCGCTCCAAAGTGAGGCTACATTTTAGCGAGGGCGAAAAACTGGCTTGGGCCGTATTCACAGGGGTCCCTTTATCTCCCACCTCAACATATCTGGAGGAATAATGGGTTCTATGGAGACCCACGAGTCTCCCCTTCACAGGCATGCCCACTTTATGATAACCCCATGCAGGTTGGGTCAAACATCATGCTGTTTGCATGCAGTATAAATGTGTTATTTTCGCTTATTCTGAAATGGTTTCTGCATGCTGGGGTCCCTAAACGGTGTTGGAATTTCCTAAATTGGGTATGACTGGAAAGCTGAGCCTCTTTACAACCACAGAGTAGAGACCTGGGAGGGAATTTAGAGGATTTATGGCTTTCCTGTATCGTGTATTGACATGTATTGACAATAAGGGGGTTTCTGAGCAGTGCTCGCCATCCGATCGCTGAAAAAATGCAATTCTTGCAGGAATGTCCAAACGTTTTTGACGCCCAATCACAGCATGTATTTTTCTATGGTCCTCCTCAAGCACTTGGTGTTTTAATGTGGTATTTTGTAGGGGTTATTGAACATTTTTATCAATTCTCGAATGGTCAAAAATGGTTAAATTTGGCACCAAATGTGTGTTACAAATTGTAGAAAACATTATGAGACATAATGGAGCATGGGGATGGCCTTGATATACTTCTCTCATAATGTTCTAAGCACTCCCAACTTTCAACATTTGAATAGGTGCCTAACCACAACACAATGTTTCTATGTGACATAACCTGCTACCTATGGTAGGGAGTGGAAGAGGCTAATACAAATGTTAGGAAACAGTCATTAATGTCGGTATGACATAATGTTAGTGATGAGGGAGGACTCTACAGTGTGTCTGTGTTTCTGTTCCAGGAATAATCGACCTCGGGTAACCAAAGACGTTGTGTGTTTCCACGCTGGAGACTTTAATGAAGTTGTGCAGAGGCTGCAGCTGGATCTGTACGAGCCCCCAGTGTCTCAGGTGAAAACTCTTCCACACATAATCCATTAGGATGTGTCACATATTTCTGTTTGATTATTATACTACAGTAGCATATACTGTTGTGGGGTTTATATATATATATATATATATATATATATATATATATATATATATATGCGCGTTGGTCAAATTTGAAGTCACATTTTTAAATCTCTTCAGAAGTCTGAATCATTTCATGCTGTCACACAAAATACATTTCAAAATCCATCAATTACGTAATTCTGCCTGTTGTCTGTTACGATGAATGCTTTCTGATTATTATTGTTGTTAATGTTGTTTCCAGGGTTATGATTTATTATTATGATTATTGTTGTTGTTGGGGTTATCATTTATTATTATTATTATTATTGTTGTTGTTGTTGTTGTTGTTGTTGCCGTCGCCGGGTTTGGTGGTTTTGTTTTGGAGGTGAGATCAACAGTTGTTTGACATTTTTAAAACGCTGCTAACATGAATCGGCCGCGTGTCTCCGTGCAGTGCGTCCAGTGGGTCGACGATGCCAAACTCAACCAGCTGAGGAGGGAGGGCATCCGCTATGTCCGCGTGCAGCTCTGTGACGACGACATTTACTTCATCCCGAGGAACGTCATCCACCAGTTTAAGACGGTGTCTGCAGTCTGCAGCCTGGCCTGGCACATCCGCCTCAAACAGTACCATCCAGAGGGGAAGGAGCGGGAGGAGCAGCGGCCCAGCGACCTGCGGCCCAGCGACCTGCGGCCCAGCGACCTGCGGCCCAGCGACCTGAGCCCCACCTCGGGCCGCTTCTCTTTCTCCTCCCCTGCCAGGCCTGACGCCAGCGCTACCCCCTGTGCACAACCTCATGGAGACAACATCCGAGGTGGCGTGGCCAAGACTGAAGAACTGGAGTTCCAGAGGCCAGCCACCCCCCCCCCAGGAGCTGCAGCCGGCCCCTCCACAGCCCACCAAATCTGCTCACTTGCCCCCGACGTACCAGGATCGCCACCTTTCCTTGGAAGCAGTCCACTCCGGATGTACACCTTCCAAAGAGCCCACCTTTCAAACCGCCCTCAGCCGCACTGCAGAGCTCACAAAATGACCGTCTCTCTTCTGCCCTCCAGACGAGCCTTTGTGAAGGAATTCTAGACTGAAAACTGTCAATCAGGAAGACTTTAAATTATTCTTCCTCATTTTTATTTTAACGTTGTTATAATGTTCTCGTATGTTTTTCAGCCAAAGTCTATGATTTAGTGGGACTTTTTTATTTAATAACTCCTAAACTGGAACTCTCTGCGGTCTCATTGAAATGTAAATTATTACTGTTTCTTCTTTTCTTTTTGTTTTAATGGAAGAATGAAGTCTGTGGCAGGTGGAATGATTATCTACATACATAATATATGATTTCTCTGGACTATAATACTGACATTATATAGTTTTATTCATTTCTGTGAGAGAGAGAGAGACATAAACTAAACTTACCCAGAAGATACAGTTTTCTGTGAAGATTTAAAAGCTCACAACACATTGTTACAGTAAACTGAGGGAAATCTAAATTACTCTTTTTAACTGTTTTAAACTAAAAATACATTTTCCTTTTAGGTTGAGACTTCTAATTATATAATTGAACTAGGAGCACGTAACACTTTTTGTTGTCAGCTTTTATAAGTTGCTGTTTGCACAATTCTTTATTTGAAAAAATGTTTTATACAGCGCCCATTTTCCTACTGTTGATACTGTTTTTGATATTGTATTTATTTTCGTAAGATTGAGCTAAACATAGGTTTATAGCCAGTGATGAATATTTAAGATTATTAACTACTTATAGCGGCGCCTCTAAATAATGGAAAGAACGATTGCACTTAGCAATAATGGTCTGAATCTTCTCTTCAGGTGTGGACTTTGGTGTGTAAATATAATGTGGGAATATGTGAATGCTGTCGGTGCACTCAAGTCATTTTTCGCTTCATTTAAATGCATTCTCACCTTTTTTTTTCGGTAGTGCCACTCGGGTTCCTGTCACTGAGGGTAAATGTGTGGGTTTCTACTTCAAGTCTCTGTTTTTTTTGCCCAGTTCCAGCAAAGTCTGAAATAATGGCGCCTCAGACACTGCGCTGTTCTGCAGCGTGACAGATGTAACCGTCCTAAAATAATGTTGAACGTGGTCACACAAAGTTTACCATCAGAGTAGAGATTTGACATTCGTGGTCTTCTCTAAAGAACGTGATTATGCGATACTGTCTTTGCTCTAGCACAGACTTAGTTTTAGTGCCTTGTGCTGTACACGGTGAGCCTCGTTTAGAACTGAGAGCTTTGTCTCTAAAAGAGTAGAACGGTGAAATGGCGATTAGCCGAGCACCCATTGTGCACCATGCTTTTTTTTTTTTTTTGTTTACTTCATAATATTGCACACACGATGCTTTTTGATTTTTCTACATCTGCACGTCACCTGTTACTACATCATAGTGTCATATGTACTTATGGAAGAGAGTTAGGGCCGCACGTGAAAAAACAAACTAGAAATAAAATATTTTAAATATATTTTAAATTTAATCTCAGAATTCAGATTTTTTTTTTTTTTAAACTCGGAACACAAATAAAAATTTTTTTTAACATGTTTTCCTCATTTCTGAAAATGTGATATATTTGAGTATTAAAAAATAAATAAAAAGCAAGCAGCAAATATAGATGGGAAGGTCACTTTTGAAATGTAATAGGTTACAGATTGCTAGTACCCTGTTTAAAATGTAATTAAATTGTAATTTTTTTTATTACTTTTGTCAAGGTTATCTAATTTATTGCATTTGCATTACAGAAATCTGGGATAAAAAAATCTGACTTTAAACTCAGAACTCGTATGTTTTCCCGTGTGGCCCTAATCCTCTTCTGTAATAAGTGGATCTGATTCAGGAAGCAGAATGTTTGACTGTCACACGAGCCTTTAGCCCTGTGTCTTGTGTTGCTGTGTTTCTGTTAATGTTTGTACTGAGACGTTTTAAAAAAAAAAAAAAAAACATTTTTAAAGTCCAGTTTCCTGGACGATAAATTAGACCGTAAAGGTCTGGTACCAATGTGTTTCAGTCTCGTTAAGTAGGGAAAAAAAGACAATGACGATGTATAGACTTTCTATATTTTTTTAATAAATAATTCTGTGTGTAACCAGTATACATCACATTCTCTGTACCTCGACATCTCCTTTTACAAGATGTTTAAAATATGCTCTTAAACTCATTTTTTTAAAAAAAACTACAGATGGATGTAAATGATGCCAGAGAAACCTGAATGACACGCATGGTCCACTGAGTTTGTTGTCTTTATAATAGAAAAGGATGTGCTGACGAACCAGATGCAATGTTGTACCCGTTTCTTATTTCATGCCAAAAGCACAAACGCGCTCACACACACATTCATAACGAAATATATTCCTCATGCATTATGTTTGACAGCACTACTTCAAGCATTAAAAGCTCTCACTGCCCACCTCCGTAAAGCAAAGTATTCTCCAGGCAGAGGTCGTTTTTTAATCAAACATTCAAGTCATTGGTCCACGTGGCTGTGCATGTTGTTCAATGATGTCAAACTCAACCCTACTGGAGTTGATATTCTGTACAAAGTGCATCAGAGCTGGGAACGAGTGCTTTTCACGTCCACTGCACGTGAGACTTGTAACAAACTCCTATTTGGCTGTTTTATGTTGATGATCTGCAGCAGAACAGCAGTGACTGAATATCAAACCCAGGTCGCTGGATAACTCCTGGGGCCCTTTGGTTTTCCAAAACGGATCCCAAATCCTGTGGAGGATGAAGATGGTGTCATAGGAATGTATATTATGTACAGTATATTAAATCCACACCACAAAGGTTTTAGTGACTACATTTCGATCCTACTTGGATCTTGTTTTTTTTTTTCTAACTTTAGTGGCGTGGACTAAATGTGCAGGCGGGTCTTTCTGTGTCCTATGCACCTACACGTGCATATGATTAATCTTCTTCAACACGTAAACATATGTAACCTTGTGTAATGACCTACCGAGTTTGAACACTGACGAGGCCCCGTTGGATGGAGGTGTTGTTCCGGGTTGAGTGGGAGGCAGTAGAGGCGCAGTTTTAGCTAAAACAAAAGGAAAATGTTAGTCCTTCTTTTATTATAAACGTCAGCGCTTTAATTGATTTTGATTCAATTCCATCGCTTACGTTTCAGTTTGGGTCTAAAAAACTTGAGACTCTGGACAAAAGAAACGGAAACACAAGTTTAGTTGGCTACACTTTCTAATGTTTTTTAAGTGTTATTATTTAAGTATATTAACTGTGTGTAGCTCTCGTGTTACCCTCGTTCGAGACAAGCCCTTCTCCTCTCGCTTCTCTGCTTTGTTTCCTGGTGTTTCGGTGTTCAGGGAGGGCCTGCGCACCGCTGCTGCTAACGAACACACACACACACACAGAAATGAAACGACCCCCATGTGCTGTTACATGAGGCTGTGTGAGGTGAGAACAAGCCAGTCTTATTAGATGTGTGATGTACACGGCAGTGGCTCAGGAGGTCAGAGGGTCAGAGGGTCAACGGTTCAATCCCCGGCCCCAGGACATGTGGAAATGTCCTGCGGCAAGATAATGACCCCCAAATTGCTAACAATGGTGTGTAAGTGTGTGTGACACCGTGTATGCCATGTCTGACTCTGTATGAATGTGTGTCAATACTGTCATGTGTTGTAAAGCATTTTTAGCGATTGCTAGGATTGGAAAAGCGCTATATAAATGCAGAACATTTACCATGTACCTGGCTGAATATTTATTATAATACAGGATCTTGCATATGTTTTTTTAATAAAAACCAGTGTGTGTGTGTGTATGTGTGTGTGAAAGAGGCTGACGTGCCCCTCTAATGTCTGAAACTACTCACCACTTCCTGCTCCAGCCACGACCACAGCAGGTGGAGTGAGCTGCCAGAACGCAGTGAGGGGCTCTGCAGCAGAAACACAATGATACATCAACTACAGCTCATATAGGCACAACATTTTTACTTTACTCATGCACTAACTGTAAAGGTAAAGGATGCTCTCCAGTGGTGAACAATATTGACCTGCATGCTGTTGTATGTATACTCGACAAAGAACAGAAATGCAATTTTGCAAAATGTGACAAACATGTGGATTACAGTCAATGACTACATTAAGGGATGGTCAACAAATCCCAGGAAAGAAAGAAATGAAGGAGCATGAGGGAAACAATCCCCCCCGTGATGGACCTCCATTGTTCATTCCATCACTCCATCAACACATTGAGCGGCAGCTTTGCACTTCTTCCTTCATTACGATGAACATGAGCTCTACATTTAGTCAAACCCACATCCACCGCACCACGTCTGCGACTGAAAGTAGTCCCCAGCAAATACACTGAGAAACATGCATAGTGTAGTCGAAACTACAGAGTTCAGCAATTAATTTCTCCCTTTTTAAAAATAAGTGAAAGCTCACATCCATGACTTAAATCTTCAGCAGGAACGATTGGACCACAACTCAAATATAATGTGAACAGGTTTACTATGTGGGAGTGTGTATGTACGTGTAGAAAGATATAATAATAATAATAATAATAATAATTAATACTAAACCAACCCATCCTGCAAAGCTCGCCTGAAATGCAAACCAAAACAGTTCACCTCCTTGTTTTTATTTCTTCTCACTTTTCTTTTCTGCTTTTCTTCCTCTTCATTTTTTATTTAATTTTTACCTTTTTTTAATTTTCTTAGCTGTGTCCGTTTTTATGTTTTGTAAATCAATATCATCTGCCACAGGACGGACAGTAGGTATAATATATATTAATTAGATTTTTATAATTATTGTGTCGTGATATAAATAATATTTGCTGCCCAAACAGGCTTACAAGACTGCAAAAAGAGAGTGCGGAAACCAACATAAATGACAAATAATACTAAACAAATAAACCGTCCTGATGTTTTCTTCCATCCTTTACAAAGGTAGCCAACTTATAAGCATTCAAATTAAATAACCATTCTGTCATCGTCAGTGCACTAACACATGTGTTTAATATGGAGATTCTCAGCTCATAATAATAATTCATTTGTTTTTTTATTTCTGTGTTTTGCCAGACATTTGGCCCATCGCACACGGGACTACAAGACACCATGACTTTACATACAGCGTCCGCTCTTGCACATACAAAAAACTAAAATATCTAGAGATTATCTTTTAACTAGCTCAAAATAACTTCTCTTTTAAATTGGAATTATGAAAATTACAATCTCCGTTAGCATTTATTGTTACGGTTCTGAGTTTTGAGAAAAAAAACATTTAGATTTCCTGCATGGAATAATCCACAGACTGACCTTACAACGTTCAAATGTTTTATCTGATAATGTTCAGATATCAAATGTATGTGCTTTTTTCTGTGAATTGTTGCAGCACTGTGTTGCTGGCAGTGTTAGGTCTGTGTTAGATCTTTGACCTCAATGGAAAAACTGACTAATTCATACTATATGTTTCCCATGTGAACAGGACATTTCTGAAAATAATATGATTTATTCTCAACTTCTCCTAATTTGATTAATTCACACAGCCTATGGCAACAGAATTCAGCCTCATCCTTAAACTGCCAGGTCATGTAGAGTCGTCTTTTTATGAGATAACAATATCTTACCTTGTCTGGAACTTTTGGCTCGAACGCTCTGAGGGAACATTTGAACAAGAAAAATGTAAATGTCTCATCAACTGGAAACCAATCACTGAATATAAAATCACTGAGATGAGTGAAGGTCTCACACCCTAACCCCCAGGTCTTTCTTTACCTTGCTCCTGCTCATCACAACATCCAGGAATCCCTTTGGCTGAGCGGTGCCGTCCCACTCGGATGACAGGCCGACCTGAGGTGGGGGCCGTGATGTCTGAGGGGCGGTTTTCTCCTGAACTGCTGGGGAAAAAAAGAGCACGTCACTTAGGTAAGAGTGCTGCAGCGTGAGCTCCATGTGTGTCTGCTGTGAGAGGTGAACTCACGCTCCACCGTGGGGAGGACGAAGGACTCGGGGGTTCTGTCCGGAAGTGGAGGAGTCGTGCTCTCCTCGGCTGCACCACCAAACATAATCCACATGTCACAAATCATATAATAATATTCCAATGACACGGAGGTCACTTGTGTTTTCTGTGTGTGTGGTTGTGTGTTATGATTTCAAACAGTTGAAGTGACATGCACAGAAGTGTGTGTGGGTTTTTTTTTTGGATCATAATTCAGTCTGGTGAGCTTACTTTGAGGACGCAGCGGAGGAGTCAGAGGGAAACAGTAAGGGTGGAGGGTCGGAGCTGATGCACGATCGGGATGTGTTACTGGAGCTGCAGATATCAAGGAAATTGTAGGAATGAGTCTGGAGTCTCTTAAAAGGCAGATCGTCTGGTAATGACTTACATATTACAACAGCAATTTCTTATTCATCATCATATAATTACATACCCAGTGTTGGGAAGGTTACTTTAGAAATGTAATAGGTTACAGATTACTAGTTACTAAAAATGTAATAAGTTAAGTATCATAAGTTTATATAAGTAGTTTAATTAAGTCGAGTTTATTTCTATAGCACGTTTTAAAAACAACCGGAGCAGCCAGTAAAACAACAAAAGAACAAAAATAGATCGCAATGATAGAATAAAATATTATTTTATATAGTAATGTTATAGAATGCACTGATCTAAAACAGAATAACACTTTTAAGAACAATTAAAAACTTAGAGCAACAAAGACCATTGAAGATCATTTGTGTTAAAAGAGTCACTGGAGGGGAAGCAAAGATTACTTCATGAAAAGTAATGTAACTTATTACCTTTGATTACTTTTCTAACCAATGTTTTAAACATAAAGTTAAACCTCTCAACAGTAGAACTGATTGCTGTCAAACTTTTATTAAAAGTTCTTCAATAAAATGAACGTTTTATTCTGCATAGAAGCTTTTTATATGAGGACGTAACCCCTCTGTAATCACCAACATTTTAATTAGTAACTGTCATTTAATTACATATTTTCTCAGTAACCGTAACTGATTAATATTACATTTTTGTAATTTTATTTTGAAACTAGTTACACCTCAACACTGCACATACCATAATTGATCACACAGTCAGCTGGCTTCGTTATCATCCAGTGTTTGTACATATAAGCCCCGAACATTGAGTTATTATAACATATTATAATCTTACCTGTCAAGGTCAGAGTTGCTTTCATACTCTACAAGAAAGAGAGAAATGTTGCTGTGACATCGCTGATATGTGTAATGCTCTCACCGTCTGATATTATGGTATGTTCACACGGGATGATTTCAGAAAATCAGGATAGTAAAAGAGGTAAAAAATCTCCTTTTTTTTAAAAATCTGAGCCACCACTTTAAAATGTGGGTGACGCATGTGTGAGCCACACTGTCAGTGAGCAGAGACTTCAGTCATTGTTGAATCATCTTTCAGACCCTGACTTACAGGAGGTCGCTCATGGTTGATCCATACCTTACTCCTGAGCCAGGGTTTGGTGTCGATGTGAGGAGCGGAGGCAGCGGACCACTCTGAAGACTTTCCTATTCTGCTCAGGTTCACTGCTGGCGTGACCTCTGACCTCTGCTCCACAGGAGCTGAAAGGTGAACAAGAAGAAGACATTTAAATATAACATTTTTTGAGTAAAACCCTAAAATTCAGAATGAGTGTTTTTTTAGATGTTTAATAACTTTATTTATATAGAACTTTTCTAAACAAGGTTACAAATTGCTTCACAAAATACATGAGGATAAAAAACAAAAAAGAAAGATAAATGACCAATAATAAACACAGTGATAAAAACTAAAGTAATAGTGTGCAGAATGGCAAAATAGAAAAAAATAAAGCAACGCAAAAGTAAAAAATCCAACATCGAAAAAAAGACCTTCCTAGAAAAATCTTAAAAAGACTTTTTAAAGACTTAAAAAAAAAGTTTATGTTAAATTATGATATTATTATGGAGTCACCTTGATCGAGGCCAAACTCAAATGATTCTGGGGTTCTCTCTGGAAGTGGGGGGATGGGTGAAGGGGGATTTCCTGAGAGAAAAGTTAAAAAGTATCATAGTTAATCAGGAATATTATACTCAGCTTTTTAAGTCACGACTTCAACAAAAAAATTGCCGACATTAAGTACATGAAAAACAAAAAAACGAATGGTGTTTGTCATCTTCAGAGGTGTGGCATCAAAAGAAAAGTAAAGTTCAACATGCGATAAAAGATATTTAAGAGTTTTTTCTCACCTCCCAACTCCCTGACAGCCTCAGCGGCAGCATTGGGTGGAATGATAACCATCAACCTTTCTGAGGGATCTGAGTGCTCTGAAAGACATGTAATATAATGTGTAAATCCTCTAAAATCCAGGATATATTACATTGCACATTGCAGGATTAATATGACAGGGAAGCCATTGGTCACTTGGCAGCCACAGTTTTTGTGCTATAGGAGGCTTAATTGTGTGTGTGAGGCATTAATAGGTCATTTAGCAGACACTTAAGGTAATTAACTACTACGATGGTACCAGCCTTGTATTGAACTCACAACCATCTGGTATTATAGATGAAAGGCTAAACACATTTACATAATTAAAGACATTTCCACCACTATTCAGTGCATAGAAATTCCCCAGAATGTCTGACTGTGTGTGTGTGTGTGTGAACACATTCACATACGTGGTCGCAACTACTGCAAATCTGCGCTTGTTTATCTGCACGGAGAACACCAACCTGCAGCCACAGCCATCTCAAAGGATTCAGGGGTTCGTTGAGGTAGAGGAGGAGGTTCCTCCTCATCGCTGTGAACTTTAACAGGATCTGCAAAACACATCGGTTATTACTAACATCTATAAAGTTAAACTCCACACTCTGTTGTGTCTGTAGTCGGGACACACACACCTGAGGCGGCAGAGTTCAGCTTCAGGTCATTCAGGAACAGTGAGGGCGTGCTGAACGTGGGGCGAACTGTCCATTGTGTGGCATCTTCAGTGGAGTCCAGCGCTGCCTCCTCTGATGAAGGGGAGCTGATTGGAGTGTCAAAGTAGGGGTCTTCCACCATCAGACAGATGGCCGCTGCCACAGCTGGTGACGCTGGGGGGTTCAGTGACGGTATGTCATCGCTCTGCTGGATCTTCTCCTCCACCGCAGGGCCTCTCTGGCTCCTGGGTCCCTCCTGCAGCTCCGGGGTGGAGGTCAGGGCCTCAGGAAGTAGGTTCCACTGCTCCTGCTCCCTCTGCATGTCCATGGCTCGCAAGGCAATGTGATTTTCTACAGCAGAAGGCAGGTTGGTGCGGAGCTGTGGTGAAACACCCCACTCCTCATTGAGCAGGTGCTGGAAGTGTGGCAGCAAATCCAGCTCATCACTCAGGTCAGACAGCTCGTTCTCAGTGTCGGGCATGAGAGTGGGCGGGACCATGGTCACCTAACAGAGTGAGGAACAGGGAACAATGAAAAGTGCATTTAAATAAAAAATGTTTATTGTCAGGGTGTGTGCATTATCATACAGTATGTAAATATTAGGGCTGTCACCATATCAGATTTTTGTACCGTGGCCAGAAGAATTCACAATAACGATATTATCCTGATATCTAGAGAAAATCTGAATAATAATAATAATAATAGTAATAATAATAATAATAATAATAATAAAAATAATAATAATGCTATCAATTGACCTTAAACTTTGTTTTTTTGTGTGTTTTGTCTTTTTTTTTGGTAATTTAATTGGATTAAAAATACGAGTGAAGGGATGTGGAGAGAGGGTCTGTTACCATAACTGTACAAAGGGAAATGATTTAAGAGGCGTTAGATTATTTACACAATTATATCATATGTGTATTATTACCATAATATCGATATTTCAATTTTTAAATATCACAATATTTAACCCCTGGTAAATTTAGAGTCCCTTACCCCCTTGTTTATGATGCCTTTAAACGGCTTGACCTGTTTCTGTTTTTATTTAAACACCTCGACCAGACACTGCAGTTGGAATATAGCCTTTTGGCTAATTTCAGCATTTTTTAATACAATTTGTATTTATTAACTTGCACATAACTCGTCACATAAACTAAACTAAGGTAAAGCACTATTATTGACACAATGTGTTCCTTTGTCTGCACATTTGGTGATTTTCCACATTTCTACATCAGAGTTACGGAAACCTCAAGAGAGCCGCAGCTGTTGTTTGTGCTGTGTGCATCAGGCAGTGCTCCTGGACGCTCACCTCATGTCTGCGGGTCTGTGCATCCACGGACTGCAGATATCTCTTAAACAGCAGCTTGATGGTTCTGTACACCAGCTCATATTGTTCCTGAGGTGAAACGACAAAAAACCTGCTCTGTTAGGTGACACAGCCCTGGGGCATGACACGCCAAACACAAATCATCAAAAGACCTTTGATAGAAGGAAGCGGCTGACAGGAGGAATTGTGTGAAATGTGGCTCTGATTGTTGCAAGATTTGTTGCAAGAAAAAACAAAAAAAAAACTACCTTGGTTTGAACCACCGAGGGCCTCTGGGTTCTCATGTTTTGAACTATGTCATAGATGTTGAAATCTGGAGGGATCATCTAAAAACAAGCACACAAACACAGCTTGGATCTTTACTCAGACTGTACAGAGATAGTGTTCTGGAGGTTTGGAGGCGGGAGTATCTCACCTGTTTCTTCAGCAGGTTCCAGGTATAGTCGATGACACACAGGGCTCCTGTTCTCCCACAGCCAGCACTACAACCACAGCAACAAAGAGTCAAACACTCAGCTTACCTCCAGCAGGAGGGACGTTTGCATATGATTTACTCAAGTTTTGAGATTTAAGATTTACTAGTCGCAGAAGAGTTGAAACAGGTGTCAGCTATGATGGTATTTATCAACAGTGTGTCATGTTTGTCTTGATTTTCTGGAACTCATTGTACATTGTCCAAACCGCACCCATCTACTCTAAGCAGGTTTGAATGCTGAACTCCTAATTTAGACATCGTAAAAAGGCTCATCTCAGAGGAGTTCTGTGAAATTCTGAGATTAAAAAAAACATTTAGGCTTTGACTTAAAACCTGAAATTATGGATAGGATGGGAATTAATTTCTAGAAACTTAGTAACTTTGCTCATTCATAATATGGCACATGATTGTTCTACAGCAGGCATGGCCAAACTTTTTTGATTGTGGACCACCTACAGAAAAATATAGTCACAGGCCAAACAATTGTAAGTGTGTAGTTTTTAAAATACACTGCAAGAAAATCAATTTCTATAGTCCAGAAAAGCCCACGTGTCATAGAAAATTCATTTTCTATCAATATAACTACGCAGCACTGCTAAACTAAAATTGAAATTTGAATCAATGCGATACTTTTAAACTCTAATACAGTGCATGGCCTTAAAATGTCATGATGTTGTGTGTAAATCTGTGAATCAGTAGTTGAGTATATATGAGTTTAAGTTAAACCAGGCAGAAACGGCCTAATGTTGGTTTATGTGCATAGCCTAATTGCCCATTTAAAAGATTATAATGCAAATGCAAGATGTAAATCTGTAAGTCTAATATTAAGATATAATACACAGAACAAGCAGAAATGTAGAATATCGGTTTCTGTTCCAAGAGGTTAAGATAATTTCACTAAATTTAGTCGACATCTGGTGTTTAAACCAGGAATGTGCAAAAATATACAGTGCAGTTTATTATAAATATGCTCAAGCCACTGTGTCAGACAGGAGTTGATTCAACTCCATGGTCGGATTGCAGCAGAGCGAATGTGAACAAAATCGCTTTTTGTGGTGAAGAGTCTTCGGCAGCTGTGTGGTGGTGATATCAGTCAGGAGTGGGCTGATGTTCTGCGACTCAACAGCTCATAAAGGGTGTGTGCACGTCATGGTGGGGGCAAGCTTTCACATGGCATTTTTCTACAGTATTCATTCATACTCCGTCTTAGTGCATCATCTGTATTTTTGAAAAAAAATGTCAGTTCCTATGCTATTAAACAAAGAACCGCATAGCTTCCAGTAAAAACAACAGCAGATAAACCAAATAAAACTCACTTTCTATGCACATTGGTTCTTTCTTCCTTTGAAGTAGCCAATTCTATACCTACGATCTCCCAACAGACTTCATTTGGGTCCCATCCCATAACCCCCCATAGCCAGCTTGATGTATATTTGTGCAAAATTGTTGTAATGTGCACAGATTCACAAAACGAAATATTTCTAAGACCCCACACTGCTCCTAAACAAGCACAGCATTCAGACATGCAGGTGTGTGTGTGCGCGTGTGTTTAACTATGTGTGAGTTTCAGTAAAAAGGTGGATGTGGGTTTAACTCAACCAAAGTGTAAGGGCTGGAAAAAGTGAGGGGAACTGCGCACACAGACACTTTAAAACCTGATGGGTCGTTGGCTACCCGCCTACCCACACTTCCTGTTTTAAAGAAAAGCAAGGAGGGGACTAACCTCTAAAGTCTAAAGTAGGGGTTTGGGCAAATACATGATGCCCACTGGCAATACACTCCCCTACTAAACAAAACGATAGAGATACAAAAGTGTGATTCTTCAGTGAGATCACTGCTAGCCTGCAACAGAACAAGCCCAGACCATCAGTAATTATGATTATGATAACCCTATTGTTCAAAAGTTTACTTTGTATAGAATCTTTCATACGATACATAAGATGCACTGCTTTACTGCATATGATTGCACAATAAACAATTTGGACTAAGTAGAAAATATAATATTTCAATGACATAAGCAAGGCAACAAGAAATGACCTTAAAGCAAGATTTAAAAAGATTAGTCTTAAAGGAATATTTCATCCCCATAATGACCATTTGTAACAAACACATGCATTTTCACTAAAACCTACCTATTTAATACACTTCCGCATAAACAGTCTCACACTCTAATTCTACACAAATGCAAGATGACGTGGTTATTCTGAGGGTGAACACTTCCAGGAATATGTATATGATATATATATATGCAGAGACAGTTGCGTACGTGTGGAGGTGCTAAACCATTCAAAGCCTTGTAAACTAGGAATAATATTTCTAAACAAATTGACACAAGCATGGTTGTAATGTCCTGCATTTAGCACAAGTCTGTTCACCGATCACTTAAAAAAGCAATGTGCACTAGTCAAGGTTGGCAGACGAGTGAAGCATGAATCAATGTCTTTGCATCAGAAAGTGCAAGAAATGTTCTACTTTTGCTGTGTTTTTTTTTTTTTTATGGTTGAAAAATGTGAGTGCAAGCTGTTTGCCTTTGAACCTGTTTTAAGGCTTCCTAAAAATGTGTCTTTCTTTGATTCGGCCCCAATAGCCAAACTCTCTCTTTCATCCTTATTTTATTTTAAATAGTTGGTAGTCATCCAAGTTGCAATACTCTTTAAGCCATCAAACAATTTAGACTGTCGGTCTCGTTAATGAAACAGTTGTGTGTTGTCTGCATAGCTATGACATTTCCACCGTGTTGTTGTATAAGTTGGCCCAGTGGGAGAATGTACAGTGAGACTTGTGGACCAAATATTAAGAAGTATTTGAAGCATGTTTGAACAACTTTAATCAATGTGGAACCAGTCGAGGGCTTTTCCGGGAATTTAACCTAAATGTTTTTATCACTATGTATTGCCCGATTGATATTTGTTGTGAATGTTATTATCACCAAGAAAGCTTTATAATTATTTATATGCAAACAGGCTCAAACAGGGCCGATACTATTCCTAATAGATGGATCAAGATTGTATTTGAAGGAGACTGAAGTAGAATTAAACTGTGCAAGGAAGCCTGACCTGCAGTGGATGCAAAAGGGGACGTCGTCATGGGCTTGGTAGGACCGCATCTCGTGCAGCATGTCCAGGATGGGAGGGATGGAGTCTGGGACTCCGTGATCGGGCCAGTTGAAATAGTGCAGCTGTTTCAAAGTTCGGCTACACTGGAAAAAAATAAAAAAGCATTGTAGACAATAACAATGCAAGCCTCTTTTCAGAGCACATT
Source organism: Bovichtus diacanthus (assembly GCA_943590825.1). Taxonomy (NCBI): domain Eukaryota; kingdom Metazoa; phylum Chordata; class Actinopteri; order Perciformes; family Bovichtidae; genus Bovichtus; species Bovichtus diacanthus. Next base: position 1,647,016 of record CALSBV010012179.1, on the reverse strand, counting down.
TAATAAGGAGATTGGTTCAAGACAAACACAGTTACCATGCGGTTTGCTATTGTGAAAGCTAAAGATTTACATGAATCAAATGATAGTAGGCATGAGATTTCAACAACTGCCTGAAGTCTTTGTAGCAGCTAGCAACAATGTCGGCTGATAATCTATAGCTTGTCTCAGTTCTTCTTGGAGTACAGTAGAAACACTACTTACGTTGTCATAAATCACCCTTATCGTCCTTGTCAGATAATCTCCTTTGCTTTCCTCAGAATCCTGAAACAAAACAAGCCAGCAGTGCATATTTAAGGTGAGTACTTCTTCTTGTCAATTTATTTTGTATCGTTAATAATAGCATTGGTGTATGACACAGATGCTGTGTGAAGATAATGTGAGATTATAATGTCAGCATATGTTCTGGAACAGTGAACCTGTCAAAGTAGGAAGTGTAACGCCGAGATAAAAAATACTCACGCAGTAAACTGTAAAAGGCTCACAAACAAACGGCTGCTCTTGTTTCTGTGGCCAGTAGCGCTCACACTTTTTCTACGAAAAAAAAATACAGTGTTATTCGCATTTTACATTTCAGACAACCATAAATCGTCTTTCAAATTCAACTAAAACGGCTTCAATCTGCGCTTTGAACCATCACATGCATTGACCTTGTTTAGTGGTTTATAAAACCACATTAAGCTGAAGGTAAACTGACACACAATATGCAAAGGTATTGATGGTATACGAGCAATGCAAAACAGTTTGTCTGTTGAGGAAAATGTGCGATATGGAAATGTAGAATATGGTGTTACCTTTCCCATCTCAACTTCTCGACAGGCCATCACTACGACCTGCAGAGCCAGGGAGTTCAAAAGGTGAGTTAATGTAACCAGGTAAGAGCTCCTTTTATCATTTCTACCTCAAGCATGCTCACAGTTTTGAGAGCAACATTAGGCCCGTGTGTTAAAACACCTTGTTGTGTCCACAGGCAGATTTTTATTCCCATTTATGGCAGCTATTTACACAATTTTCAAGCCATTTTAATAATAGAATGCCTTAAAATCTGTGCATCATTTTGAAAAAAAAACATGACAATAATTCCTCCTGTAGGGCCGACATCATTTATTTTGTAACAAATTGTTCTCCAGCTTTCTTCATCATTCTGCAACTATAGCACATAATGTGGAGGATGACTCATGTTCACTCCTGCCACCTAAAAAGAGGCAAAAACTGTCTGATGATACAGTTTAGAAATGACAGAACACAGGTAGGCTAGGAATGTGGCGTAAACAGCATTACTAACCTTTGTTATACTGATATGTATCCTGGAGTCGAGAGGTTTGGCTGTAGTAGAAGTAGTACTACTAGTAGTAGTACTGGTAATAGTAGTACTAGTAGTAGTACTGGTAGTAGTAGTACTGGTAGTAGTAGAATTGGTAGTAATAGTAATACTAGTAGTAGTAGTACTGGTAGTCGTAGTACTGGTAGTAGTAGTAGTACTAGTTGTAGTATTAGTAGTACTAGTAGTTGTAGTAGTACTGGTAGTAGTAGTACTAGTAGTAGTAGTAGTAGTAGTACTAGTTGTAGTAGTAGTACTGATAGTAGTAGTACTAGTAGTAGTAGTACTAGTAGTAGTAGTAGTACTA
>CALSBV010012179.1:1632667-1645039 GCA_943590825.1 Bovichtus diacanthus | reverse complement strand
TGGTAGCATAGAACACCCCCGATGATAACGTTTGGGAGGACATTTCTAATAATAATATTTCCCCAGTAATAGAACTTTTGCAGATGGCCATATAGCAGCAATAAGTGATAGAAATAATAAAGAGAGCACATTTTATAAAATAGCAAGTAGTACTGGTAGTAGTAGTACCTTCACGTTGTACTCCCACAGCATCCTCAAGAAGTCCAGCACTGTGTGGGGCAGAGGACCCTGAGTAGCAATGTAAGCCCTGGACCCTGACATCCCCTGTAGAATAAAAACACAGTTTATAGTCAGGAGTCAGAGGATGTTGCGCGACCACATTAGTCACATATACTGCCTCTCTCTCTCTCTCTCTCTCTATATATATATATGTATATATATATATAAATATATATATGAATATATATATGATGCTTCTTACAAGCACAGTGTAAATGTACCTTGATGAAGCTGGCGTTGATGTATTCGGTGTCATTTTTTGCTGTGGTGAGCGTGAGCTTCACTCTGGTGTGGTCAACTAAAAGCAGAGGAAAATATAGTTACAATATTAACATCATTGTCTTTTCACACCTTTATGGCAAAAATAAACAAAAATTGACAATTAGGAGGAAATATGTTTGTATTTTACATTTTTCTTGATACTAAATGGAGATATTCCACATTGTCCAAGGGTAATTGATAGTAAAAAATTTAGTATTTTTACAAAAAATCCTTAATGACCTATAGAACATAACATTTCTAAAGAAAAATTAAGTCTTTTAAACATCTCTATTAGAATGCTACTTCCCTAGGTTTTATTTAGGTAGCTTTCATTTTCATAATTTTCTGTGTTTTTCTGTCTCTATGTTTTTGGTTCATGCTGCTTCCTGTCTTGACCAGATCTCCCTTTAAAAGCAGATTCTCAAACTAAATTGGACTCTCCTGGTTAAATAAAGGTTAAATACAAAAAATAAATAAAAAACGTAATTTATCATTTTCAGTTTATAATTTAAAAATGTTTTAAAAATGAAATATAAAGTCATCATACACATTAAAATTAATTAAGGACAGTATTTGCATATAAATGTTACAATTTAGGCTATAATTCTTTCATCCATCTACATTTATTTCTATCATTAATGTGCCAGAGGTGTGAACATATGGAGGTTAAAAAAGGTCAGATAGTCTCTTAGTCACATCTTATCTGAACTGCCCTGATGCAGAATTATATTTATCATCTTCACACAGAAGTATAAATGGCAAACTCAAATGTGCGTGGAGCGAAGCTTACAGGGAACAATGTCTTTGTATCGGTTCTTCTTGATGTTCTCCTGCTTTTCGGCGGTCTTGGTGGGGAAGGTCCTGTCACTGCGGTACTTAGTGGACTGGCTTCTCAACCTCTGAAAAAACAAGAAGGAAATGTAATCCGATTACATTCAACTTCAGCATTTCAGTCCTTTTTCTCACTGTATACCAACCACTGCTGATACATTACATTGTATTTCAGGTGGGGCTGGACATTATAACTGTATTATATTGATATTATGACGTGAGACTAGATATCGTCTGAGCTTGTTGTCTTTTCCTGTTTTTAAAGGCCGAATTACAGTAAAGTGATGTCATTTTCTAAACTTACCAGACTCATATTATATTATATCATATCATATTATATTATCTATTTAATAACTTTTTTCTTTTTTTTCGAGATTTGAGTTCTTTATTATCATAAAGCACAACAATTACTGGCCATGAAAATCTTGGATCTGAGGCTCAAAAAAAAAAAAATTAATATCATGCAACAAAAAGCAAAACGAGAATCCAAGAAATAAAATAGTGGTTAGAATATAGGGCTAAAATATAACGATAAATAAAATGTAAAATAAAGTAATATAAATGCGCGTTTGGATTCCGAAGAAATATAGTTGTACAAATAATAATGATAATTAATTTGTTAATTATACAAATAATAAAAGTGTTTCTCTAATGGAATATAATGCTGTGACATGTAACGTGCCTTAGCTTATGTTGAGGCATTATATGCAGGAATATAGTCAAAAGTACAGTAAAGTTTCATAATAATAAAACATTTTAATGTAATGCATGTTTGGCTTTTTTAAACACATTTTAACAAAATACATGTTTTTAATATAGGTATTTGTGTGCCTCACGGTGCTTTCTGGTCATAGATAACTCAACTGTATTTATTCAAGATTCAGGATCAAGATTTATTTTTTTGTGATTTTCTTGTGTACTTGCATACATAAAACAAACAACATGCGATTCCTCTCAGCCCACAGCGGTGCAACAAGACAGGATGAAAAATATACAACTGGATACAACTAAAAACATATAAATACAGCAAAGACAGTTAACAGCACAGTTCATTTGCACTTAGAGAGAAAAGTGCAGGTGTCAGTTTGATGTTGACAACTAGTGTCTGTCAGCATTTATGTTATTAATGTTTTTGCTATTTTTTGCAGTATTGTTTTTTAATAGTTGTTCAGTCTTACAGGAGATTTAGGAAAAAGAGGCTGTAAATGTCAAGTAGTGAACTACATGTAATTAAACTCGTAGTTTAACGACAAACATATTTGCATAGTGATTCAAAAAGTTATATTACTTTTTTTGCATTTTTTTGTGTAGTTAAATGCTGAAACTACAAACAATTTTGGTCAATAAAAGCAACAGAATAATATATATATTTTTTTTACTATAGCTTCTTTTTAGTAATTGAAAAGTTTTGATTCTGCTCTGAAAAGTATTGTTCATACTGTGTGAAAAGGTTAAGTTTGAAGACTTATTTCTTAAGTTTGTACAAGTCAGAAGTTACAAACTGACGAGTACGACAACAGGACAAACATTGTGTACACCAGCAAGTCGGTCAAACGGTCTCAAAAGGTGCAAATTAAATATTTTTTAGTGGGGTATTTTATCAATTCAGTGTCATTTTTGGCTGGCATGTGACTTTTTTTGTTTTAGAGTTTGTTTGTCTCATTTCGTATCACATGTAAATGGTCAGTTTGAGCTTCTTAGAAAAGGTATCCTAAGTTAACCCGACTAGATTTCTCCCTCAGGTAGCTTTGCTTTAGTTCAGTTTTTCTTCCGAGTGTGAAGCCATTGGTAGCTTGCACAGTAACTTCCCCAACGCTGCATTGTATTATTTATTTTTTATCATGTTGGCTGGTTTAATTTACTGTAAAACAATGCATTATATTCTCATTATAGTTTTAATCAATCATGCTCTGCAAAGTAACTAACTACAGGTATCAAATAAATGTAGTGGGGTACAAAGAACAGCTTTGCTGTAGTTTCACCTCTTCCAGTGAGAAGTCATTGGCAGCTTCCTATAGCACAAACATGGTTGTGTTTTATGTGATTCAACCCCACATGACCAGAATCTGTGACTCACTTCACTAAAAACTGACACACTCACTTACAAACTGAGAGGATTTCCCCTCAGAGTTTACTGTGAGGAAGCTCTGACACTCAAATTAAAGTCATGGAACGTCCATGCTCGCAGGATTTTTTTTTTTTTTTAAAGACACTGGTGTTTTTGTTTTCGGAGGCCAGTCCTCGCAGTTCCAAGCAGTCTGCTAAAGGCCGCGCGGACCATCTGCACTGCGAACACCACAGAGTGCTTTTTGTTCTTTAAGGAAGTGATGCAACAGACCCCTTCCTCTGGAGTGGTCGGGTGGTCAGGGTGGGAGCCGCATGTGAAGCACACGGTGCTGTCCGCACTCATTACCATGGCAGCAGCCCACAGATGAAGTTATCCTGGGTGTCGAGAGGGTTTTTTTCTGTGCCTATATATGTATGAACGTACATGCACACAAAAGATAAATGAAGCAACGACTTGACTGATTGACAGACAGGCTTTTATGTTCTCTGCCCTTGCAGCCTGGATCCACTCGCAGACAGATTTGCAGCTAATTAGAGCTTTTTGAAATGCAGTGAAGTGTCTGAGGCTAATTCCTCCGGAGGTTGTTCTGGCTTCCTCCTGTCGCTCTTCTTAAGCACATCCTCTAGTTGATACTGCTTTCCTTTTTGTCTTTTAACGTTTGTGTGTGTGTGTTGTTTGAAACAGTGGGTTGGGTTTGTTTCATGTGTTTTTAATGTTTCAAACGTCATGTGTTTTATATTTCTGCGCGTGTTATATTTAGTTAGGGCTGGTCTATATGGGGAAAGAAAATCAGGTATCACGATATTTTTGACAAAACACCTCGATATCGATATTGCGAGGATATTGCATGACTGGTGGTGCTTTTTACAAAATATTTACACAATAAGGTTTTTGATAAATATTCATCAGTAATGTGGATAAGTCTGGTAAGAAATTCACTTTACTGTATCGCAGCCTTTTAAAACCAGGAAAAGACTATAATTTATACAAAATCTCAGATGATATCTAGTCTCATATCACGGTATCAATATAACATAGTTATATTGCCCTTCCCTATCTGAAACAACATGTTTGTTTTATGTGTTTTAAAGTTTAAATGTCACATTTTAATGGGTATATATATTAAAGTGTATCTAGTTTTGAAACACTACTGCTGCTGTCTGCCTTGGGAAAGAGATTTTCTAATCTCAAAGGGATTTACCTGGTTGAATAAAGGTTTAGTACAAAAAAAGAATAATCTTTGTTAGTTTTTATATGTTATAATGCATTTGCCTATGGGTCTTCCTTGTTCATGAATGCGCCTTCAATGACAGGCAGCAGTGCAAAGAGGAAGCACAAGTGTGGCATTACAATAGCAGCGTGTTACTTCCCTGAACATGACGCCTGTTTGTGAAATCTGGAAAACTATGAAGGCTGTACTTACTGTCAGTTATGACATGGCTTCTGATGAGGTGGAAATGAAAGCAACTTTTGTCGAGGCTTCATCTACAATATACTTCTCACAACAGTGCTTCAGCAAAAGGATCATAACAGTCGACTCACCGCAAACTCCCCGGCAATGCCATTGGACGCCTGCTCGTCCCCAGCCTCCTGTCTCTCCAGCTGGGCCAGGAAGCTCCTCAGTATCCTGGCCTGCTGCTCCATGGCTGGCTGTACTCTGCCTGGGATTGGGCACCTTTCACAGGCATGTCAGGACACAAAGGTCCTGGTCCAGGGGTCATGGATCAGGGTCGCAGAGGCTTGAGTTCAAGGCTGTCACTGCGGCACCTATGCTGCTGCTGCTGCTGCTGCTGCACAGAGCACTTCTCTAATGCAACTGTCACATCAAGGAACTGTTGTGAGGGAACATGTTAGCTGTCTTAGAGGAAGCAAGAGTAAGCAAACAGGTTCTGTGGTCAGATTAAAATGATTGCCGCGCCCCCTGGGTGTCTCTCACTGGGTCCTAAAGTCACCCGGGTGTTTCAAGTGCATGACAGCGTCGCGGAGGGAAACACCCACAAACAAAGTGGGCCACACATTTATCAGTTACTACTACCCAAAGTCGGAGTGCAACGCAGGCAGTGTAGCCTGTTGGACAACATTCACAAGAGGAGTGGAGGAGGGATGGAGGAGGAGGCAGAGGGAGTGGTGAAGAGAGACACAATCCTGAAAATCCTGATGTTGAGCTGGCAATTAGAAGCAACCCACTCAACTCTCCAGGTCTTCATTTACGCCCACTGTCTGTCCACAGCACACGTTTGTTTTGGTAAACCACAATTTTTTGGATGAAATACAGTCATTAAAACTTCCTGAATTTGTTTTGTGGGTAAGCAGTTTCTGCTTTGACTAAACTGGCTTTAGAGACGGAGGGAGGAGCTCTGTCTCCAGACTTTCTTTTATGACACATAGCAAGCTGGATGGTAATAAGAGTATAAATAAATGTTTCTGCTTTTGACTCAAATTAAAAGTAAAATCAACCTCTATGAATTTAGTGTCTGAAATACATACAGACAGGTACACAACATTGCATAAGTTTTTAGTTGGAACACAATCATTTTATACATTTTACTTTTTATTTTTCCATAACATTTTAGGACATTTAAATATATTTTCATCAAGCGTTCGGCATCATTGTAAATATTGATATAAAAAATAATTATAAAATAAGGGGATTTCATGCTTTCCTCTATACCTCAAAACATTTCGATATTAACCTTATATATCAATATTCTACAATGATAAAATATGTTGCTTTTAATGCCAGAAATTGCAATGCAAGTGTCTTAATCGTGACTCCTACAGCTGCTGCGCTAAAGACACTTTAGCAAGGTCTGCTAGCTTTGACTCTGAGCATCTAAGTTACATGAATTCAACAGTAATATTAATTTATTTTAAAATTTTAGTTCAAAATATACAACTACTAAGCTGTATGGCAAGGACGCATAATAAATACTTCAGAAGAAGATATGATTTTCACCTTGTTTTTCTCTTGTCCTGCTCACCTGCTGACTGTTTCCATACAAAGTGCATTTGTTTGTCTTTGCGTGTACTATGGCATTTGTTCAGTGTTGCGGTCAGAAGTGTGGGACAGGCGCATTAAGAAGAAATAATCCTGGAAATGATCAATAAAAGAAGAAAATGTTTTTAATATGGTGTGAAGTAATATAAATATAAAACTATTTATTTTATGATATATCATATTGTAATTAAATTAGCTCATTTAAAATGCCTCATACATTTGATTAAATCACTTACATATATGTTTATATTTCTACCAAGGATCATATGACACATTTTAACATAAATCCAAAATTTCACTGCTGGGACTTAAAAGTGACCGTAGTTGCAGAAACACACCATGTATAGGAATATCATATAAAGATTAAAATAGCAGTATGGAGATGATAAGGAAAACGTAGCAGAGAAGCCGACATGATGGAGGAAACGATGCATTGAGCTGCGTTCAGCTGGTGTTTCCTGTTCACCAGTAACATGGTGACATCTAGTGGCTTTGTGCTAAATGACCACAAAGGGATATTCTGACGTCCAAACCATCAAAACCGGAGAGAATGAAGTGTGATGCTGCAGAGTGTGCGTATCATATTATGATTATTATTCTCTTAGTATTCTATTCTATTCTATTAGTATTATTATTATAATCATTTATTGTCATTCTGCACAAAGGAATGCAATTGTAGTCCATTTATTCTACACAAGAAAAACATGACAAAACAAAAACACTAGTGTTTTTTTAATTAATTTTTCATCCACATCAGGAGGAATGGAAACAGCAGCAAAAGAACACCAATGGTGAGTTCTCTGGGCAGACAATACGGCCGACATCTTTAGCATTATAAAAAAAAATTGACATCGGGGAAACATGGTCCATCAACTTTGAAGGTTTTTTGTGTTTTTTTCTGGCACCCATCACTCAAACCCTGGATTAATTACTGACCTACAGGATTAACATAATTATTGTTATTTTCACTTAAGTCTACAGTAAGCTTAGTTTATTTTTGCTACTGACTTTGAGGCCAGTTATTTAAACAGAAACACAGTTGCCATCTTTTCAATGACATGACATTATGGTGGTCTATGTGCAGTGTGTCGCATGTGTGTTGAGGACATAGGAGCACATAAGCATTTCTGTAAACCACAATGTACCTACAGGAAGCTGCAAACACTAGAGTCCTGCCACTTCCTGACTGCTCATTGTAGTCGTTAAGATGTAATATTACTACATCAAAATGAAGACACTGTGTCTGATTTTGCTTTTTCATGGTGAGTGGGCTATAATTTACAACTTGTTTTTAAAGATCACTATCCTATTTTTATTTATTGTAAAATGTCTAAAAGGGATCTAATTGTTGTGCCTTTTGGAAAAAATTAAAGATGGATCAGAATGTCCATTTAATTGGATTTTTTTCTGCAAATGTCTGTTTCAATAACAGCGTTTGATAGTCAATATAATTTTATGAATAATCCAAGCTTTATTAGTAACTGGAAAATGAATAGATAAAAACTCATGTTAGTCACACTGGAGCCATATAGATACGTATATATGATGATGCATGATTTTTGGATATGTTTATGACAACCATTTTATCGAGTTATATTCTTATTATGTATTCTTCACATGTGAAACGTGCGTGATCTGCCTACCGAGGAAATATGTGTCATACGTATTTAAAAAAAAAAAACAACAAAAAAAACATTTGCTTGCCTGGAAAATATTTGCAGATGCAAATGTTCTTTCTCAGGGGAAAGTGAGTCCTGCCATGTGGACTTTGAGTTTACATTAGGTGACCCTTTGTTGGTATAACATGTTTGTTGGTCAAAAAAAGTAAAATCTGTTAAATTGAAAGTTGAACATATTGTGGATTCAGAGCTTTTGGCGATGAGTGGCTTCATGATTGGATTTTGTCTTTCAGCTAGTCTTCAGCTCCAGTGTGATAAAAGTACCATCACAGCACATATTGGAGATGAATTCATTCTCATCTGCAAGTACAACATGAACAAGTACATGTACAATAAAAAGTACTGGTGCCGAGGAGAGTCCAGAGTAACCTGTGAGATTTTGGTAGATTCAGAACGTAAAAGTGGAGAAGCACACAGGGCTCACATCATAGATATGGGAAGCAGAGGGCTGGTTGTGAAAGTCACAGACCTCCAGATTGAGAACACTGGAGTGTACTGGGTTGGGATTGACAAAGTACATGCTGACATCATGACTTCAGTTAAAGTGGTTATCACTGAAGGTAAGAATGAAAGCTTTTAAAGGGAGACACTGCAGGTGAATAGGGTAAAAAATGTAACTAATACATATCACCAGGAAACTTCCCCAGTTCATTACTGACATTAAAACAATATATTTTTCTATTACAAGTTGTCAGAAATGTTACGTTTAAATATGCATATGCGTTTGAATTTGTGCTAATTTGCACACATTTCCAGAACAGAAATGTACACATTAGATAAAGTAGGTTCAAAGTTCTCGTTTCATTTTGTTGACATATTAGAGTCAAAGGTTATGGATATCTCTTTGTATCACTCCATAAATCACTAAATATTTTCTACAGCACTTCCCCAGCTCATTACATACCTTAAGACTTTAAGTTTTCCGAAATGTTATGCTTAAATATGTCATGCTAACTTTTGATGAATTTAGGAGAACTCTACAGACACAAACAGACAAAGTTAGTAAGATAAACTCCTGAATGTGGATTTCGGATGTTTTCTTTCCACTAATCTGAAAGAACACATGATATGGAAGCAAAATAGCCTAAAATATATCAAATTACCAGTGCATAAAAATTAAGTTTTTGCCTGTAGTGTCTCGCCTTAATGATTAGCTTGTAAAATGTGCATTACTATCACATTATCAATAAGATTTAGGGACTGCTGTTGGACATTTGTTCATATATACTGTCAAGCCGATGAATAAAGAATACCTTGCTTTCTCTTCGCATCAGTCCCAGTATCTAAGCCCAGGCTTCGGCCCTTGAGCTCTCTGGCAGACAGTTCAACATGTTGGGGGCAGCCCGTGCTGGTGCGCTGTGATTGTGCAAAGGGCACTGACGTTCGTTACGCCTGGTACCAACACACACCCCACAGGGATTTTCTGCTTCACCAGTCGGCACACTTGTACCTACACTGTAACACAGTGGGAGAGGACAGCCAGTATTACTGTATTGCCAGTAATGATGTGAGCAGTCAGAGGAGTGATAGCGTGTCTGTGCAGGTTCTCAGGCCTGCAGACAGAAGCTGCATCTATGTCGTTCATATGCAAGGTAAGAACGGATGTGGTGCTTTCTCTCCTGTGAATATCAATGCACAAATTAATAACACTTCTTATGATGCCCGTGTTTATAGTGTTGTGATTACACCTTCTAAATGTCAACACACAGATTAATAAGAAATGCTCCAAATCATAGAATGTCATTGTTTTATAGCAGTTTGGATTCAAGTCTATTATCATAAAACAGTAAGCACTAGTACAACCAAAAGGACGTTAGACAAGATTAAGACATCAAGTATGAAATAATCAGAATCTCTTAGAATTGCTTTGCAACATCTTTTAAAGTTCATGAACATAAATGTGCTTTATGCAACTACAATGAATGGTGAGTGTGGTTATGGCATATACTAATGCTTTCATGACAGTAAATACGAGTGTGACTTCTCGTATGCTTTGGCTCAATTCTTAATTTCTTGTTCATGACAGATTTTAATTTCTCATTCATCCAAACAAACTGCACGGGATTTGGTGCATGTGTGCAAAAAGAGTAAGTGCAATTGGCACAATAACCACGTGCACACGACTTGCTGATCAAAACTGATGAGTTTGATTCTCAGTGAAATTCTCATTCACAAGTAATGTTTGTGATATCTGCTCTAAATTGGCTAATTAGTTGCCAGGTGACAGTAATGAACTAAGAATCACAAAATTACTTTACATAAAAGATCAAAGGTGAATTTTCTGTTTAGACATTGCTACACACGTATTTTTACTACACACAAAATGTGCATCCTTTTTCAGTGTACTGCAATATTTTAGGAACTTTTCCCAGTAAACTTGGACCTGAGTTTGTAAAAAGCTCAGTGCGATCACTACAAGCATTCTTGTAGAGTATATAAAATAATATATATAATATATATATTGAAAAGCCTTCATCACACTCACCTGCCATAAATTGCAGAAAAATACCGTAAAACCTGTCATGTTAAAGTTGTGATATTGTTCATTATTTTCTATTGACATAATTCTTCATTATGAGTATTGTTTTCAAAATGACTATGGTTATGTATAGTGTTTACATAATGGTTTAAAGCCCTAGTGTGCAGGATTTGTACTAGTACTGTACCAGTTTTCAACGGGATTATCACATTTTTCAACATACAAAAAACCATGACATTAGTTGTATATATTAAACATTAAAAATCCTTCACAAAGAGGTTTTAAATAGGAAAATATAATACATTATAAACATATATGGCTCTATGGAATGGACTGATTTGGTCTGATTTGTTTTGAGGCCGTTGTGAAATCCTGTTGCAAGTGCAAGCTCATAAAAGAAAGCCATTGTAATGTTTTTATTTCTAATTACAGGCCAACCCATTTATGACTGTGCCGACGTAATGAGCACCACCACGGCCAAATCTCCACCTCCGACTTCCTGCCAAACTACGGAGAAAATCCACTCTGACATAAGAAAGCAGCCTTTGCTAATCAATCAAACTGATCAAGATCTGTTTTTTTCCCACAGGTTAGACTATATTATATATTTCAGATTCATTCATATATTAAAATGGATCCACAAAAGGTTGGATGTCTGAGAACCAGTCACTAATCAAATCTTTGTTTTTTCCCAGAACATGGATAGGAGCGCTGTTTTGGTACACATTGCTGCGTTGGGGTTGTTTTGCATCCTTACTGATATTTCTGTGCATATTTCTCACATGCACAAAAGCAAGACACAAACGTGCCAAGAAGAAGAGGAAGGTGCGTATGAGGCGGATGCCCGAGTGGACTCATTGACCTACATTTTACTGAGGCAGTTCTCTGGAAGTCTATCAGCCCCCTGTGTCATTGGTTTGTGGTTTTATTCGGGCTCTATGATAACACGAGATGATTTGTGAAGAGTCGTACATCAGCATGTTTATCAGAGTGTGTCATTTCAGCATTTATCAAATTGATCATCGTTGTGGTTTATTTCAAATAAGCTTTCCAATGCCACCTGCAACACAGACACATACTCAGGCCTCGCTTGCCGTACCGAGAGGTGAAATCAGAGGAATGATCCGTCCCCACCGGGCGCAGGTGACCACACTTGGCCCCCCTGACCAAGGGGTCTGGCCAAACTTACAAAATGTCACTGAAAAATGGATCAAATCGGGCCAGGGGCGTAACGTGTCGCCCAATGGAACCTTTCCCACTTTCTTTTTCGCGACTGTAACTTGCACGGTTGTGACGCTATCTCCTGTGACAAAATCTGTCCACACCCAAAACAGACAGAAGGACAGAAAGTTAAGCAACGTTTACAATGCCAGCCGGGAAAGATGAAGAAAAAGGAAACCAGGCGTTGCCCTGTGAACATTCCTAATTCATTGGAATGTGAATTTACTTTTAGCAGCTCGAGCAAATACAGTTAGTGTTTATTTTTATTCAATGCTTCCATGTAAACAGGTCCTACAATAGAGAATTAGTTGTTTAGAGCGGGAAGCCAAACCCACGGATCCTGTCCACAAACAGCATGGCTCCCATCCCCATCATCTTCAAAACTAGACTTCTAGTGTGTTGGCTTTAGTTTGATATGAGTGTGATTTGAGAGATGATTCAACGAAGGAGGGTGTGTAAATAAAAATGTAAATAAAAGCTTGCTGTTTCTGTCTCAGTGAGTTTATTCAACAGGCACAATCGGAGTGAATATTGTATGAGTGATGCAGGCCTATGTACACAAGGATAGTTTATTCAGATTATAAAGAAATGCAAATACCTCAGCCAGATATTTGGA
>CALSBV010012179.1:1511661-1526255 GCA_943590825.1 Bovichtus diacanthus | reverse complement strand
TATATATATATATATATAAATTATATTTATATATATATATATATATATATATAAAAAATATTATATAAAAAATATTATATATATATAAAAAATATTATATATATATATATATTATTTATATATAAAAAGATAAATAACTTCAAATATAAAACGTTGAGATGTCGTTATATACAAGCCTGGACACGCATAAAGATGTATGTGCTAAACTAAGAAAAGCTTTGTCTTGGTTAACAAAAAGGTAAACAAAGTTTGTGTCGACTCACCGCCACACCTCGTGTGTTCATAAATAATTCATACCTTTTTTTAAAAAAAATTTTTTTACTTGGAACAAGACTTCCACATGGAACAATGTGTATTCCTAGCATCATAACTGCTGGCAAAGGAACTGCAGTCAACTATGTTTTGTGAATATTTACTATGCTGCAGTGCGGACTCACTGACCCCCTAAACTTGAGGCACAAACCATCCCTCTATTTTAATGTCTTACATTTTCCCTTTATCCTCCAGTTACAGGTCTAGATTTTTATCTGGATGTAAAAAAATTCTCCCCTAAAGCACTTGTAGCTCGTGATGTCCTAATTCCCTACTGGAGCCAGAGGATAGGGAGCCCACAGCTTCAGCTTACAGGACTGGGAAAGGAGAGCATCAGTAAAAGAATCGGCTTTCACCCTGGAGCTAAAGGGGAAATGTAAGGGATCTGAGGGATCAAGGCCTGTTTGCTCCGAGCGTACTGGGAGATGCTGAGGGTATCGATCAGAGGATTGATGTCTATCTTCCATTCGAGGATGAAGACGTCCTCAGTCTATATGTGCATCCTCACACTGAGGGAAATGAATGCAAGATGAGCACTTCATTTTGTGCAATATTTCCTGCTAAGAAGATTAAATAAAAGATTTACATTTTTAAATGCATTACTTACACCACATTAAGTCATTTATGCATTTAAAGTGTCTCTTTTATTAGATTATGTCATGCCAGTGGCAGTTCTACTATATTCAGTCATTAAAGATATCCAAGAGTTGTTGATAACTTGGGATAATTCAGCGTTGCCTGACGTACGATACTTATAATCTACATCCGTGTTTACGCATCTCTTCTCACGTGACTTTCTCTCTCCCGCCGCTCATTTAAGGAGAGTTTGCTTTGAATGTCCCAGTAAGGACAGTTATTTATTAACCAGGTTACTCCTTCTTAAACATCAAATTCAAGAACTTTTCAAGGACTTTCCAGGCCCAATTCCCCCAAATTTAAGGACCCAACACAGCATAGTTTGAGACAGGTTAATTACCGTTATAACACTGAGAAGCTCACAGATAATATAAACTCTATTCTTGCACAAAATATATAAATTCAAGCACTTTCAATGACCCATGTCTATTTAAGTCCATTTTCAAAAACTTTCAAGGCCTTGATTCCCCCCCCTCAAATGAACATACTTTCAAGGATTTCAAGGACCTGTGGGAACCGTATATTTAAATAGCTTAGTTTAATATATGTATGTTTTCATGCAGAATATGAACAGGCTTCCAGTCTTGTAATTTAATCATGCAATAGTGGACTATTGAGTGTGTCAGACTGATGTTCATATGGACACAAAAACCCTTTGCAGGCATTAAAAATTAAAAAATGTTTTAATGATGTGGGCAGGTTTGTGGGCATGTCAAAAAAAAGACGTTTAAATAGCCTACTTGTTTTGTAAAATGACACATTTACAGACATTTGTTCTCATTTTCCTCCAAATACGATCATTTTAAGACGCTGGTACGATAGCTTAACATTTCCCATCTGGCAACGCTGGAGTTATTGCTTTTCCTAAACTTACTGCAGCCTGTAGCCTCAAACGAGTGTGTTTATGCTGACACACTATGGCTTTAAAAGATGCATTCAAGTGCCGGTCCTTCTTTTCTGCTATTTATGCTCCTCATCCAGCGGGCAGCGTGTTAATTTTAGCCATGTCATCCATCAGCCATGCCTGTTCCACTTCCTAAACCTTAATCTTTCCCTTGGAAAGGTGCCCAGTCAGCTCCATTGATATTGTTTTGGGCTGTATTGGGAGCAATGTGCATAGCCTCTAAATGCACCCACACATACTGTACATGTAGTTAAAAAGAAGGTACCGCGTTCTTACAGCGTGTTATTGAAAGTAATCGGTTTCTGTCATTACCTGGTTTGCAGTAACCGCTCAGAAGAAAACAGGCTCTCACTAGGGATGTGGGGATGTCGGCACGTGTCCCAGCATCATTCCCTGTACGATGGAAAAGAAGTGTATTATCCTGAGAAAAGCCTTGGCATGTCAAACACACTACACTGTGCATTCAAATGTTTCCCCTTAGCTCAGCAGTCTCTGGGCGTCACAGTGTTGGACAAAGTCAGAGAACAGTGACCTTTGTACAGATATAATGTGACACTTTTGGTAGTATGTATGTATACGACTGCTGACCGCCTGCACTTAAATACTGCAAATATGCAACTGGCCGTATATGAAAAAATGTCCATCCCAGTTTCTCAAAGTGATGTCTTTAATTGTCTTGTTGTGTTCAAAACCCAAAGATATTCACTTTGATATGCTATAAAACAGAAAAAGCAGCAAATCTTTATATTTGAGAAGCGGAAAACAGCTTTTTCTGACATTGTTGCATGAAAAACTATTTTAACGATAAATCGATTATCAAAAAAGTTGCCGATTTTATTTTATTTTTTAAAGTCTTCGACTAATCGATTAATCGACTATTCATTACAGCTCTTTTTTTTTTGCTTAATATTTTTATTAAGAGATATGGAACATGAAATAATTGTCAGTTTAACAATGAGAATCATAGTAGAACCATAATAATAATAATTATAATATAATCAAAGTACTGTGCATCTCAATGGATCAAAAGAGGAACTGGCCAGAGTTTCAGTATTTTTAAAAGGTGTAAACATAATGTTCAAACCTACAAAGATAAGACAAAGCACAATGAGAGACAACCCCGCTTAAATAAATGAAAAAAGGAAAAGATTTTTTAAAAATTAAAAGAGAGGGGGTGGGTGGGCATCAGTCAGGGGACTTCAAAGAAAAATATAGGAATTATTATTATATATCATATATACTTTTAGTTGAAAGTAATACCTACTTTCTCTCTGTGAAAAGACAAACAGCGGTATTGATGAGGGATTCAAGCCATTTCTAAGCTTACTGTTGAGGTTTGTTCTGTTTATTCTCCATTATATGCATTTTCCTGAGAGCCTGCTCAGTCACACCATCACAACATTGTGTCTCACTGTGGCAGTCAGCAAAACAATCGGTCAACCGACTGCAGACAGTTTGGGGTTGTGTTGTCAGACGGCCATTTTTTATTCCAGATGGGTGCACTCGTCCTCCTGTCAACAGTCACAAGACACAAGATGTATAAAACAAACACACTCCCTTGCTTCTCATGTAGATGTACAAACTGCTGTTTGACCCTCACTCTGTAGTGATGCATGAATACTTATATTATCTGACTCATTTCTGATAACTTCATGAACTGAAAAAGATCTGAGTCTGCACAAACACGCCCCCCAGTGTAAAGTGGGAGTATTGCTTTTGGAGGGTTTGTTTACATCAGAAATAAAAAGTGCGTATGACATAGAAACCTCTGGATGGATGGAGACGAGTCAGACAGACACTCTTACAGCAGTTTCTACGCACAATTAAAATACGTCTTTAGAAAGAATCGATAACACCTTTTTGAAAATAAACTTCTTGAAGGAAATGTATTCCTGCAAATGAACAATGGGGGGAAAAAAACATTGTCATATAAAGTCAGGCCAATATGTTAAATGATGAGTTACCTAATTTTACATTTATTTACATACGTTACAGTTTAAATACAGTATGCCGAGCTGGAAATGGCACAACATGACACAGTCAGACACCTGCAACAGTAACACATGTCAGTGGACTAGAATTATAAATTTCCTGAATAAGTAGCAACAATATAGTTCTTACTTATGAATGTTTTTTTTCCTTTTGAAGAAAAGTAATTTCCCCTCCTCTGCAACTTAATAACTTTGACATTAAGGGCAAGAACAAGTTGAATGAATTATGGTCAAAACAAAAAAAATTATTTAGAAATAGACAATAACAACATCCAGTACATAAATGAAATGATTGCTCAGTACTGCGTGGATGCAAAGACTACTCACTTCTGTGGAAAATTGAAGTGCGCAACATCCTCCCGCAGCAAGCATCCAGCACACCTCTCCATCCCACCCTGCTCCTCGGCTCTGCCCTCTCACTGGCTCCGCACACAGTGAGGCACAAACAGCCCCCCCCTCCCGTGCATGTTTTATAAGGAAACAGCTGAGAGCAAATACCTTGCTTATTTCCGGGTAACGTTGGAAACAACGCTGGAAACTGCGCACTACATCGCAATAATCAAATCACGGTCATGCGTAATCCTCACTGGCCTTTAAAAATAAAACACCTTGCAACAGTAAAACGAAATAAATACAAATAACTAAATAGAAGCACGTTACTAAACGCAGCCTACTATCCACATTAGAACAACCGTAATCCATATTATGGTAGTATATGTGTGCGAGTGGAGCTGGATGTAAATAAACAGTATGTTTGATGGCGCGAGGACTTACCGACAACACGGCCGGTGACCATCACTACTGCGTCACCGCTGCCATTACCTCCCAGTTATTATCATATCCAAGGTGGTCCATCCGCTGTAATGAAAAAACACGTCCATCGACATTTTCACCGCAGCACAGACAAGCCACGCCCACCCACACACACCCCCGTTTCCTGATTGGACGTCGCTCCCGGAAGGCATCAACAGGGTCACGTGCTTTGGACACAGGTTTACAAACACGCAGAGAGGGAGGCGGAACAAGAGGATACACTTCTCTGAACTTCCGGTTCAGGATTAAATTCCGTTTCTTTCGTCTCTTTTAGGGGGCACGAGCACAAGGTTAAGGTTATGAATTAGAGTTTAAATAAATTAATAGTTTTGCTTAATTTTTTCATTAGAAGTTTTTAAATACTGTTTGAACGAATATGTTTGATTTAACCTCTTTATTTCTTTTTACGCCAACTTTTGACATGGAACTAAAATAACAATTTTTTTTATTTTATTATTATTTTCTTTTGTCTATATTGTATAAATTGTTTTTGAAGAATTATGTTGCAAAATGTATTGTTATAAAAATGTTTTTCAATAAATAAAAAATAACAACGTATACAGTATGGTTAACATTTTGTATAATTAAGTAAAAAACGTCAAAGTCAATATAATTAAAAGTCAATATAAATATTTAATTGACAATTATTCCCCTCCCCTTCTGCATGAATGACAGCTGAAACACTAAGAACAATATAAAATATCATGTAAAATATTACTTTCAATATCATATGCAATATTACTTTTTTCTTTATTTGACTTATTTTAATAAATGTATCTTACTTTTATTGTTATTCTACTAGGCACTAGTGTTAGTATTACTTTTGAACAACCTCTGGCACAGGAATTTCCTTCAGGGTTAATAAAGTTTTATCTCATGTTATGTTATCTTATTTCAAGCCTATACAAGTGTTTTTATTTGTGAATTTCTATAATGTAAAACCTAAGGGTATTTTTTAATATTCAGTTATTGATTTTGTCTATAATGGCTCACTATCCTGCTAAATTATTTCCTCCCGTCAGTCAACAGTAGGAAGCTGTAGAAGTTGGTTTTGTGGCCTTAAACTGATCAACAGAAAAATTTAATCTGACTGATCTTTCCATTTTGATGCGGAAGTTCACGCCGGTAAAGTCTCTTCGATGTCGGACTTTCCAAACTTTCATAAACATGATTTTCCATTCTTTAACTTCCACTTCCTGATAATGGGATTGTACCAGTTGTAATGTTTCTAAATATAGCATTATATGCCTCACGCTAATTTAGTGAAAAATATTAAAATAAAAAGGAAAAATAAATAAATAAATCCTGATATACAGTAGTTAATTTCATATCTCAATAACAATTTATAAACACGATATAGAAGGTTTTCTGGTAATTCGATCAATAAATACTCTACATGAAATAACCACATGGTAAAGCCTATTTTTGTATGATCCTGTGTGAATGTAATACTTGTCAAATGAAAAGTATTTTCACATTTAATTAAGACCCTAAGTGCAAATTGAATACAACAGTTTCAAGTGAGATTAGAAAAAAAAATAAAGACATTTTTCAAGCTATACTGACTCTGTTTACATGCATGCACTCAATTACAGAGTAATCATATTGAGACAACTTGGCCAGGTCACTCTTGAAAAAGAGATTTTAATCTCAATGAGGCTTTTACCTGGTTAAATAAAGGATATATATACATTGAGACAACGGTTTAATTCAACAGGAGTCCAGTTAGTTAATGTAATGTAATGTAAAGTGTGGCGTGAAAACAAAAATGACATTCCCTCAAAATATTTCACATAAGAATTTCTGAGAAATTTAGTAGTATGTGCTTGTTATTATCAATTTAGAAAAAATAGTTGTGTATCAAGATATCTCGAAATATGATTTCATTACAATACGATTCCATTGAAAGCCGATAAATTATGATATTGAATTATCGCCCCGCCCTGACCAACTATCCATGGAAAACAATCTAACGTGAATGCCTGTAACTGGAAATATATATTTAGCTTTGGGCACATGCAGCCTAATAAAAACAACTCTAGAAGTAAAAGTTATTTAGACTTTTTTTTACCCACCACCCGATTTCATTACCTCAAGTGCAATTTGATATTAATAAATGTATTTAATTATTAATTGCGACTTCCTAATTTAATCATGATACACTTTCCCCATTACTAATAATGTATGGAGTACATAGTATTTAGTCATTTCACGGCTTCATTGTGTACATAGTAGATGTTCATAATGACAGATCAATTAGCTCCTCTGGATCCATGCAGTGCAAAAGTATTCAGTAAGGAACAAATAAAAGCTTGAATGATGGTGTAATTTGCTTGTGAACCGGCAGGGCGTAAAAGATTAAAGATACGTGCAAATATGTTCATATTCCACGTTGAATTATAGAGCAGACATGTGGTCCAAGTCTCAAGTAATTTATTCTTGGGCAAGTCAGCCCAAGTCAAGTCACTTGACGGTCATGAAAAATGTTTTCACTTTCAAAAACACATGCACAACATTCTGCAAGTGAATAATATTAGTTTCATTCCACTTTGCTGTTTTTAGTTTGCCTCTAAAGCCACAGCAGGGGGCATCCTAACCCCACAATCACATTCAAACTTCCCTTCCCGCTGCCGGCTTCACTCTTACTAAAGTTTGGATTATTTCAATGTGGGCTGGTGCAGATCACTTGCAGAATGTGGCGTACGTGCACATTTCAAAGTGTGTACATTAGCAATTAAACTTTCATTTGAAGTATTTAGAGGATGTTATCACACCTTTGAATCAGCCTCGATTTATAAAATGTTGTATTATTTCGCAATCTGTCTGCACCACTTAAGTCAGTTTTAGTATAATTATCAAGAGTATGCGACCAAATGCGTAGTGTTCAGTTTACCACAGGGTGCGATGTGGATAGTTGCATCACTGGAAAGAAAAAGAAAAAAGAGACAATGCCTTCCAGATTGTTTCCCTGAGCAGATGTTGGGAATAGACAACGACAGCACAGAGCAATGTGCAGGAAACAGACGGGATATCAATTTAACTTTCCGTTGTTTTCTTGCCATTTTAGGTGTCTATGGAAACAAAATATTAAATGTGAGCTTTACAATTCTCATCATTCGTTCATTAGTACATTCATGACTTTTATAATGCAGCGCAGTCTCTTCGTTGTACAGTGATAACAGTAATAAAAAGTGTCCTTACACAAGCATCGATTAAAAGCTCGCTGGCCTTTGACACAGCTGTCTGGTCACTCCCTCGTGCGTGCACATTACTCAGAGGGGCCCCACATTTGTCTTACACCGGGTCCCTCCCTTAATGTGGATCCCAGCTTTGAAACTGCATAGCACATTTCCCATGATGCATGTTTAGTTTTAGTTTTTTTAAAGTATGTGAAAGTACATTACATTTCTCCCCAGTGGTCATGCGCTCTGGCGAGTGTGGATGGATGCATACTGTTGTGTTCATGCACGGTTGTTGCATTGAGGGAAGAGAGAGAGAAAAAAAAAACAAAAAAAAAAAAAAAACATTTCACCGCTGCCAAAAACATAAATCATTTCATCAAGTTCAAGTGGAGTACATTTCTGAAACTTTCTCTTCCTCTCAAACTGTTCACAACTCTATTTGTTCACGCATGAATTAGTTAGTTGATTTAGTCGTAACAATGTAAAACAAGAGTTGGGCTCATTTAATTGATTCCAGGTTGGGATGAATTGTACTTTGGTCCGCATGCTATCCCTTTTAAATCACACATATTCAGTCAGCTTGTGTACTTATTCCTATTTGAGCTGCTTTCATACAGCGCGTGTGATTCAGCCTGTGCAAGATCATGCAAGGTCATTTCTTTTGTGGATTCTCACAACATTCACCGAGATTGAATTTTCCACTGCAGTTAATTCTGACAACTGTTTTGTTTACTCTCCTCCACAGTAACGGTATATTTACAGATTTGTGTTGTAACTTCCTTTGCAGGTCGACTGAGCATGCAGCCAATTCTCCAGTCATTCATCTCTAACTGAGGATACTTTAACAGCACCAAGCTTTTATATTATATTATATTGTATTATATTATATGAGCACTCATCTCATTAACTGAGTATGTGTGGATGTAGCACCTTGAGAATTGGCTTTGGTTCTTATTTTTTTTTGTGCATATCATAAAATAAAACAGAAGAGAAGAAATATAAGAGAAACAAGAGAAAATGCAAAGGTGGGATGAAAAAAAAAACAAACATTGAATTTAAAGACAGCTTTATATGCTTGCCATAAATAGTTTTAAAATATCTAAAAGAAAGGAAAATAATATAATTTCTAAAAGAGATGCATTAGAAAAAATAAATAAATAAATAAAACAAGTTTACACAGTACTGTACTAAGTTGTTGAGGATATATAAAAATATATAAATATAAATCAGACATGAACAGTGACATACTTCTGGTTCATCTTGTTGTATAAACGTGCTTCTCCTATAATCAATATTCTTTATGTAAATTATGCATCACATATTTTTGTGAGCCCCACCAACTCTGCAGATCCCCTCAGATTTACAGAGTGTTTTAGTGTCTTTCAGCTCATCGTTTTGCTTGTTTCACTTCTCAGTCACTTGCGTGTCCAACACCTCCCTCCCAACACACAGCAGCCCAGGTTAACGAGCTACACATCAGCAAATGTGCAGAAAGTCGTTTTAAAGCACTTACCTCTGAGGTGTTTTCTGAATCCACAAAGTCTCTTTAAACTACCAAGATGGAAAAACTCCCGCCCGCTGCGCGATAAACCCGTTTTATCCCGTGTCCAAGGTGCGAGTCGGTCACATGTCCAGGGAGCCAGCGGCCATCTTTGTTTTGATGGAGTTGGCGTCATGAGAAGGAAGCGTGTTAAAATGTTCTTTCGTCATTCAGTGGAGGTTTTTAAAAATGTTTTAATCCGGATTGTTAAAAGAGCCTTTGGGTATCCTGGGAATATATTCAGAACAACAGTGTCTTTTTAAAATGACCAGTTTTTTTTCAAATATTACAAATATCATAATTAATATGTTAATGATCTTTTTAGAGAAACTGATGGATGCTATTGTTGCTCCATATCTGCTGGATGTGGTAATATGCAACTGTTTGCTAAGAAGATTGCCATATCGGATTAAAGATAATAATAATAATAATAATAATAATAATGTCAGTGATTTATTCAGTTTGTTTCTGCTGCCCCCAAGTGGCTGCAATTAGCTATTGCACAATTACGACTATTGTATTTTTATTATTATGGTAAAAATGTATTTCTGCTACAGCTTACCCTGGTGGAAGTTTACATTGTTTATGTATATTGTTTATGAGAAATTGTATATTCAAAGTTTGCTCTATGTTAACTATTAATTGTATTTGTTATTTTTGTTTTGTTTTTGTTTTTTAAGTGTATTTGTTACATGTTCAAAATGAATAAAAAATGATATATATATATTTACTTTCTTATCCAGGCTGGGATGCCAAAGGAAAGCATGATGTCAAATGCTCTGGGAAAAACTACAATGTGGCGATAAACAAAAACAAAAAATATCGGCGCTCAAAATATCAAATCAAGGCAAGAATCCGATGACAGATCCACACGGTGTTTCAAAATCTCCCACCAATTTTAACTATCAAACGTAACTCTTGTGCCCATAATAATAATAATAATGTGTTTTTATAGTGGGGAAACATGTTGACTCATACATAGGCTCACCCCTCCTGACCTGAACTCAGGGTCCCGCTCGCTCTCCCGTGTGCTCTCCTTTACCTCCCGCCCTTCTTTTCCACCTAATATTATCTTACCATGAATGAGTTTAGTAGGGGCGTGCTTTGGCAGGCTGAGGGAAAACATGACGTAATTGGCAGCTGTGACTACGCTGAGGGGGGAGCCTCCCCACAATAAAAACAACCAGCTGAGTTTTGTTCATAATCCCAGATTCCACTGCACATACACTGCAGTTGGCTGGGTGGAGGAACAGAGGGGTGGAGGAACTAAGAGCTGGATGGGATGCAGGATGGGAGGGGAGCAGGGAAGGGGAGTGGAGCAGGGAAGGGGGGGGGGACTTGTGTGACATTGAAGAAAAGCTGTGGAAGACAGGATTCGGAGTGGTGCTCTGTGGGGGTACAGGGGCCGATGGGTGGAAAATATAAAGGGTCTATTCACCCAAATTAAACGTTTTTATTTACTTACATATCTGGCCAGTTACATAGCTTTCTTTTTATCTGTAAAGTTCTGCCACAAACCCTAAAACAATGGATTTTTAATAGAGTTTTCAGAGAAAGTTTTTCCAATGAAAAATGTCCAGAGGCCTTGTTATGAACGTTCTTTTTGCTGTTGTTTTTTCCAAGCAGCACAAAGTAAATTCCATTTTTTTTTCATTGTATTGGGGTGTTGGCAGAAAACACAGAGATATCTGAAAAACCTGAGCAAATAAAACTATCTGCATGGCAAGAAACTATGAAGTTTAATTGAGAAAATATGGACAGGAGAGCCTGAGAAATGAGTAAATGTGGAGCTGACAAAAGAGACATGAATTTAATATTCTCAGTCGGGTGGCGTCTTTCTTTAAGGACTACAGACAAAAAGTTTTTAATGCTCTGGTCAATTTAGAGATTTTGTGCTATTTCTCTTCCATAACATCTTAACGTCTTCTGTCAGACTCGTGGAAAGAAAACATCAGATCCACATCAGGAGTTTATTTAATAACTTTGTCTGTTTGTGTCTGTAGATTTCTCCTAAATTCACCAAAAGTGACATTACATAACGCCTCATTTACATATTTAAACATCACTTCTCAGAAAACTTGTAATATAAAAAGTAATTGTGTTAATGTGAGTAATGAACTGGGGAAGTTTCATGCTGATATCTATTAGTTACATTTTTGACCCTATTCACCTGTAGTGTGTACAAAATGTATGAATTTTACAATCCATATCTTTAAAGGAGGTTTTCTCTAAAGGAGGTTTTTCTCAGACTCTGAGGCTGAAATCTCCACTTCAGTAGCTCTTACATACACCAAACTTTCCACTTTCATTCCTCTCTATATTCTGAAGCTTTGTACAGAGGAGTGTGTTCACATCTCATTCAGAGCCTCATTTATACAGATTTTTATTACTAACAACATGCAGAACATGGAGTTTTTACAAAGAGATATCCAAAAACCTTTGACTCTAATATGTCAACAAAATGAAACAAGAACTTTGAACCTGCTTTATCTAATGTTCACATTATGTGGAAATGTGTGCAAATTAGCACATATTTAATAAGACAATGCCTCATTTGCATATTTAAACATAACATTTTAGAAAACTTGTAATACAAAAAGTCTTCATGTAAGTAATCAACTGGGGAAGTTTCATGATGATATCTATTAGTTCAAATCTTTACCCTGTTCTGCTGCCTGCTTTAGACAGTGTGTGTGAAAGATGACCTTGGCTCTCCCCTCACAGAGTTCAAGGTGAAATAAGTTTGTCTTCACATAAAGCAATGTTCACATCCACTGGGATTTACACCTTTTAAATTTGCACCGTGCAGCAGTCGGCCAGTCCCAATATATTTACGTCTTCTCGTATGTGCTTTTGTTTTGTTATGGCATATAATGACAACGGCACTTTTCTGCAGCACTGCTCAACGAGGAGGGGACGGGGCAGGGTAGGAATTCACACGGGGCTTGGTCTTGTGACGAAAGAAGGGCGGAGTGGATGTGAAATAAACAAGACTCAGTGTCACAAACAGGGAATTAAAAGCACGTCTATGAACGTGACGATGTATGATGTGCGGTGTCTGACACATGAACATGTCCCGTGCCGTTTAAGGAGAGACAGCTGCGGGATGTTTTTGCTGCCCCACCCAAACTGTGAAAGACAAAACAGTGTGAGTTACTGTCATTACTACTGCTTATGCAGACCAGCTGTGTGAGCTCATGGGCTGCACGGGATTTAAATGCAGAGTGTGTTTAGAGCACAGATGTATGCCTGTGTGTCAGCACATGTGCATGTTGAACCCAGATAGAATGAGGCTGAAAACATCACAACTCCTAAAAGTTATTAATCTTTTATTTTTGTCACATTTAATCCAATTAAAAACTACAGGGTGAAAGTAAAAAAAATGAAAGTCACGTTGGAATGTTAGCAATGAAAAGATACAAAAAGGGTTTGAAAGGAGAAATCAATGTGAGACGTCCCATTTATATATATATATATATATATATATATATATATATATATATATATAAATAATCAGAATATTGTTCCACCACAAAAGCACTGCAGTTTCCTTTTGTATCTGTTCTCTCCCATGAAGATATTTCTTTGTGTTATAATATGACCTGGATCAAACTTTATAAAAAGGTGCCACATATTTTAGTACAACATAAGATGTGGAATTCTTTGGCAGCTAAGAAGTGTTGGTACACAAATGAAAAACAAGAAGAAAAAAAAAAGGCGTCACACTATGCACACTGCTCAATAGAATACGGATAGTAGAAGGAGCATACACGGTATATTGGAAGAGAATAACACTGACGAATGGACGGGCAGAGTAGACAGTAAGAGGCCTTTTTCCAGCCTTGTGATTTTCAGCAGTGACTGTGAAGCCACTGTAAAGAGGCCTGTTGGCTTCGTGATTGATTCCACTGCAGTCTGCAGTGATAGATTGCGGCTACACCTCTTCACAAATGGTGAGATTGAAACTTCAATACTCCCTCCTCCAAATCTCGGCGGACCATCACAAAATTGTACACTGGTTAAATGTAAATGTCACATTCAGACTCGTCGTTCACTCACATGCTCAATCAAAAACCTACCATCACCCACGCATGCATACAATACAGTAAAGCAAGGGAAGCTTCCACGCATGTGTGGATATATGTACAGTCCATGCACAGTACACATGCAGGATTTGAAATCAGCAAACGCACACATTCGCTCACAGACACGATCAATAACTCAATCAGACGAGTGAGATCAGAGCCCGATGGATTTCTCTCTGAGTTTGTGAACAGATTTCAAGGCAGCGTGGTTTATTTCCTCTCCGTCTGTTGTGGCCGTACAATAAACTAAGGAACAATTTCATCCGTGTGCTATTTACTAGTGGAGGGTTTGTTGCAGCTTTAGAGCTGATGACATGCAGAGAGCCTGCAGGCATGGGCGGGTTGTGAGACAATGTTCCCCCGGGCACAGACACGCAAACCTCCTACAGAGGAGCAAGACACACACTTTAGAGGAGTTTAGCCTCTTTTGGTGGTCATTTTGTGTGTCTTTGTAGTCCTTTTGCGTCTTTGTGGTCTTTTTGTTGTTTCTTTGCAGTCATCTTGTGTGTCTTTATATTCATTTTGTGTCTTTGTAGTCTTTTTGTGTGTCTTTGTAGTCATTTTGTGTCTCTTTGTGTGTCTTTGTAGTCATCTTGTTTGTCTTTTTTGGTGTCTTTGTGGTCGTTTTGTGTGTCTTTGTGGTCATTTTGCATCTCTTCTTTGTCTGTATGTGTCTATTTGAGTGACCTGAGTTTTGTAGGTGGTGGCCAGGGCCCCTGACACGTTGGGCCCTTGGCCCTGCGCCCTTGGGTCCGCTCAGTAATCCACCCATGCCTGCTGCGTGTCGACAGCCCTCAGCTGCAGTCATCATTGGAACCAGTGCTGACTAAAGCTAAAATACTCTGCCTTCACACCCAGAGCTGCCCATCTCCTGTCTCCCCTCTCCAGCCTGCCTGCCGTCAATAACCCAGGGACTGAGCCTTCGTCATCATCAACATCACTCATCGTCATCGTCACCGTCAGACTACTTTCCCTGATGTTTATCGAGGCACAGAGCTAAAGAGGGAGGCAAGGGGGCCATAACAAGAGGAGCGTTGATGTAGGAAATTGTTCGAGTCCCTGATGTCCACTTTGCTGTGGACTCTGTGTTTGGGCAGGAGCGGATTCAGAAAGGGGGGGGGGGGGGGGTTG
>CALSBV010012179.1:1486887-1501824 GCA_943590825.1 Bovichtus diacanthus | reverse complement strand
CTGCACCGCCACACCAAACACCAGCTGTTACTGTTGTTTTCTATTGAGAGAACCCTAGACCCCTAATTACACATTACAAGTTGGAATGTCACGCATATTCGTGTCATATTATTGTGGGTGTTTGGTTAATGCATAATTCACATAGGTAAACAGAAACAGCTTTTACTATTTTCCTCATTGAGAGGGGAAAATTACATATTGTACGTTTAACAATATATTGAGTTAAATGTACACATAAGTGCATATAACTCAATATCTAATGCTCTCGTTTGAACCATCTGTGGATGGGCATCTAAATGATGTTCAGGAAAAGCGAAGTTGCAACAATAATGCTGTCAATAAAAAAAAAAAAAAGAACTTATTTCTGGTATAAATCAGAGGACTACAGCATTTTAATTCATCTTGTGGCATTGTTTCCTAAAAAAGTCACCCTCCACATGGAAGGAAACCAGTGTAGTGTGTAAGCAGTTTCACGTCTAACCAAAACTATGCTGCAAACATGGGAAAAATGTGTTTGGTGCACCACGGCCGTTACTTACTTTATCACCAGATGCATTTATATAAATGAGGTGAATGCTTGGTGTGTGTTTGCCACGTGCTGCATTTTAACTGGCATGAATGTTTAACTAATGTTCAACTGTGCTATTAGAGCTTTCAGCTAATTGCCTTTGGCTTGAGCTGCTCTATTTACAAAAAGGCAATAATGTGGGAGAAAACATTCAGCCTCCACTGCATTAACAGAGTCCCTCAAGTGTATGCATATACACGCATATATATAAGGATTTTATTTGGGGAAATAGTATCGAGCACTTCACTCAAGAAGTTCATAACTTGTAGATTATGCACACTTCAGGATAAAAGGGCAACTACGTAGGGAACAAAGATGGACTATTTAATGTTCCAACCAAATCTAAATGACATCACTGTTATAAGTAAGTTTAAGTTAAAAGGACATTAAAAAAACAATTGTATTGCAAATTGCAACTTTTTCAGACCAAGCACCACTTAACCAATAAAAAAACACTCACGGACCACCTAACTCCCCAAATATCCAAAAACAATCGGCCTGCTTACCACTCCAACAGTATATTACACATTACAGGCTAATATTGAGCTTCATGTGACTTTCTCTACATCGCTCGTTCACACATTAAATCAACAATACAAATACACATTCTACAAGCATTTCATTCATATGCCATCTAAACGGTAAATGCTGATAGATTTTACACATCATATGAAACGTAGATTTATTACAGAGTTTATGTCCAAATTTTTTTTTGTATTTTTTGACATTCAAGCTTTTTTAAGGAAAATTAAGCTTTGTTTTTTTTCAGCCAAGCTTTTTACATCAGAGGTTCTCAAACGCACACAAAATCACTTGTTGGTGCTGTGTCTGAACCACTTGTAGCTGCTGAACCACTTGTAGCTGCTGAACCACTTGTACTGTCTGAACCACTTGTACTGTCTGAACCACTTGTAGCCGCTGAACCACTTGTAGCAGCTGAACCACTTGTAGCCGCTGAACCACTTGTACTGTCTGAACCACTTGTAGCTGCTGAACCACTTGTAGCTGCTGAACCACTTGTAGCTGCTGAACCACTTGTAGCTGCTGAACCACTTGTAGCTGCTGAACCACTTGTAGCTGCTGAACCACTTGTAGCAGCTGAACCACTTGTAGCCGCTGAACCACTTGTAGCCGCTGAACCACTTGTAGCTGCTGAACCACTTGTAGCCGCTGAACCACTTGTACTGTCTGAACCACTTGTAGCTGCTGAACCACTTGTAGCCGCTGAACCACTTGTAGCTGCTGAACCACTTGTAGCCGCTGAACCACTTGTACTGTCTGAACCACTTGTAGCTGCTGAACCACTTGTAGCCGCTGAACCACTTGTACTGTCTGAACCACTTGTAGCAGCTGAACCACTTGTAGCAGCTGAACCACTTGTAGCAGCTGAACCACTTGTAGCTGCATCACCTGCATCAGGACGATGCACCTCGACTGTGGTGTCAGATTTTTCATTTAATTTTCTTTTACCTGACCTGGTCTTGAGCCATCGATCCATCTGATCAGTTGACGCTCAAATTGACCGCGCAGATCATTTATGACGTAAGATCGTAAAACGAACGCACGTAGCTACGTAGCTACGTAGCTATGCTACACTCTATACTAGTCATTTTTAAACAGTTTGAGAAACACTTTTAAACTTATAATATATTAATTTAAAATGTGTTTTACCTATATACTCACGGAACACTCTTTGAGAAAGACTGCTTTAAACTGTGCCATAGTAACCTGCACCACATCAGACAGCAGTGTGAGATATGTCCCTGTGTTTCCAGCCCCCCCCCAGCATCAACACGAAGCTTTTCGGACCTCCAGTCTCAACACAAACACAGAGAAACATACATAACACTCCTACTACCGTAAACACAACCCGGGTGTCTCTCCAGAGAGCTTTTAACGGGCTCAGAGAGCACGAGGCTGCAGGCTGTAAGCTCTGGGTTCAGTCCTGATCTTCACTACTACACCAAGTGGATTTCCTCCTTGAAGCTTTCCGTCTGGGTGTTCCAGTCTTTGACGCGGTGTGTGGTGTGCAGCCATGCCAGATGTAAAGATCTAAATCATAGGTTAAAGAGAGGATACGATGTGGGCCGATGAGGCTGAGTGACGGTTTAAATGCTGCTTTTTCCTTTCTTCTTTTTTTGGTTGGACAAATCCACAGCAATTATAAAGCAGCACAAAGGCAGATATTTCACCAGCAAATGACAAATGTAGTTCAGTGGTCACTTCGAGTGCCTTACAGCACCATGCCTGCCACGGTTCCTACAGCTTACAGCTAGATTTAAGACCTTTTAAGACTTTTTTACAAGACCAACTTTACAATAACCAAATAAAAAGACAATTTCGCCCAAATGTTGATTTAACATCGGCAGTTTTGTGTTTCTCTCTCTGCCTTGATTCCCATCGGGCTGAGTTTAAAAGACTTCCTGAACAAAATACGCCGTGCCTCCCAGGAACCCTGCGATGGAAACACATGTTAGACTGAAAAAGATAAATAAAAATACAATCGTTTTTCTGTATGTAGCACTTAAATTGGTTGGCTTATTTGAAGCTATTGTTCTGCAAGATTCTTGCGGTTCAGAGTTTGTATCCTCATGGTTGTTTGCACTTATTGTAAGTCGCTTTGGACAAAAGCATCAGCTAAATGAACTGTGATGTAATGTGATAAGCAGCACACGAAGCAACTGGCAAGTTTTCTGCTCCGTCTTTGAAGATTTACAAGACTGCAACATTGTTTGTTGACATGCTGGAAGGTGTGGCAGCTCTAAGTTGACGGTCTGTAGGCTGAACCCACTGTACTTCATGTACTTCCTTTTTTAAGCAGCTCTTGAACTCCGTTACACTCTGAGCATATTAGATATCAGGTGCATAAATAAAGCAGCCTAATCCTTTGGAAGATTGTCAAGAATTTCACAACTGACTGTCGTGGATTATATATCATGGAGACATGGATTAAGGGCAGTCATTACTGAAATGGAAAACCTGTATTTGAACATTGTCGCTCCAACACACACCTTCATTCACACAGCTGGAGAAGCAATAAGCAATCAGTCCAATAAGCTGATACTGCCACGGTAAGACAAGGAAAAACACACACATTGTACTAACTTTTATATATGATACTAAGGCAAACTTTGGGATGTTTGCTGATGCTACTGTGCTCAGTTTGAGATCTAGTTTCAGCTCCAGGCCTGTAGCACACGGCTTGATTTTAGCATCCTGATCGAGCTGTTGTGTGGGCGAGTTGACGACGTTTCTATCGCGGCCAAACACATAAGGGTGAAGAAGAAGAAGAAGAAGGGTCATTTACGTGAGTTTGTTTTTAGAGAGACGACAAACTTCTGTCTGTAAGGGCCGATGCAGAAATCGACAGACAAATTCAAGAAACGCCAAGAGACGCGGTTGTTTATGACCAAACTACGGATAATCTACGTGACCGTGGTGTAATCCGCGTCATGTCCTGCCTCCTGCACACTCTACCCAGGCGCCCCCCCCTCTTCAAAACCAAAGTATTTCCAGTCAGTGAGCACGCTTGTCATCCCACCTGACAGGACCTACGGCCCGAGATCAGCTGGAACAGAGACATCAGCACGCTGCACGAGTGGATTGTTAACACACAATGTTCCGCCTGCCTTGATCACCCTCAACGTTTCACTTACAAGCGGCTGCAGATTGCGTGTTTGCCCTTAACAACGAGGGTGAGTACATTTGAAATCTGGTCACTAACCAGCTCCGCGCCTCTCTCGTCTGTCACAGTGTAGCTGCCATCATGCGCTCAGACTTAGGCTGGTACAGAGCGAAGGTCCTGCAGCAGAAACAAACCCAGTCCCAGCTTAATTAAAAGGGGTGCAGCCGGTATGAGCAGGGGACAGCAGCTGCAGTGAGTCTCCCTCCCTGCATATGTGCTGTGAAGTGTCTGACATCATGGGGAAAGGGGGAAAAGCCTCAGCTCCAAATCTTCCATCTGACCTCCACCCAGACTACAGAGACAACACTTGGCTGTCATGATGAGCCACACCCTCCTCTCCTCACTTGTCCTCGGCTTCATGACATCCACAGAAGACCCTGAAATCTCTCCTCACTCCTTTTCTTTTCATTCCCTGCAAGGAGAAATGTCTCTTCAACTTAACTCAGGAATTCATAATGTCTCACAGACCCTCAAGGGACGAAGAAATGCTAAGGGAGGGTGGAGATGGAGAATTGAGGCTTAGACTAATTATTTGCATTATTGATTAATCCATCTGGGCTTTTTTTTATTAAATGTTAAGTCTATAAAATATCCAAAAAAGGTCATGACTGAAGCAATGCTTCTCTAAAACCCAGAGGTACTTAATTTAAATTTTAAAAAAAGCAGAAAATCTTCACATTTGAGAAGGCACAACAACTTAATGATTCTTCTTTAATTGCTGTCGATTTCTTTTCTTTTAATCAACACAGTGGTTCTCAACCGTTTTGCTTTATATCTTAAACAATAATCCAAACTTTAAAAATAACAATTTCATTTTTTTATTTTTATTTTATAGGCCAACTGTATATTTAAAAGTTTTCTTACACTCCTCTAACAAGTGAACTGATAAATCAACAAATTGTTTCAGAACAGTCCTCGAGGTCAGTGATCGGTTCTTAAACGTTTTCAGATTCACTCATTTAAATTATGATGATGTAAAAAACTATATATATTGTTTTTACAAAAAGCTCAAATAATGTTTGAACTTTTAAAATCTATAATAGTTAATAGATTATAAACGTCTATAACTTAAATTATATGTTTAATACATGTCTAAAATCTTTCTTATTTATCTTGTGTTGTTATTCCACATAACTAAGACTATATTAGGATAACATGTCAAATTTTTCTATGACGTTTTTCCAAATTTTTCAACTATGACTTTAAAAAAATAAAATAAAAATGTTCTGATATAATCCTCTGCTTTAGGTAATAATGTAGCAGACCAATATTACACTGTCCATCTTCTTGTGCTGTGCAGAAAAAAATAAAATACCACTCAGTGTAGCCATGGAAACCAAATACAGTCCACTTTACTACTACTTCCTACTCCAGCGCCGAACGTGAGGACTATTTTTGTTTCTGCACAGACGGGTGGCGAAAGTTGACTTTTCTGCCCTGCCCACACCCTGCTGCTTTTAAAGAAAACATGAGATCATTTTTGGAGGAAAAAAAATCGGAAAGGAATCAACAACAGGTTAGGAATGTTATCCATGCACATCCTCAGACAGGAAGTGGCTGTAACAGCACACGCCGCGGAGTGACGTCTTCGAACTGCGGAGGAATAACAGATAACACTCCTGCAGTGGGAGGACACTTTTAAATAAATGGCACTCTGAATGGAAACTTTACAATAACCAAAATTAAAGAAAAAAAGTCATCAATTACTTAGCGTTGTTTATTGTAACGTAAAATATTTCCCCATGTCGTCGCTAGCTAGCAGACAAGCAACAAATGAAATCTGAGTGTTGTTGGTTCCACTATCCTGATCTTTGTTATGCTAATGCAAGAGATGTATGTCGCCAATTATTTTGAGATTTCAAATTGCAATGAAAATAATTATTCATAAAATCCTACTTCCCATGTCTGAGCATTTTTAAGACTTTTGAAAGAGTGCTGTATGTCATTTTAATACCAATAAAGGCCTTATCTTTATGTATTCAATGACTTTAAGGATCCGCAGGAACCCGGCTGCACACTGATGCATCATGGGAGTACAGCACAGCGGCTGTCCTCTGCATTATAGTGGCTTTATGTGATCATTTATTCAAAATGTTACTCTTAAACATTTATTTTTCCTTCATGTTCACTGAAAAAAAAGGGCTGAAAAAACCCTCGAGAGGCACGAATGCAAAGAAAGAAAAGGTAACTTGATGATTGATAGCAGCTCCTGTCCAATGTTTTTTTATCCATCCCTTAATTAACTCATTAAAATAGTTTCAGCAGTGCAATGAAACTTAAAACTCGTTTCCAAAACAGTCCATCCATTTTGTTAGCGGATTAGAAAACTGGAACCAGCAGCTGCTCTGTACTCTGTGTCAGAAGCAGCGCTGGGCTACAACCGCAGATGTCCATGGACCAACTCCAGCTGCTGTTTTTACGTGAGCCTGTGTGGGGAGAGGCTGTAAAAAGATATCGAAACCTATAGCCCCAAACAATCTGGCTCTGATAGAAGCTAGGGAGCCAAAGTGGGAGAGGAAGATTGAGAAATAATAGCAATAATGTGATCGCCTTTCAGATGTGGCTCAACTCGGCCGTTTTGACTTAAAGGGTAACTTCGGTATTTTTCAACCAGTATTGAGCGAGAGCGCTGCAGCCGCTTAACATCATTGCACGTCCACTAAAAGTTTGTTTCTGCATTGACAGGCTCGGATTGTTTTATCTGTCCGACAACATTGTGGAAAGGAGCGGTGTGAATGTAAGAGTTGGAGAGAGGAGCGAAGCTGTTGTCACAGTGTTCTGTGTTGAGTGTTCGCTCAAAGACTTTACATGTCGAGGCTGAATATTACGCAGAGTTTTCGATAATATGGATGCGGTGCGAGATTCCCCAATGAGACTTCTCCTTCACAACCGGAGCGGATGAAGTGAAAGGTGAAGACAAACTTTGTATTTCTCTGCAGGCTCGTCTACATAATGCTGTCAGACACTTATAATAACACAGTGGCACAATTGCCCGAGCGATCACACTGCAGCGCTCTCACTCAATACTGGACCGACTTCAAAAATAGTTTTGCCCATTAGTGCCTTAGACACAAAAACATGAGAGCTTAGGGTCCAGCTTGAAAAATACCCTTAAAAAAAAGAAAAACAACACACACACGGTACAAGTGAATAAGGTCCAAACTCAGGACCTCCAGCGAAAGGGCACAGCCTTGTGTTTTCAATTAGGAAGTACAATGCATGGCTTCAGCGACGTGCCTTTCACCGAACATTAATTACCAGGAGCAATTATCCTGGCAGTCGAAAGGCCTCAGCCAAGACTCATTAGGTGCTTTTATTTCCCAGATAAACAGCATACCCTTCCATGAAGAGAGCCCCCAACATACACCGTGTGCTAAGCTTTATCTTGGTGCTGGGCGTGACATCCGCGTAGCCTTGGATCAATCGGTGTGAGGGGGATCACGGAGCTGTTGCGGAAGTTTTAGTTCGGAGCCGGTGTGAAAAAAGGCAGGGATGACACAAGCAGCAGAGAGTGCGTCCAAGCTCTTGTTTTGGAGTTCACACTGAAACCTCGGGGGTTGCTCATTAGCCGCACACGCAGGCGAGCAGTGAGATCTGGAGTTTCTCGGCCTTGTCCCGCCAAATTTTCTAGGCTTAAAAATGAAGGAGGGGGCTTATTTTCCCTTGCTTCATGCTGGTAAAAACCAACAGCTGTTAAATTGCAGCAGGGTGCCAGGGGAACAAGGAACAACAAGCTCACCAGAACTGCAGTAATTGGGGAAAAGGAAGATTTGAAGCGAACACAGCGTCTGCTTTTCATTAAGATCGTTTCACTACGTACATATTAGTTGATAGATGATCTACTCCTCCAACTCCTTTTTCTGCAGGCTCCTTTAGTTAGTGGCAACGGCGGTTTTGTTTTCTTATCATTAATATGTTTTCTTTGGAAGAGACACGAGACAAATGTATAATTTGTGATATTGGGCTATATAAATAAACTTGATTTGATTTGATGAGGATAATTCAGAGAGGGAAAAGACTTTTGAAATGTCCTCCCCTTGTTACGGTGGTGGTGCCATGAGAGCAGACTCTGGGGACAGGCGGCGTTTGTTGGAATATTTTAAAGGTTTCAGCTGTTTTTCTCTCACATGTGCAAATCACTGAAGCGAACTGGCCGTTTGACAGAACACAGGCTCCAGGTTTAATTACTCTGCGAGCTCATGTGGCTCCTCAGCCGTAACTTTGGGCCCAAGTGGACACACACCCAGCGCTGACATAAAAGCACTATCTGCCAAGGCTTGAGTCAAAAAAAAGGAGCCACACCCTCCAGCAGATGACGTGAATCAAACTTCACCATCACAGCTTTGGGACTGAAGGAATGCTGCTCAATAGCTGGAGGCCATGAGAATGAGAGAGTGGCAATATTCTGCCCCTGTTTACGTTGGCAGAGCCAAGTTTGCTTGTCTGAGAAACAAAGACTTGAACGTTTCTGTGCAGCCTGCGCTGGCCTTTTCAAGGGTTTCATCTGGACAATTTCCCTCCATTTTCTCTAAGAAAATACAGCACTGTGTGAGCTCTTGCGTCTCTTCCTACTTTGTATTCTATCGGTTCAGTTTGTGCCATCTTGAACGGCTTGTATCAGTGTAGGCCCCCACAGTGTGAGTATTATAATGATGTATATTGAACATTTATGGCTTTGCACACGCACGGACACATTGGAAATCTCCCAACCACAAGCGAATATCTTGGTTAAATGTGGTATATATTCCAACGGAATTGGTCACAGCTCATCCAGCCGTGTCTGAGGTTCAGACCGAGCAACAGAAATTGTAGATGACAACCTGAAAAGAGCGAGACAACATGTTTTTCCCCTTCTTCTTCTCCGCCGCAGATTTTAAAGCTTGGGTTTTCCCCCAAAATTTGGAGCGAGCGACTGCTTACAACATACTCCAAGAGGCGTTGAATGACATCATCCAACATTGCAGTCAATGCCCATTTCAGCGCTACATATTTGCACGCCTGCATAACTACTGAATGACAGCCATGGGAAGGGAGAGAAGAAACCGAATGCGTTTGCCAGAGAGTCGGAGTGATTGACGAAGATGTTTGCTTGGATTAAGAAAGTCAAACACATTCACTTATCAAGTGCATCAAAGGCTCTCATCCTTTACTCTTGTTTGCCGGAATCAGTGCTTAAAGCCTACAAATCTAAACTCTAAATGTTTGCCAGCTACAAGTGTTAGTAACTGGGGGTTTCACCAGAGGCTCCATACATGTCCGATTTCTCCATCTTTGCTTTGACCAACTTCCTGCCAATCCCGCTGATCTCATCAAAAAAAAACAACTCAGCACTATGCAACGGACTGAAAAAAGCAATCGTTACCAAAAGTTTAATTTGTATTTAATAATTTATATGATAAAAGATTGATACTTGATACTATGCTGTATCGAGTTTTCCCCCCAGCCCTAATGTTAAGTTTTATTTGAGTTCTACATAAGCACTTTAATTGCACTTTTATCTGCAGCCTACAGTATGTCCATAAACTGGTTTCTGGCCTTTGAGAAATTACGAGACAGAGAGAGAGAAAAGTTCTCTGTTTTGTAGAAATACTATGTTTTTAAGGCTGGCCTAAGATCTGCTGCCACACCCATCCTCCCCTCTGGGGATAATGACATCACTGCCAGCGGACCTGAAGTGGCGTTCATTAAACCTGCCGATACACAGCGACTACGCAAGACACCAACGGGAGCTGAGCAGCGGAGCGCCTCTGCATGCAGCAGTGTAGAGTGACTTAACAAAGAGTCTTCTTCATGGAGAAGAGAGCCATGATGGAGCATGAAACATGTTAAATTGTTTGTGCCTTTCAATGCACAATAATGTCATTGGGGCCCAGACCTCTGACCCCTTCTGCGGCAGCCACAAAGTCCTATATAGTGAGGGGAGTTAATGAGGAGACAGATCGTCTCTTGTGACTCGTCTGGTGGTGCAAATCGATCAAAACAAAAACAGAGTACACAAGTATGTAGGAAGATCGCCACAGAGCAGGAGAACTAGCGGGATGAAGATTGTAGCAATAAACCATCGCATGTATTGGAGAGGTTTTCCATTTTTGTTTCTTTGCAGCCATATGTGACCATGCCTCTGAAAAATGTGCACCTCGTTGCCATTTGGACACAAGTGTCAACAGTGTAGCGGGACTGTGTGAGCGGAGGACTGCTGCTGGATGTGGTGAGGCGTCGAGGCTGGGTCAGCAGACTGGAGACAACACCCTTGTGATACTGTTAAAAGTGGAAATCAGAGGCTGCCTGCTAAAACCTCAAAAAAAAAATGTCGGATCCTATTCCAGATCACTTGAAACTTAAATTATAGAGATAATAACTTTGGAGAAATACAGAGATAAGAAGATAGAATAATGGCTGTTTTTCAATCAAGATCACAAACAAAGAAACACTTGATTATTAGTTGTGTCCCGGTATCATTTCTCAGCGGGGTGCCCAGAATAATGACATTCCCACGTAAATCTAATTACCATCTGATGCTGCTGATGCCCACGCTATGTGGCGCGCCATTTTATTGTGAAAACTACGACCACGTTCCGCCATCTCGTAATCCTTTCCCTTTTAAAGTAAACCCTCAGTTATTTTCATCACCCCTCCTCGTCTTCCCAAGGTCACCCCGAACACCTCCCCGCCCCCTGTGGCCATAGAAGGCTCTGCAGCAGTCGTTACATCGGGCTGAACCAGCAACGCCGTCCAAGCCGTACATCACCCTGCAATTAGCATCGCCTGTCTCAGACTGATATTGAGCGGACCGCCCAGTGACTCCACACATGATCGCACGCACGCAAAGACAACATACACACTGTTCGCAGATCTGCAGGGAACTATTTTTGCTCTGAATCCACGTCATATGTGGTCACACATGTCACATAGACATTAAATATCTTCATAACTCATCGAAGTTATACGAAACATACATATCTATTTAGATGCTGGGCTCCATGCTTGGTTTTAATCATTTTACACACGCATTATCTCCACCCAGATGCACCGCAGGATGTAAAGCATAATTATTCTCAAATGCAACTTTCCACTCCTCAGCAGACCCTTTGTGTCTGCAGCCACCCCGCCTCTAACCATGCCTCTCTGTATCTGTGTGCAACCTCATGGTAGAACACATCAAAGCAAACCCCCCAACTACCATGTAAAAAAAACTGTTTCAACAGGGACACAATTTTACCCACTTTAATGTCAGAGACAAAAACTTATTTCTAGGAAGAGAAGGGAATCAAAGTTGCAGAAGCAGCTCCTGTAATCGATACTTAGAAGAGTACTCACTGCTGAGCAACAGAGCGCAGATCAGCAGCGCTCCGGCCGTCCTTCTCCAGAGTCCATTCATTCTCCACATGGACGCAGCCATCCTCTCAGGTCAGACTCAGTGCAGCCGGTGGGACTGTGTAAGGGTAGAAAGTGTGCTCGGTGATAATGAGGGAGTGTGTGAGGGCCGGGGGAGTTTCCTGTGAGGTCTAAGTGAGCGGGACAGTCAGGCAGGATAAAGCCTGGCTTGTGTTCTCTCTTTATACGGCCCCACTCCTTCGGCCTCCCTCTCTTTCTGCTCTGTCCACACCCCTTTTCTAACTGACTGCCGTTAACCCATTTCCCCCAATGCAACCATCCCTGCCTGCTCCCATGTCCCCGTATGTGTGTGTGAGTGAGTGTGTGTGTGTGAGTGTGTGAGTGAGTGAGTGTGTGTGTGTGCACATGTACAGCAGGCAGCACCAGATGTTAATGGGTGATATCCTGTTGAGCTTTATCTTTATTGCCGTTTTGTTTCCTGATGAAAAATTTTGAGTGATATTGTAATATGAGAGGGAAAGATACATCATTATTCTCATTTTCAATGAAAAACATTAAAACTGGAACAGCTCTCGGAGCGAGCAAAAAAGGCCAACGGTGCGTTCACAGGCTCCTCGGATGGTCCCATTTCCAATGTTGGGAAGTCGTTCTTCCGACTTCGGTGTCGATATTGTATTGATTGGAAGATGTATTGTATGTAATTTACTCAGAGCGTTTAAACCACACGTTCACAGCCGTTTACGTGACTTTCCCCAGACGAGAACAAATTTTTTCAACACCACATGAATACAGCACAAATGCCCCATCTCTGCAGCACGACAATATTTAACTTAAAATAGTATTCAGAGACACACATTTCACCTTCAACAAATATTGTTAATTGA
Source organism: Bovichtus diacanthus (assembly GCA_943590825.1). Classification (NCBI taxonomy): domain Eukaryota; kingdom Metazoa; phylum Chordata; class Actinopteri; order Perciformes; family Bovichtidae; genus Bovichtus; species Bovichtus diacanthus. The sequence goes on along the minus strand of CALSBV010012179.1, from coordinate 1,489,352 downwards.
ACGTTGCAATAGGCCATATTGGGAGTTCGATGAAATTACGATGAATTGTTCAGCCCGACGGTGGAAAACAAATACACTTTCAACACTTTCAGATGAAGTTCACACACATTGGAAATATATACAACACAACAGGCGTTAAAGAAGCTGAGGTTGTCCTTATTCTCTTTTTGTAAGATGCACCTGGTAAAGGAAGCCCCCCCCCGCCGCCGCCGCCGCCTACATGTTGTGTACATAGCTGAGAGGCCTGTAAAAGCACATGGCGTCACACACATGCTCGGCCCCGCTTTTTGTGCGTCCCTGGACAGATGACTAACAGCCTACAGTGAGTCATCCACTCAACCGCACATGCACGCTTACATGTACTGTGCACATGCTTGTAAAAGAAATGCTGTAACACACACTCAGTGACATCATAGACAAAACACACGATGCCGCTTCGGAATTGCACCGCATCAGCAGAAAGTGACAAAGTGTTGCAGCAATGTGTCGTAGAAGTGCGGTGCTGGGTGTTCACCGTGTTCACACAGAGGACCCACGCAGGCCACATCTGGAAGCGCTGCCTGGAGACGTGCTTGTCAAACAATGCAACCATATGGGGCTGAATCACGCCAAGTTCAGGCCGGGGTGTCTGGGGACGGGCGCTCCGCCTGCTCAGCCTGATGTTTCAGAACAGATACTTGTCAAAGTTGTTGACCCCCAAAATGAGCCCTCTGTATGTATCAGTTACTCACCCTGTGTTACTTTGAATTCTGGCAGAAAACTTTGCTTTTCTCTCCTGCTTCCACGGGGGAACGAAGAATTAAGAAAACAGAGAAAAGTCTTGATGAATTGAAGCAAATAGTTGCCGCTTTGAACAAAATTGACAAACTCTCACACAACTCGTGCAGAATAATCCAAGTCTCATTTATCCAGTCCCTGCTCGCTACTTCACAAAACACAGGACATTTTTTTACTAAAACTGCACTAAATGAAGACGCTTCAGCATAAACAGTCTCACGCTTGCACAGCCGCGCTACTCTTCTTGTGTCAGTCCGGACTCTTTTTCTTTTAGGCTTTCGTACGCCTGTGTGTAGGTAATGCACTGTCTATGGATAAGGATATGTGTGTACATGTAGCAACATCATCACGCAGAAACCCACGTCAGGTAATGTGGGAAAAGCTTTTTGGAAGGGTGTGTGAAATATAGCATTTTGACACCAACACGCACGCACTTCGACCACAATGTCAATGTTTGCATTTCAAAACATAAGAAACACTTCTGGGAAGCTACACAATGATAAAACTAAAAACCAAGCACAAATAATGGAGCCCTTTAAGTCCAAAACTTTAGGAGTTTTTGAACATGTCTCGCTGGGAATCAGTTCACTCATTTCAATGATTTAAGTGTGCTTTTTTCCCCCCAGATTTATATGCTGGGATCAGAGATACTATTTAAAACAGAAGAAACATCTACAAACACTGGGAAAAAGAAAGCGGCTCAAAACAACTCAAACCAGAATGGGCAGGAACTAATTATGAGTCAAACTATTGTGCTGTGTGACTTATTTCATTAGAAAGTATTAAAGTCAATGTCATAAACAGCTGTGTATAGAAATATCCCTGTGCTGATCTTTAAACCTCAAAAGAAGTTAAATGAATAACATTTAAGCTAGCAATCTCTTTGTGAAGGGCGTGTAACACAGTGGAATAACCCTTTAGAAAAATGTCAATAGACCAGTAAACTGGACAGAGTAATATAAATATGTGGATATATATTCACCATGTTTTCACTTCCATCTTCTACTTTCTCCTGGCGTGATATTGGTTTGTGGACGCATGTGTCCGTCTACAGCTGAAGCCCGGCAGGGGAGTATTTCTGTCCGATTGAACTTACATCTCTCCCTTTAGTCGCCCTCCCTATCTTAACATTTGACTTGGTTTCAAAACGTACAAAGAATCTCTGTGGAGTCTGAGGGGCATTGCCAGGACATCACAAGGATCAGCACATGGTAGCAGAGAATCTGACCCTCGGGGACATGTTTGTGTTTTTCTGTCTTAAAGCCAGATGATAGGAACAATCATAGGAGCATGACTGGCATGTGACTGCACAGCTAGCAGGCATACATACAGTGATATTGATTACATTAAAAGCTCACATTTTGATAAAAATTTATGAATTTGAGATTGCGGCGAGTGATCCGGAGGTTCGATTGCTGTTCCCAATAATAGTCCTGTTGGTGGCCTTTTCTCCCCTCCTGCGTCTCTGCCCGGAGTGCCATCCTGCTTTATTCAGTGCTGTGCTGAATACTAAGTTTTCCCCATGGACAGCAGTAAAACCTGAACTTGCCCTTTATTAATTAATATTAACCATTAATCATTGTGCTTTAAACTTAAAAGGTATAATATGTAACTTGTGTTATATATTTAGTGGAGTTGTGTTCCAGAGCAATGTGTAGTGTCCCTGAAGGCAACGTTTCCTCTCTGCT
>CALSBV010012179.1:1473697-1486487 GCA_943590825.1 Bovichtus diacanthus | reverse complement strand
TGCACCAGGAACACTGAAGGAACCCTAACTCCCATGATGCACCGCTGCTGCACCACCACACCAAACTCCCATGATTCACCGCAGCTTTCGTTATTGTTTTCATTCAGACCCCTAGTGGCAGGAATGTACATATTCTGCGTTTAACACCTGTTTCGTTCATGTTGTTGATTCTCCTTAGTTTTTAACTGGTAATTGTGAAGAAGCTGAAAAGAACATTAAGCCATTAAAAGAGCTGAATGTGACTTTATCTGGGACACTATAAGATAGGATCAGTGGCACAATGATTCAATTCATTTGTGAAAAAACAAACCTTCCTGGAAGCTGAGAGGCTTTCCTGCTTTCCCTTTCATCAGTGGGGCTGCAAGTGTTTGTTAGGAGGGTGAATGCAGACTGACTTCGCTTGGAAAGACTTCCCAGGCACAGATTTCCATCATGATTTGACCAACAGAATGGAGGAAACGATGGAGAATCCTCCCTCTCCGTGTAATGTCTCCATTCAGCCTGATTGGCTCCTCTCCTCCCTCATCATCCTGCTGACCGACCCATCTATCGCCACTCCCACATCTAAATTCCTCTTCCGTTTCCTGCCGTTCTCCCTGTGCGAGATGTTTCCTAGCAGCCAGGAATCCACCCTGCCCTGTGAGGCCAGACGTGTGCAGACAGACCCAGAGATGACCCCAAACCAGAGAAAGACAAACATGGAAACATATTTATACTCACCTTTAACCTCATGGCTTGTGCTATCTCGATGCCCTGCCTTCCTGTTACACAAGACCGTGTGAAACGGGACAGACCTGGCCAAATGTTTCCGCACCACGATGGCGGGGCAGCACTAGAGTCCAGTTTGTCACCGAGGGAGCCGGGTGGAAAGAGCAACACAGGAAGACAAACTGGCGGTGACAGAACAGCCAGACCTCTGCAGAATACTCCATGCAGAGCATCCCTCGTACCTGGAGACGTACCCGTCAAAGGTGCAATGTGTTATGGCCACGTACTCAACAACAATGCCGACAAGACACAACTCTGAGAGTCGTTAGTAAACGTTAGCCATCTTTGTGTTTACTGTGCCACTAAAGCGGTACGCTCCGTGTACGCTGTGACGGTGGAGACGAGAAAACGACTTGTGTTTTAGTTCGCCAGGAGGCTACTTCGACGGCGGCAACTCTGACTTTTGGTCGGTGGCTCGAAGTCGGCCAGTGCAAACCTCAGCTGCCAATCGCTCTCATTCCGGTATGTCGGCCTCCTGGCGGCAAGGAGGACAGAAAGATGGGTGTGGCTCGTTTTCTCGTTTCTGCCACTTTGGATTTAATCCAATAATCAACTATCGAAGCGAACACGAACCCTGGACATTCAGCGTGATTGACACGCCCTCTCATGTTGGACTAAGTGCAGACTGCCGCTACGGCGACTCACAATCGCCTCTAGTGGAAACAAGTGTATTACAGGACCGGACGAATGGGAGTCAGTTAAAACTGCTAATCTCAGTAGATCTGCAACACAATACATAGACGTCGTTGACATAAAGGCAACGCTGTTACCTCTTCACATAATGTTCATTTAAAAAAAATAATAATAATAATGTTTTAAACTATAATTCTGGCCATAACTTATCTGAAATCGAATGGTGCTGGTATCAATTACTAAACCAAAAACAAAGAAGGAAGAAAGTTGAAGGCACAAAGCTTTCAGAAGATGATGTCACCATTGCATTACCTGACACCACTGAGGAGTCCTGTTGAGGGAAACACACTGCCAGAGGAGACAGAAGCAAACTGTTAATACAACACAGGCCTCTTTTCTTATTACATCAACGCAAAGAATGTTTGTGTGTGAACGCACACAATAATGTTGAATATATCCTGCAGGAACAATAAACTGAATATTTGATCCACGCCGCCGATAATCTTGTGTAAATCTCGGGAAACTTTCCCTCTCTTATTCGTTTAGTTGCGATATGCATGACCTGATTGCTTTATTGATCGAGAGTTCTGCACTGTTGTACTTTCCAAAACACGGAGCCCATAGCCAAAAAGTCCTCCCACCTTTAACTCTCCTCCGTTCTCTCCATCGACTTGATCCCGTACAGATGTTCTTCTTTAGCACTCCCCTTTGGAGGGAGTCTACTCCTATTGTTCATAGAATCAATCCCATGGTCCCAGCCCAACGCAGACATACTCTCGGACACGTATGATCAGGAACATAACACAGTGTGGAAAATGAGTCAACATAGCAACAACACTTTTTTGGAAAATCCCAGCTCAGTAGGAGAGCATGTTATTATCCTCTCATACACACTTTCTGTCTCTCCACAACTTCACTTTGAGTCTCCTCTTCGTCCCCAGCTTCCTCGTGTCCTTTTTTTTTTTTTTTTTTTGGAAAGGGCAAACTCTGCAGGCCTGTAACTAGCCCTAATTGGCTCTGATTGGGTGGCTCGGTAGACATCTTGAAGTGATTTATGCTCAAGGTTGAGAGGCTGGTGAAGGTTGGGAGCGCTTTGGGTCTCAGAGATTCTCAATCATAACCCCAGGAGCTTTAAAACCACCATCCAGATTTCCTTTGGAGTGTATCTATTAAGAGCCTATGCATATTAATGCAGAGGAAAGCACTTGCAAAGAATGAGAGCAAAGCATTAAAGTACTTCAAAAAGGCATTTTTACGAATCACATTTCACTGCTTCACGTTTTTGATTTGTAATTCCAGTTTTTGCAATTATATTGAGCAATCATTTATTTGTCCTTAATGTCCAAGTTATATAACTTTTTAGATTTTATTATGTGCCACAAAAAGGCGAGGAGGGGGAAGAACGAGGACGAGAAACGAAAGAGTGTCAACTTATAATTTTCATCTGCACTATGCAAAACAGTCCTCCAGTTTTTGGTGCCAAATAAATATCCTGGATTGTTCTTTTCCTCCATCGCAACTAAGAGGGAGCAGAGAAAGTGAGAGAGCAGATGAGAGCGCCCCACCATAGCATTGGCATCCTGGAAGTACATAATAAACTGTGTGTGTTCTGGCAGCACATGGCCAGATAAGGTCTGTGGGATTAATTCATTAGAGAGCTGGCGGCTCATATGGCTCTCATTACATGTATCTGTTCGATTTATCGCTGAAGCACGTTCACGAAAATCAAATTGTCGACAGTAACAGACGTCTTGCAGTAGAAAACTGGGTAATTCTAGCCAGTTGTATTGACTGATATTATGGTGCCTAGGGGCCCCATTAAAAACCAACATAAAGTTCAAATACAGCTTCGCTGAAACAGATGTTCAACATTTACATTATTCATTTGGTTCACCACAATATGAAGGACTATACTTATTTCTTTAATGACTCTTACTGAACTGGTAAATGCAGGTGTTTACATGAAACTAGCAGTTACAGGCTTAACTTAATTTTTTAACTGCTTTTCGTTCCGTTGAGTGCTTAATTTTACAGGAAAATATGAGCCCAGAGCTATTTCACACAGTAGTCCATGAGATGGCACTGCAGGACCGGGCTTTTAAAAGCATCTCGAGCCTGCCACAAAGAGCAGAGAGATTTCTGAAGGACTCAACTCTGCACTCTTGTGGCGACAGGAAAAACTAAACATCTCCTCTTGTGTTACATTTGCCCAACTCTTGCCATATTAAACGAACGGAGCTGACAAAAGGAAAATCACCTATATTATTGTGAGGGGGCCTCGAAGAAAGACAAACTAAGCCAATGGGTAAAGGAAGACGGCAAATAAAAAGAGTCTCAGACAACATGTGTCCAACATCAGATCAGGAGCCTCCAGACTTCACAATGCAGAGCTTTTCATTCAACCTACCATAAAACGTCTGGAGTGTTTTTTTTGGATATGGTGATGAGCGGATGAGGTGATGAGCGGATGAGGTGTGTGCGTGTGTGTGTGTGTGTGTGTGTGTGTGTGTGTGTGTGTGTGTGTGTGTTTTTTGAAGCAGGGAGCTGTACACCTCACGCCAGTCGTTCTCTGAAGTTTTGCTCTGGGCTCGTCGGGAGACGCTCAGGTCCTCCACATCAAATATTCATTTCTCAGAAACTCCTAAGCCTTAAATAATTCTCAAAGAAGTGTGCTGAAAGCGAGCCCTTGCAATCCCAGGCACGTTTCTATCTGGACAATGGGTTCAAGGGAGCACGAGGAGGGAGACATAAAGAGTGGGGGGGCAGAGAGTGGGACAGTGAGTGGGAATTGGATCCATTGTGTGGGCCCATAACAGATGGGTCACTTTAAGAGGCATCAACTGAGTATACAGTGTGCAACATGTTAGATAAAACACTAACTGTTAAAGGAAGTAGTGTAATGTTTTAAACATGATGCTTTATAATGACAAATAAAGGCCTTGACACACCGGGGGGGCGGTGTGACGAATAGACGACATGAAAATGCTAAATACTCGTCTGCAAATATTATATGTCTAGGGCTTTTTTTTTTGAAAGGCAAGGAGAAAGGAGGAATAAAGTTTGCCGTCTTGGTTGTTTTAAAATCCTCATAAATATAGGCGCATGGAGGCTCTTTATTCGGTGTGCGAAAGATCAGGAAAAAAAACGACCCTTATTGCCACGTAATATTTGTGTTCTGTGTGAAAGTATTCATGAAAAAAACAAGTAAAAAAAAAATATATCAATGTGCGCGAAAACAAAGCCCCCGGTGTGCAAAGGTCTTAAAAATCATGGCAGTCAACGTTTAATATTCTGATTAATCACCTTTTGGACATTTTAACTACCATGAAGGGCTTAGGAGAAAGCACTCTCAAAATATTGGACGGATATTATCTATTTATTTAGCGGGAAAAGTCTTAATGTCACGGTTTTTGAAAAACTACTTTCATTGTAAGTGAGCAGGTCAGGCTCCACGCTGTCAGTCTGTGTGATAACAATCATCACCTGATCTCATCTCATCTGACCTGCTCTCATCCACGACTTTATTCCAACCACAATTACACCATACCGGATGGATGATCTCGCACTCATTACCCCTCCATATCGGAGATCCTGACTGAACGAATCTGTCCCCTCTGGTGAGCGTGTGTGGCAGGTGGTGTGTCGACTTGGCCCCCCGCCCCAGTCCTCGGCCCTGGCGCGCTGATAAGAGCTCAGCGTGGAGAATCAGACAGCGGCGCTCTGGCCTTTCAGAAGAGAGCAGGGGAAAATGAGCCATGAAGGAAATCGGCGGTGATTATCTTTATTATCAGCCAGGGGAGTAACTGTGGAAACGGCAACCTGTGCGGGGGGGGGGGGGGGGGCACAAGCTGTTCCAGCAGCATGCTGATTGGCCCATACAAGCTCCAGTGGTAATTAACATCTGCATATGCAAACGAGTGCTCCAGCTCGGGAAATTTGGCAGGCGTTTCTCACCTGCACCCTGTGCCTGACAGCAGCAGGGTAGTTGAGTTTGTGTCACTGTGTGTAAGTGTGTGTGGGTACACAGGGAGCAGACACACACACACAATCTAATTATGCGCGTTCTGTGACTTCGTATGCACAACACAACCCTCTTGCGGGGTGCACTTGTGTATTTTAATGTCCCTGTGTATTTGCATAGCTTAAAAAATACTTACGCCGGCGCTTTTTGGAAGCACAGTTGGTATGGGTGTACCGGGGGCACTGGGTCGCATGGACACCATCCTCCCACCTCTTTGTTTTTGCTGCGCGGTGCTAAAAGAGATGAGGCCACACAACGGGAGGCTGTCAGTGGGCCTGGTGGGAGAGCATCATTACCATCTAAGGGAGCAGGGACAAGTCACATCCAGAGAACGACACCGATGGTCAGCCTGGCCCGCTCATAGGGACAGTCCCAGTGCTCAGAAAAGTGGAAGGACGTGTTGTCGGCCAATGGCCGGGGGGGAACTTCCTACACGCGCATGCATGAGCGAAGCGGTTAGTTAATAACTATGCTGTTTGCCTTTTCTTTGAACGTGGATGAATCCCGGCTCTTGTTATGAACCTGTTTGTTCATGTGTGTGCCGTTTTCGAACATCGTACCATCTCCCGTGTGTGTGAGGCGAACACAGGCTGCTGAATGAGTCTCCGACCTGTGAATTATGCAGGGCGTGTGCTGTACTGTGGAGTTCTAATGAGAGACAGGCTAGCGGGCGGCAGGCGAGACGGGCTGCAGAGCAACACCGAGAATGACAGCTCCAACAGCGGGAAGCCAGGCTATAAATAGAGCCTGTGCTGAGACTTCATGACACCTGGATTCACATGCGTTCGCAATTTCCCTTCCGACCAACTTCCACCAGCACCCACATCTCTTTCTTGTGTTCTGTTCAGCCTCGGTGCTGCTTCTTCTGTCTTCTCTCTGTCAAAAGGTGCTCCTTCTTTGCTTTCATTTTCAGACGGTCCTGTATTTTGGATTGTATCGCCGCCGCTTTTTGGGTCTTTTTTTCTCCCTTTGATGATAGTATATTTTAAGATTATCTTACCAGGTGAGCTACTGGGGCGCCAATCAGTCAAATTTAAACACCTCAAATGATTTATTAGCTCACATTACTAATTCCAACCTCGTTACTTGTAGTGTAGCATAGGTTAGAGTTTTACATTACGTTATCAGGATGGTGTCTTTGAAATGGGAAAGGGAAACTTTTCTCTTTCTAATGAAATATATGGCTACAAAGTGACAGGCATGAGCTACAGTGGTTTGCCTCACTTTTCCTAAAATAATCTGAATCGGTGGCAAAGTGGAAACAAACCATTAGGGTCAGATCGAGAAGCACTGGGGTCCAACGAGACGTCGGGGTTCGTTTGTTTTCATTGCGGAATAATAACAGACTATTCTTTAAAATAGGGCAGAAATCACCCGTGGCATTCTTTTTTTGCCAACTCACATTACCCTAATTATTTCAGAATTTGCCTTGTAATCCAGGCTGAGAATCCTACCCAGAACGAATGGGATGTCAGCTTTATGCAACTACTTGTAAAGGCATTACAGGGCGTTAAGTCCCGCGTGGATTTGAATTGGTCTCAGCAGTACAGGATTAGAAGCAGCGGGGATTAAACCTTCCCTAGAGGAAATACCGGAGCAGGGGTGGCCAAGGGACTCAAGATATAGAATACATATACAGATAAACTGGCAGCAACAGGAAGCCCGAGAGAATACCACTACTCCACCTCGTAAACTGTCAAACTACACTTTTTAATTAACGTCATTTAAAATGAATGACCACTGCTTTTGCCACAGGTATGACACAGTTAGGTACTCATGTTGTGCAAAGGGGAGTATGATTGCCAGAATTGATTTTCTCACAGTGTGGATGATGAAAACAGCCAACAATCACAACGGCAATGCGATTATTATTAGAGAATAAGCTGGTAGAGACGCAGGGGACTTTACTCGACGCTTTCACAGGCACCCGAACCTCCTTCCTGCCTCGCTCTCTGCCCACTCATCCACTACGCTCTACAGTTTCCTCTGTAATAAAAGACGGCCGCATCCGGAGAGTGGACAAACTCATGAGCCAGTGCCTCAGTGGTCATCCACACAATCTTCCTCTGTGGAATCACCGACCTCAGGGCCATTTCATTCCAACTAAACACACTGACCCACACTTCCATTAGCAACCTAATGTGATTGCAGCCGCTGTGGTGGCGCAGAGAAGCTGAGCACAGTCTCAGCTAACGGAGTTGCATGAAGACAAACAACTGCAATTCAGCATGTTACAGCCATGGGTTCTTCTGTTAGCTGCAAACCTGAAGAGAGTGGGGAATGCAGGATGTATCAAGATAAAGCCAGAGCTACAGGGGATGGGAGAGGGCTGGCCTGTGGGTGTCTGCCTGGCGCCTGTATGTGGGGGTTTGGAGATGTGCCTGACGGGGGCCAGAAATTGGCCTACACCTTAGGATGGAGGTTTTCAAACTGTAATGTGAGGAAGGAGGAACCTCAGGCAAATATAGGCAAATGTGGGGGGACAAGTGGTGGTTGGCACACTTTTCACTCTCTCTATTCATAATATATGTTATGTTATTTATGTAAGGTCTCAGCTATAAAATAAATGTTTTCTATTAGTAGGGGATCAGTGTTAAAGTCATGTTGGGCACAATGTTAAAATTAAGCAAACCAATAGAAACAGTTTGAACATTTAATTCAAACAAGAACCAGAAAACAAATTGAATAAAATATCTGGACATTTTTAAGCAATTCATCAGTAGGAATGTTAATAATGTTGCTGTTGACCATTCAAAATAATAAAAATGATCTAACAATATAACAATTGTTTTTAATCCTTTAAAATAGTTTTTAATCTCTGAAAATGCCCCAACAAAATGTATATTGTTTATAATGGGCACAACCAACCCAACATTTTTTTTTAGATTAAATGTTAGCCAGCTACCATCATAGACTTTCAAACATTATATTTTTGCTCACTTATGATTCTTATGTCTATTAACTAGAAGTAACACATTTCCAAAACCTCTAACTGGGACAGATATGCAGGTGTTCTGAAAACAACAGGAATGGAGTAACTGTGAACTCTTTCTAGGAGTCATAATCCAGTCACCACAAAGACATAATACACACATATTCATATTCAGCGTGACTTACACTTTGCGAGGATACCAACATCTGCGATGTCCGTTGAGTATAAACGTCAGTAAATCTGCCTGGAAATCCTTTAAAAAAAGACGCTCCTTATAACTCCAGATCTTGCCTGAGAATCGCCACATTTTTACGTTTTTTCAGTATCAAAGTGATCCAGTGAAAGTTGTCTGTATATCCATCTGCACACTGCAAACAACAACTGCTAATAGTTTATTTGGTATACTTTTATTGGTCCAATTAGCCGAAATATAAACAAATATACGCCAAAAACACACAAACGGGGCTTAAATTGTAGCCAGCATTTGACTAATTGATGACATTGTACTTCCTGTTTACATCCCCCAGAGCATTATGGGAACTGTAGCTTCGGTGAGTGTGCATGGGGGGTTTATAATGACCTCTTCTCTATTTTCCCAAATTGGGAGGGGGCTCAACAAAGACACACGAATACATATTTCGGCTCTATGCAATTTTTAACCAGCAAAGTTTATTTATATATAACAACAGTACAAAGTGAATCCTTGGCTTGCAAAATAGGTGTGCTTCATATTTACAATAGGTACACAATAATATATTATCATAACAAAATCAAAGCAAATAAAAAAAACAAGAGAACAACCTTTTTTAAATACTTTAAGTTTCTTACAATTTTCACAACACTTTTATAAAACAAGAATAACAGACAGCCATTATTATTATTATTATTATTATTATTATCATCATCGTCATCATTGCCAGTAATAACTATTTTACAGAACTCCAGTGTCTACAAAGGGGTTGTTCACAATGTGTTTAAAATGGAAGGATACTCATTTTATACTTGGTGATATTTTTGACTTGAGAGTAATACATTGATCGGGATTTCAATTCCTCTGTCTGATGCCAAAGCAAACAAAAATGCGGATTAAATGCTTTGTTTTGTGTAAGGAATGACACGTGCCAGTCAAAACCACAACACCATCTCTTCGGCAACATGTTACAACTGAGGGCAAAAAAAGTGCAAAAAGCATCTTCAATGAGCAATTAGCTAGAGCTGAAATGAGGTTGTGTTTATGCACATCTCTCCATATCTCACACAACTGGCAGTCAAATGGGATTCTGCTCTGCAGAAAAAGTAAAAAAAAAAGAAATGTTCTCACTTCAAACTGTATTAAAATGTTCCCAGAAATGAGTGTACAGCATGGGCACAGGCTACACACACACACAAAACAAATCTCTTTCACAAAAACAAGGTGCATTCAGCTGTGATGCAAGACGTGCACAGATGGGCTTTCAGGAAGAATTGCAGTTAGTGTAATAACGGTGTGGATCGATATGGAATACCAGGCGGAACTAAAGCATGAATTAAAATGCATGCAAAAAAATCTCACACAAGACAAAAGGAAACATCCTGATATAAATGATCCGTGAGAGGAAAATCAAAGCCACTTTCGACCATTTGTGTGCCTCTGATTACGTCTGTCACAATTCTGAACACGGCGGAGCTCATCTAAGAGTTGGAAAGACTCTAATAAACATACATTTTTCATCCCTTGCAAAAAGGAAAAGGCATTTAGGTCCTTAAAATGATAAAAAGCATTACTCCATACAAGCAATGTGAGGTATGAGGAGGATACAATTCTATTTGCTGAAATTGGGAAGACACCTTAATCAAAAGGAAGAAGCTTTATGTTGTGTGTATGTAGGCCGAATGTATACGTGTACCTATAGTTGTTAATGGGGGGGGGGGGGGGGTCAGGGAGCGAGAAGGGGCTTTTTTTTTTTTTCACGTGACAGAACAATTTACAGCCACTTCTGCCCCCACTGGTCGGACACAGTAATAGCATGTCAATCATCACCTCATCCTACATTTCTCCTTGCCTGTTAGTTTGATGTTTTTTCGCTCCATCTCCTGATCACACTGTGCACACAACTGGCTCAGATCAAAGAGCAGCTTCAAAGCCGGAGCAGGAAACTAGAGCTAAAGGGGTTCTCCCTCTTTCTACCTCTCCCTCTCTCCTCATTTCTCAACACTTCTCTTCAAACAGCTCAGGCGAGCCGAGTGCTGAGCGAGGCAATGTCTGCCTGAGCCCGGCCATACCCTCTTCACCTTTCCTTTTACTTTATCTCGCTAAGACAGTTCTCAGAAGAGTGCCAGTGCTGGGTATCACTGGAAAACTATTGGGCTCCGAAGCAGCGAACCGCTTTACCCGAGTGAAGGACTAATAAGATCAGGAACACGAAGCAGGTGGGTATCTAAGGCCACAGAGAAAAGAAGCACCTTTCACCCACGACTGCCGCTTGTCATGCTCTCCACACACACAGTTGCGGTGTACTGTGCAAACCTTTTAATACTACCTATTTTCAAGTACTTGACGTAAACAACAAGCGAACATATATCCCGGAAGAAAATGAAATTATCGACGATGAAATCTACAGTTTGTTGTCATGCAGCTAGAAGGTTGGATGGTTACATCAGCCTTTTAACCTGCAACGTTTTGGTTTAAGTCAGGAGACGTGTCCGCGCGACATGAAACGTACTACGGTTTTCCTCATTCCCAGATCTCTTTTCCCCCTGCTTATGTTTTGTACCTTTCACGAGTTTCAAAACTCGCCATTCCAGTGATGCAAGCTTCAACTTTAACCGGCTCTACACTCCAACATGAGAGCTTCGCTCCCTCTGTAAAGCATAAACCGATTTTTGACACATTAGTGAACAATTTGAAAAAACAGGATCTTTTGGCACTTGTTCAAACTGACCCCACGCAGCTCGGCTTCTTATCATCAGTGCGAGGACAGGGGTGGTGGCCGGGTAACGTTTCCCATCAGCTTACGTCTCAACTGGCCAACTAGAGCTGGCAGGACTCATTGGCACTTGATAAAATCAAAGATGGACCCTTAGAACACTTCTGATGTGTGATAGCATGCATGCAAAGTACACAGAAAGTTGATCAAGTTCCCAAAGAGATACAAACTGTGGTTATATAACGGAGAGTTTGAGCCTGTCTCGTCTCTACATACTGTATGAGCAGCAGAGTCACAGCAGGGACGCCACAATGCAGACCATACACACTCTCCTGGAGCAGAAAAGTGGTTTAGAGTGAATCACGTCACACTTTTCCAATGTTGTCAGGCGCTGTCAGTGATAATCAGCCTGATGGGTGTGGCTCAGAAGGGGTTTTATCATCTATTCACACGAAACGTAGAAACGACAGCTGTGAAACTGAATGAAATGTCACGTTTTGAACAGAACTTTAGGTTTCGGCAACAGAACCACTTGGTTAAGTTTAGGAAAACATCGTGGTTTGGGTTAAAATGTGTTTGTGAAGTGAAAGTAACATGTAACGTTATGAACACGAAGAAGAAAGCAGGTTGTTGGTTTCACAGGGGACATGACACCATCCTGTGGAGCAGCCCCCATCCATCAGGCTGATTACCACTAATGACGCCGATATCGTCGCCTGGTACCACTGGAACCAGGTGATAATGTTTGGGAAGCAGTTGGACATATGGACACTTGACGACCTACTGCAAATATCTCTGCCGCTCAGTTCAACCGAACCCCCTTCTTGCTTGCGAAACTCAAATAGACATACAAAAAACACATTTGTACATTCACATACACTGATTGGTAAGTATCGACCGGTACACACACAGATGGCCTAACTGCTGAAAAAAAAAATAGCCTCGGACACCAGATTCATTTAAGGTCGTCTCCTAAATACACAACGGACTTCCGTCTTCTTCATCCTCAGTGTAGGTGCAAGCATGCTGGCTGGACCGTGCCCGCCACGAGTGGCGCCCCCGTGGCTCTGAGATGACCACTTCCATGTTTTCCTGTACACTTGTGATTGGATAGAGAGCAGAGTGTTTGTCCGTGTCACGTGAAGAAGCATCAGTCCGAGGAAAGGAGGAGTAAGAGAAGACGGACCCCCGCCTGTTTCACCAGCGCTTCGCTCTTTGTGTCTTTATACAACGGCACGTGCGGGATCCCAGGTGGATATTTCAACTGCAACTGATAATATTCAAATGTACAAGTACAAAAATAAAATCTGGACGCACGCTCAGCTGTCCAACGTGAGATCTGCTCCTCCATTTCACACTGTGAGTTTCTGAGGGGAGAATAAATCTGTTCCTCCATTTGCTCTCACGGTCTTCGTCAGTACGACACACACACACGCGCGCACACACATGCGCACGCACACACACACGCACACACATGCGCACGCACACACACACACACACACACACACACACACACACACACACACACAC
>CALSBV010012179.1:1418103-1466319 GCA_943590825.1 Bovichtus diacanthus | reverse complement strand
GCAGACTGCAGCACACGCAGTTGGAGAGAAAAAAACGAAACAAAAAAAGAAACACAACCCTCTGCAGCAGAAAGTGGAGCAGCTCAGCACACACAGCTGACCACGGCTTCAGGGAGCGTGGATGTGGCTTTGTTCATCTCTGACACAACTAACACCAAAAACATGTTGATGTGCCTGTGACAAGATTACATTTGCATGGGATTAACGGTTGATTAATACGCCTGCAAATGCCTACTTAACTGCCTAATACATGGAAATTGTCAAGCGAATTTTCGTCAAACTTTTGAAATGCCACAAAAGAAGAAAGACAAATTAGGCGTGTTTCCATCAACGGTTTCGGAGTGAATTAAAGGAAATTAAACAAAAACTTTGCCTCATTTGTTCTTTCATGTCAGGTAGTATTGACCGTGTTTCATGCTGTCTGGCCTGCTATGGGAATATCTGAGAAGACGGCGAGAGCAGCTGATCAGCAATAAATATTTGCTGGGCCAGAATTTACCCTGCAAAAGTGTTTCCATAATACATTTAGTGCATGCACTCTTTTTCAACAAAGGCAAAAAAAAAAACGACCTCGAGCAAGCGTAAAAAACGTTTATCTGCAATACGACATTTCCATACAGCCTTTCCAAAGGGATACTTTGAAAAGTGCACATAAATACGTGAATGGAAAAACGGTGTCTGTAATCAATGTCACAAGGGAAGGAAAATAGCAATGTGCTCTCCTGACTCACCGTATCTGCTGATGGAGGTGCGGGATATGCTGGCTGAGGAGGGGATGTTGTATGACGACGTCTGTTTGGGCACCAGAGCCACGACGCAGCGGTCCGACACCTGTGGGAGGAGACACACATCACATCGACTGCTCGTAAAGGTGGGGTTCATATTTCCATTAGAACAGAGTATGGCTGTTTCTTCTGAACATTTAGTTATAATGAAGGGTAGACTACATGAGGGGAGCCCCTTAGTGAATAATCCCACAAAACAAAACATATCCCTGCTCCTGTCATATCTGCGCTCCCTGCTGCTCTCTAACACAGCCCTGTGGCTTCCTTTCAGCAGAGCAGAGTGCTGTGGCTGCATGATGGCTGTACTCAACATGACTGTCATTGTCATCCCCCTTCATAAACATTAGAGACGTGATGTAAGCTTTGGAACTAGGATAAGATGCTCAGAGGAAGTGAAAGAGAGAGAGAGAGAGAGGAAAGAGAAAGACTGAAAGTCTCATCTCGTGTACACTCCGCACCCTTAACGAAAATGGGGAGAGCAGGTATAATAATAGCAGCACGGAGTGAGAATCAAAGAGAAAGATGAAGAGAAGAAGCTGTGTAAAAGATGGTGTGTCGCGACTAAGAGACAAACTGAAGTTCATCCTTCTCCCCTCTGTGGTTTGTACACACAAAGGGCTCTTGGCCCCGTGTGATGTGCTGCAGTCACTTCAGATAAGCTGAGACAGACGGATGAAAAGGACATTAGAAAGGACGGATTTAAAGTCAGTTTGAAGACACTTCTTAACAGAGATCTTCATCAACTGAGCAATTAATTAATCATGAAATGGCAACTTAACTATGGTTAATTTTTAAAACTGTACTACTGTTAGTACAGCAAAGCATCACGTTTTTGAAAAAAAAAATAAAATAAAAAGGGCAAACAAAAACTTGTGGTTTTCTTTTCTGAAAGGCAAAACAACAAACAGCTTGTTGGCTGGCATTTACAGCCCACCCCGAGGAGGGATTTCTGCTTTCTCCCAGCGAAGAAAACTGATGAGGCTCCAGTGGAGACATAAACAAAAGGCAAATGCCAGGCTCCAAAAGGAATACCTCAAAGAATCTATAGAAAATTCTTCTTTTCACTAGATTTAGCGGGAATGGGCTCCTTTCCATCCTTTTGTTGAGAATAAGCTGATGTTGGGATGGGCGTTCACAGAGTTCCCCCCTTGCTCGCTCCTCTCATCCTCCCTCAATCTCGTCCTTACTCCTTTTCTCCCACTCTTCCCAAACTAATCTTGGCTGTGTTATTAATTGGAGTTGCCATCTGGCCTCTACTGGCCCCGCTGGAGAGGCACTTGAAAGCAGGATGAAATCTGGAGGAATCCTCTCAAAGACGCAGCTCCGGCTTCTTGGAGGGAAATGAAAAATAGTCCTCCTAACCCCCACTCCACATCCACGATCGGCATCTTTGACCCTTTTGTCTCTCACCTCACCTCCTTCTCATTTGTCTCCGCTTTCCCAAACCTAATTTCTACGGCCTCTCCATCCTATAGCCTCCTCTTACCTGACGATGCACTCTAATACACCAACAGCGTAGCTTTCCGTGAAGTTGCATCTGCTATTCCTGTGATACATTTTCTCTGGGGAGCATGAAATAGCTTCTCTATACCCCGGCTTCCCTTTCCCTTTACGCCTCTCTCCATCTCATTCTCTCTGCTATTTTACGGCTGACAGAGAGGCTACAGCAGAGATGTGTCCTTGTGATAGAGTAAATGATTGAAGGCGTGCAGATTCGCCCTTCAGGGATAATCCAGTGTGTGGCTGATAGTGGGCAGGTGTGATAAGGGCTGTGGGCCCTGCCAGTGATAAGACCTTCCATTAGACAGTGCAGAGCTGACCAGACAGCAGAGTGTGGTCAGCCTCTATCTGTCTTTTCTCAGCCCTCCGCACACAACCCACAGTCCTGCTTTCCCCTCCGTGTCCTAGCTCCCCTGGACTTGTGCACTAAGATCATGATGCTTATCACAGCTGTCGACTCCAACCAGCTTGGAGTCACACAACCTGTGCAATATGTGCCCTCCTCGTCAGGACTGACGCAATGCAACATGGGCCACGAGTGTAAAATATGTATAAAAGTCTCTTTGGTGTCACAAGGAATCTTCTGAAGAGTGTTTTTCTAATGGAATTCAAGTCGGGCTTTAATCACCGCAAAGTGTCATTGAAGAAAAAGTTTTCACAAATACTACGGTTGTTGCTGTTGGGAAATATCAGCCGTTCCAAATGTTATCAGCCCATTACTATGCTTCCGACTGGGCAAACTGCACCTCGCCGCACGATGGGAAACAAAACAGTTGCAGTTTAAAACACGTGGTTAACAAAAGGTCCACTGTGAAGCCTTAAGTGAGAATGCAAACTTCACCCTGCCCCCGGGTACAAATCCGTGTGATGTCTGCTCAAGCCCGTGAGTGAGAGGGCGTGTTGATGACGTTTCTATCAAACCGGAAGAAAACAAACATACGTGAAGGAAGAAAGAGTAATTTACACGAAGACGCTACGAATATGTCTAGCTTGAGAGAGACGACGAGGTTCAGGAACTTCTGTCTGTGAGGGCCAACGCCGGATCCGTCAAGAAAAAGGGCAAGCGGCTCGGTTGTTTATAACAAAATAATTATCCGGCTGCGTGACTGAGGTGTAATCCGCGTCACGCAGACGCCACCCCTCGTCTAAACCAAACAGAGCGTTTCCAGTAAGTGAGAACGCTTCTGACAATCTGCTGTTGTGTGCTTCATGTGTGGAGTTCATATCAGAAAAACGGCCGTTGTGAATTGAAATAAAACTACTTGGTTGCAGATTGTACTCAGCAGTGCAGGAATAATCCAAAATGTCTCTCCTTTTCAACGGAAAACGCTTGTTATTCAAATATTCACTCGATTTTCTTCCTCCTAAAAACCTTCATATTCCCACCTGACTCGAGATTTGTATTCAGATTTATGAAGGGGGCGAGCGAGCCAAGACAGACAAGAGCATTGGATTCATGAACTGATAGCAATGTAGGGGTATCTATTTTGTCTGGAGCTGTTGAAAATAGCCCAAAATGCCCCGAGTGATGTCTGGTAAGAGGATCCAGCTGCAGGCTCTCCTGGTGTGGTCATCAGTGTCTGCTGCTTCACCGCAGAGGGGAGGACAGACAGAGGACAGACGGAGGTCAGCAGGCAGCAGGGAGGGAAGTTTCCAAACTGACTTTATTTTGACGCAGACTCAGCCGAAATGAAAGAGGGAGCGGTCTGCCCTTCACCGTCACTTATCTGCACATTAGCAATAATGTTTCCAGACCAAACACGCTCTGCTCATGTGACCCCACAAATGGCCAAACAAATATTAAATATGCTGGAGAAGCCGCAGTCTACCTGTCATAAATCAGCACTTTGTCAAACATCATCAGTGTAATTACTCACGCAGCGCCCCGGTGGATGCGGCGTGGGCCTGTTTGCAATTCGAATCACCATAAATAACCTAAGCAGTCTGACAACTTGAGTTCATAACAATGTCCTGCTTATGAGAACACTTAATGCTGCCCTCTCTCCAAAGTGACTACAGTCTGTAAGATGTCCAATTCCTGTGGCTGACTGTGCCGGATATCATCCAGCAGGAGCAGGGTTAACACCGCCAGGTCTCACGACAGAGGCGGGGGAGGGTGGAGAAGAGCGAAGGTGTGATGAAAACACTTTCCTTTGACGGCTGGAAGATTAAACAACAAAAAGATCCCAATCTCAGAAATCTTTTATCTCAACTCCTGTGTTTGTCTGCGTCTATATACATGTGCTGCATGTGTGTGTGTGCATATCTGACTGTGCTCCTATCTTGATCTACGCGCGAAAGACTGTAACAAACTGAAATAGAGAGATTGGGAGGGGAGGACGGGAGTTCAGTCCCTGGACTGTGACTGCCGAGGTGTTGAGTAAAGATTCTGAACTCATTTTTAAATGTCTGCACTTGTGTTTTTAATTTTGGTGAAACAGGGAGCTGGGAAGGTGTGTGCATCTCCATATCCAGGTTATGTAAACCCTTATTTTCCCCATGTGGCAGGGTAAACAGCCAATGGGGCTTTTGGAATTTGAATGCCTCTGTCTGGTCCCTGCATCTCTGCTCTGGGACAATTAGCAAAGACTCGAGGTGATGTTCGGCCTCACTCTGAATAAATCACTCCCTCTTTCAATATTACCTTTTTTTTCTCTTCTTCTACTCGCTTCTCCCTCACTCTGGGGCCTAATGAGCTGTGCTCCCTTGTTGTGATAAGCAGCCAGATGTGCAGTCGCAGCTGCCAATGCAAAGGCTTGGTGTATGACGAAAACACACACAAGCTCACACACAGTGGCCATTGCCAGCTCATCAAAACAGTAACGACGCACAAGTGCCTCTGTTGTCCCATCCTACTTTCATCTCCTCTCCCAGCAACTGAACAATTCTCTCTCGTCCTCTCTCTCCTCCCCACATTGCCGTCTCGGGCCTAACGTTATGCGCCTCAGATGCGTGATCAATAGCCGCGCTTAGATCTGCTATTGAGCGGGAAAAGCGTCCATGCGTGTGTCGGCGCATCTCGTTTGGCTAACGATGGCAGACGGACTGTGACGCAAAGAACAACAGAGGAGCCCATCATGGTGTGAAAGAGAACACGCTGCACCGCTTCATCAATGATTAAAGTGCCGCGGAGAGCAGAGAAGGACCAAGACCAAGAGAGGGAGGAAGGAGCAAATGAAGCCAAGAAGAACGCTCACTGCACGTCAGCGGGCGAGCAGGACAAGAGACTTCCCCCGGAGGAGCCGTATGTGGGAACGCAGATGTGGGCGCGTTGATGAAGTTTCTATCACTGCTGCCGTCAAACCGGAAGACGACAAACTTCCGATTGGTGATCGTGAGCACACTTCTGACACGGGCAGGGTTGTGTGCTACACGTGCGGAGGGGAGGACAGAAGGGGGCGTGACGAGGGAGTGAAGACAAAGGGGAAAGAAGCTGCATGGTGTCAAGTCCTGGATGAAGGACACTATGATGTCCCTTCTTCTAACGACTCCTACATCTGGAGAATTATTCTGCTTACTCTGCCGGGGCAGGAGTTCAGAATGATCCCCAGCATGAGGGTTTGAGCCTCTTCCCTGTTTTCTGCTCCTGACCAGGTAGCCCAGAGCCTGGTGCAGTCTTTAAGCAGATGGTCCCGCTTGGTTGAATAATGAGAGCTGGCTGCTAAAGATTGATGACCTGCTGAGAAGGCTGCCCTCTCATTCTGCCTCGCATGACTCTTTTTAATTCCTTTTATTCCTCTTTATTATCTCACTCTGGCTTCCTCTCACTCCCTCCTGGTCTTTTTTTAATGTACAACTTCAACAGCCATAAATTTCTCGGAGAAATGCAGAATTCCTCTTGTTCTGCGTTTTCCTCCTCTTCAGCTCTCTAGTTTCCTCGCTGTTCAACAGGGGGCAGCAGGGGAGCCCATGGGCCCTATCGAGGTTCTACATGTGGGGAGACTGAAGCAGGAGGCAACAGTGGGAATAAGTGTTGCCTGTGTAGAAGTCAACGGGGCAGAGAGAGGGAGGGAGGAGAGAGAGGGTGAGAGGGAGGGGGATAGAGGGGGAGAGAGAGGGGGGGAGAGGGAGGGAGGGAGAGAGAGAGAGAGAGAGCGAGACAGAGACAGAGAGACAGAGAGAGAGACAGAGAGAGATAGAGACAGAGACAGAGAGAGATAGAGAGACAGAGAGAGAGAGAGAGACAGAGAGAGAGAGAGAGACAGAGAGAGAGACAGAGAGAGACAGAGAGAGACATACAGAGACAGAGAGAGAGACAGAGAGACAGACAGAGAGAGATAGAGAGAGAGAGAGAGAGAGAGAGACAGAGATTCTGTCCTCCAGCAGCTTCTTGTCTCCGGGGAGGAGACGTGTCGGCTGAGATGCTGGGGGTTCATGTCTCCTGCCACCTGTACAGTAATTGTCTTCTATTCTGTCACTTGGATTACAGCAGGCAAGGACATGCAAATGAGGAGCTAAAAGTCAAGAGCAGGAAACATCAAAGTTTGCCGAGGTATGTGGTGCAATTTCCATAATAAAAGCCACAGCAGAAATTGAACTGAAATGAGTCTTTTCTTGATAAAAACCGGTGAAGTTTGAGAGTTAGTTAGAGAAAACATCACATCGCCTTTCCACACCAGGGGCGCTTTTAAAAAGCATGTCAATATATTCAAACTTTTATTTTTTTTCATGAATACAGGGAACACGAATATTACGTGCCAAAAAAATCAACATCAATTATCTTTTTCTTTTTTTTTCAGTTTTCGAATCGCAAACAAAGGCATCAACCAATCACGTTGTGCGGAACAGGTTGAGCCGTGTCAATAATATGAGGATTATAAAACAACAATTTAGGGGCTCCGTAGTCAGGACCAAGAACGCAAACTTTATTACTCCTTTCAACCTTGACAAAGGCAGCAAATTAAAGTGACATCACAATGGCAGAAATGTAAACGTCAATGCCAATACCAGTGAAATTCCACGATTCTCAATACACCACGGTAAAAAACAAAAAGAAAACAATAAATACCATAAACTCCTTTTTACTGTTTGTATACTAGTTTTAGTTAAGAAGTTAAACACGTCATAATTCCCTCTAATATCTATCTTAGCTTGTATTCTCAATACTCAATTTTTACTAAATAGAGCTTGAATGCATCATAATGTAACTCAATGGAAATTCTGTTATTGTCAGCAGTAAACTCTGTCACATTTATGACGTTTATTCCTCAGCGTTTGTGTAAATTTACCTGATAGTGCATGAGAGCGTTGAGCCTCTTCCAGTCATTTTCTATCTTGGTGGTAATGTCTTCATCCTGCAACACCACGCGAGCCATTCGACCCTGGCGCCACTCTGAGGACACAAACACACACACACACACACACACTGAATTAAACACAACTGCCTTTGCAGACTTAACATCGTAGTGAACTAAAAGGAGTGCCATTTGTCTTGGTTTCTGTTGAGGTTTGGTGTCATGTGTTAAACATGTACAGCCGAAAACCACCAAGTGTTCAGGACGCACATCTGCTTTAAATGAACTTGTGGGTAAAGTGTAATGCTGTGGTGTGTGCGCTTTATTCAATCCCTTCACAAGCACTTACCATGCAAAGGCAACTGTAATGTGTGCTAAAATAAACCCACAACTTCCTTATGACACAAAACTACCTCCAAAAACATTTCTCTTTCAAACCTCATTTTCCTTTCAGGTGGAAGGTCAAACCACATGACTCCCAAAGAGCTCTTTTCACACATTACCCAAATGAGCAGATATCAGCAGGCGGAGCTCTTGTGCGGCTCTCGGCACGCACACTCCTCTCACAGACTTGGATTGACATGCATCTTAATTAAACATTACACACGAACAATTTCAAGATGTATACGCTGGCAGGCTGCGTGCTTTAATTGGTACTTGTGTCGTGGAAATGGTGCGCTATTAGCATACGCCACAGTCGGCCCGTCGGGGTCAGACAGAAGAGAAGAGCGGAGCAGACGAGAAGGGAAGAAAGAGCGATCTATGAGAAAATCACCTCCTTTCAAAAGAGAGGAATCGGAAGTAGGGGGAACAGGTGGAGGCTGAAGGCAGAGCTGGTGGAGGACAGGGGCTGACGGCTCGTTGTGGGGTAATGAAATGATAATAAGGGAGCTGACGGGGGAAGTGGACAGCCATTGTGCCTCTCATGCTGGGAGTGATCATTGATTTTCTCCTCTGTTGACTGGGTTTTATTACTTTGTGCCTCTGCCAGGTGACCACATGATATTCCTGCCTGGCACAACATCCTCCCAAAACTGTCTAATGTACGCTCCACAGAAATAAAACACAAGAAAAGTAATAACACACAAGCACAAACAGACACGCACAGACTCACACATTATTACCGAGGCGTCAGTGAAAACGGACAGAAGAGTAGAAGAAGTGGACGGACGGCCATATTGTGTCGTGATGGACGTTGTGCCGATTTTGCAGCAAAGCAGAAATAGGGGGTGTTTGTTCTCTCCACCCATGGGTAATGAGAGAAAATGAGGGGGACGGGGAAACGGGAGGCGAGGTACAGACAGGGGAGGATGCAAGTGGCAGACTGCGTGGGAGTGGAGCCCGGCGTGAGGCTGGCGAGCCCAACTGTCAGCTCTTACCTGGGTCAGCCAGACAGCCGCGTCACAGACGCAAAAGACACACAAGCATAAAGACACACACACACACTATCTCAATCTACTGTGTCTTGTTGGCACTACCAGACGGAGGGATGCAGCACACACTTGTCAGTCAGTTTGATAGAAGGCCTGGCAGCAGCACGCTGAGGCTGGCAGGGCTTCTTTCTATCACACTAATGCGCCGATAATCTGTACACATGGCTAGGTTTTATCTCACTGATACATTAATCTGTGGGTGTGAAGGACTTTACACCTGCCGACTGCATCTGTGAGCGTCTGGATTGTGCGTGTGTGTGTGTGTGTGTGTGTGTTCGGGATGTCAAAATTGGCCATTCATGACGTTCCAATATTCCTTCTAAAAAGCCACTGAGGTTGGAAACCGTTTGAATATCTATTTTTGCACGTTATGTCTAATTGTGTGAATGACATCGTAACTGCTGCACGCTTTGAGCGGAACCTTTGTCGGACACACAGTTTCTATTTATTCCTGTTGCGCGCTTTTAAGTGGTTTGCGTCTCCAGTCTGATCTCAAGAAGCTGACAGGTATGTCGTTTGTTAACAAGACGGCAGCGGTAGTGCTGCTTTTCATTTATTTTTCATATTCGAATGCAGTTTCTTTATTTCTTTTTTTAAACAATTTGAATATATATTCGAATTTAGAATACTTGTTGACAGCCCTATTGTCTGTGTGTGTGTGTGTGTGTGTGTGTGTGTGTGTGTGTGTGTGTGTGTCATACCGAGGTCCATGTCGACGGCGCGTGGCCGCTGAGAGTAAGGCATGTTCTTGTAAACGGCGTCCAGTATCTTCTCCTTCACCTGGGTGATGGTGTCACAGTTGAGCACCTTGACTGGAATCTCTGGACTGTTCTCGTTGTCTGGGTTCACACAGTTTAGGATCTGGATAGATTGGGCGGAATAAGACCGAAAAATTCATAATAATAATAATAATAATAATGGTAATAAACTTTATTTATATAGCACCTTTCAGAACACAGTTACAGAGTGCTTTGCAATAAAAACACAGAGCGCAAACAGCAAAAATGTCATAAAACATAAATAAAATCATCGAAAAGCAATTCCAAAATGAGCGCTCATTAATATTTTTATGGCTCTGTTGTTGGGCACCTTTGTGGAGAGGGGAATATCTTTTTTACGAGCTACCTTAGTTTTTGTTTTTGAAGTCTGAGGATGTATTCTCACTATCTCCCGAGCAGTAATGAAGTTGGAGTTTGATCCAATCTCTGCAGCAGTTCCAGATTTTTTACATTTTTTTTATAGCAAATGCAGTGTTCCTGTTCTGGAAACGTCTCCCATATTACTTTTTTTGTTGTTTGCTAATTTCTCGCCGCAGACCAAGCATACAGAAGCCAGCAGCGTTGGCAGTGAAAGCCAACAAATCCATGCTCTATTAAATTCTATACTCGACTGTGAGAATCAGTTCAGGCCTACAACACTGATAAATAATGTTTCAAAAATAACTATTACTCATTTCCATATCATTTGCATCACCGGAGCCAAGGTTTTGAATGACAAACATGGACATTTCTGCAATGCTGAGTTATTGAACGGGACAGAGAAAAATCCCAGAATGAGGCTGGACTGGGGTCCAGCTCGAGGCTTCGCCCTCATTAGAGCGTCCTTACAGCGTGGCAGGAGCTTTGAGAAACCATTTCCGCTCTCACTGGCATCCCAAAATCTAATTTCACACCTTCGGTGGGACACCAATTTCCAGCTCTGCCGGGGTATTAGCACGTAATGAGCCAAATTCCCAGTCGGAGCAATCAGAGCATTGTCATGTCACATGCTGGCTGCGGGAGTGTGTTTTTTTCTGTGTGTGTGTGTGTGTGTGTGTGTACGGGCTGTTTGGTGTGATCCAATCTCCACAGCCACCCACCCTGATGTTGGACCAACACTGAGCCTGTGGGATCATTAGTTCAGGGAAGAAGAAACCAACACAGCAGACGAAGGTTTGTTGTCTTCAAAATTTGGTTAGTGGTGAAAAAGTAAATTAACAAACAAATAGTAACAAACTGTATGTGTGCTATATGTTGTCAGGGTTGGGAGGATTGCCTTGGGATTACCTCAATACCAAATATGCAAATAAAGACGAGAGAAAATAAATATCAATAAGATGACTTTTATTTAAACTGAAGTACTGACGCTAGTGTTAAGGACTTTTTTTTAATGTCACTTAGAATGAAATTTAAGACAAATTTCTACGCGCAATCTTTCCACTAAAACTTTAAATTGCAATGTCAGAAAAATACAAATTCTTATTACGGCGTTCCACGTATTCCATCACCCACTAAGCCTGATTATGGCACCAAAACATAAATAACGAGTGTTGGATTGTGTGTCAAGAGCTGCAGTCTGTGTTACGGTTCCACTTGTGTGTTTCTGCGTGGGGTCTTTGAAGCGTCTGTGCCAGCGTCTCGTGTGCCTGCTGGAGTGTGACGTACCAGGGTTTTGTACTCGATCTGCTGGCGGATGAGCTTGTCTTCACTGAGGGAGTAGCGGGCCTCTCCAGTGATGGCGTCGATGGGCCCCTTTTCCATCTGCTGCTTGATGGCGCAGTACAGCATGAACAGAGGCTCCCCAGCACACTCCTGCGAACACGCACACACACACACACACACACACACACACACACACACACACACACACACACACACACACACACACACACACACACACACACACACACACACACACACACACAGAGATTCACACATGAGTGAACATCACAGTATCAACACAAAAAAATCCCCAGGCTGAAAACAACTACAAGTCAAGTAAATATCTGATAACATGCAATCACACTTTTAACTAGATATGTAATAAGATCCACGAGATATTTGTACGTGTGATCACATGTGTTGCTCGGTGTACTAACCTTGAGGAATTTGTGAAGGAGGAAGGCGAACCAGTTTGTAAGCATCTTCTCTGCAACCGACTCCGTTCTGAAATTACATTATTATACATTTTTTTTTAAACGGGAAAAACTAAATTTAACTCCATTCTTTCTCTTGATATTCCAGAAACCTTTAGAAAATACAGGAGTTGCATAATTCATGAGCTAATGTGCAAGACTTGAGGGAGGTTCTCTTGGCATCCTGCCGCTCGGTTCTGCTTGTGCAACACTGTGGTCACAGAGAGTGAGCGGAGCAGAGAGAGGGCATCTGCGTGTGCGTGCACATGTGAGAGGAAGTGTGTGATGGAGTATGCCCTGCGTGTGAGCGCGTGTGCGTGTTCACGTGTGGTTGAACACAGTGGGACATCAGCAGCTGAGACAAGCCTCAGCTGTTGAGAGAGACGCATGCTGTCACAGCCAGGTAACATCTGATCACAGCCAAAACCATCTCCTCTCCTCTCATGTCCCTCTCTTCCTCCTCCCCCGCCTCAACAGTCAATCACACGCGGAGGTGCAGCTTACTGCTGGGCTTGATTGGGCATGAAAACACACAAGTGTGCAATGACCTCTCCACTGTTCCTACCACGGAGCACATGAGAGGACTGTGTGTACCGCTTTTATGATTCCGGCTCATATCTTTCTCCGAATGCCAGACAAACATCCCCCTTCTGCCTCATTAGCAGCATCATGCAACACTAGAGAAACAGAGGTTAGATTTAAAAATAAATAAATAAAAAAAGGCAGAATACCAAACAGCCAGGTGGGAATGGTTAACAAGCATGAAGCACAGATGAAAGGGTTAGTTGTGTGCAGCTCGTGTGGACAAGCACCTGAGGTGAATGGCAACAACAAGCTCCCAGCTAACCTTGTGAAAACGCTTCTGCTCTGCTCTAATGCCTTCTCCGTTTGACTGCTGCACAAAGCCCGCATGCGGACAGAATGAAAGAAATGTGGCTGAAAAACACCAATAGCCTGCCCAGCCGATTCTTTTTGGTAAAAGTATTTTACCAGCCAGCCACTCCCACTAGCTCCAAAATAGCTGCTACACCCTAATACCAAGTTAAAGGGAAACTTCACACACAAAATGATCGTTTGTATATCAATTACTCATCCTGCGTTTTTAGTTTTCCTCGCCTGCCTCTGTGGTGCACAGAGACTCCAAAAACACACGACTTTGCACTAAAACTTTACTATTTATGTAAGGCGCTGGCACAACCGCGAGACTGTTTATGCACAAGTGTATTAAATAGTAAGTTGTCTGTTTGTGAAGTAGTGAGCATTGACCGGATACACCAGACTGTGATTATTCTGCACGAGTTGTTTTCAGATAGCTTGGATTGTTGTTAAACGCGGCGACTATTTACTTGAAGGTAACACTGGGTGAGTCATCGATATACAAGTGTTCCTTTAAGGTGTCATGATAAAGAGCCCCATGTATGACTGCAGCTTGCGATTGCCACCTGGCGGTGAAGGATCACTCCGACTTGTACATGAGCGTTGCCACTTTAAACGGCACGGCATTGAGAGAAATAAAACGGACCCTCTTAATGTGGCAGGAAATGGCAGTGATTGCTCAGATTCATATGATAGAGGAGCCTGAACTGGGGTTCGGCAGGAATTGAAGCAACCAGGTATTAAAGGCCAGCTTGAAGGCTCAGGTCTCCTCAGAGCAGCGTGAGGCATGATTATACCCATTCAGGCTCTGAATGGACCTAAAGGGAAATTATGACTATTATGGAGATAATTGCGTGAAGTTGTGTTTGAGGGCTTTAAGCAAGAGTCCGGGGGCGAAGCAGGAGTCGCTGAAGGATTGTCTGAGGTTACAAACAGCGAGCATTTTAGTCCCTGAAAGTGTCTGTCACTCTTTCTGTCTCATTCCGTTTTATTCACGCGCAAATACAGAACTCTCCCAGCAGCAGTGCAGCAGAGGTTGTTTTGTTTGCAATAAGTTGTGATGTTGTCTCCCGCGCCTGGAGGCCATTCCTCGGAGAAGGAGGCCGCTGTCCGGTGAACTGGCAGCTGGATGAGAGGACGTAGAGCTGGGTGACGGCCTGTTTGAAGTGCGGTGTGCCAGCGGGGGAGGGAGAGAGATGTAGATTAGTTCACCCGGTTTCAGCTACAGGATGAGAGAGTAAACATGGCTGAAGAGCTGAAGGAGTGAGCACTGTTGTGTGTGTGTGCGCGTGCATCCTCTTTGGTGACACACACACACACACACACACACACACACACACACACACACACACACGAGGTCTACGCTTCTTCTCTCTTTGTCATCCACAGGTGAGGGTATACAAACATACAGACAGGAATGCACATATAGTCAGCTCAACAATGCTGCGCAGCAACAAAAAAATTATTAATTCGGACACATAATAGGACGCCACTACGAGCGCCTGAGGCTGTATTTCCACGCTAAATAAACCAAAATATATTGTGGATTTCATTTTTTTTTTGACAATACCCCAAATCCCTCTGTAATTGCTCTCCTTCCTCTACGAGAATTCACCTCTCTTTGTCCACCCCCCTTAACATGCGCCCCTCCCAGCTTGTATGAGACTTGAGTGTGTTAGAAGTTAATGGAACCCATTAAGCATTTTAATAAGCTCACCAAGTCCCGAAGAAGGAAGTCAAATAAAGCCTTTTATTTTTTTGTGGGGCGCTGTGCTGACTCCCCCTTAATATCTCCCCTTTCGGCTGTCGTGGGGGAGACACACTTTGTCCTCCTCCTCATCTGCTTCTACTTCCTTCTTTCTATTAATTGAGTTTCATTAATGAACATCAGGATTACATTATCCCACATAGTGTTTAAGAGGAGCCTTGCATCCTCCCCCATCTCTGCTCTCCTAATGGCAGCTAAAGTGTAGGAGGGGGTGTGTGTGTGTGCGTGTATGAGGGGGGGTTCAATAAAACTAATGCCAAACACAATGCTCGCTCTCTTAATAACTCTGTACTCCGTTGCTCTGCATGGGCGGAAATCTCATTAGAAAAATGCTGAGGAGAAAAAGAATACAAGATTGAAAAGTCTCAAGGTGATAGAGGCAATGTTCTGTGATTCCATTAAAAGAGCATTACAAAGAAGAGAAAGAGAAAGAAGCTGTGGCAAAACTTAAGAAGATGGAGTTTAATGTGAAAAAGAAGTGGCTGGTTATTATAAAATGGTCATCAGCAGTAATGGACGGGGGCTGTGAGATGACGGGTGGAGCTCTGGATGGAGGCGGGACACCAAGAGACACCTTTCACCTAACGTAGCAAAACACAGCCCAAACGCCACGAGGTGCAGCATCAGTCCCACTAATCCCACCGGAGGGTGAGGAAATCAAACACATTGTCAAGGCTTAGATATCGTTTTGGAAAAGCTTTTCAGGAGAAGGCGAGTGTCTGAGAGCTGAAAATCTCCCTCTGTGAAGACAAAGAGAGCGGAAGGCATTTCAAATCTTTAAATACCAAAGAGACCAGAGTTTCTTTTTGAAAGGAGCGCCTCAGAAGAGCACGAGTGCAACCCTTCAAACGTGCTTCCAAAGACTTCACTGACTGGGGACATTATATAAGACAAGATGCTGTACATGCCGTCACTTTGTTTACACTGGCCTGGTGTGAACATGAGACTTAAAGTAGTTTAGCCTCTATTTCTAGTTGTTTTGTGTCTCTACGAGATCATTCCGAGTCTGTTCCTGGTTGGAACGTGTCTCTTTCAGTGACATGTTGTAGGTCAGTCACCACACACGTTACAATAATTATAAATAACATAACAAACAAAGTAATTAAGAGTGAGAGCAATTCTTACCAACTCAAGCTTCCCGTCGGAGATGAAAGTCATGAAGAGTATAACTGCACATATTTAACACCTGCTGCATTATTCTCAGTAACTGTTATGCATTTGAATAATTCCTCCAATAAACGACAAATGATTTGTTTACCGTCCTGCTTAATATACCAAGAGGCTTTTCACATGCATTAATTTTCACTGTATGATATACCGCTGCAGCTCGTTCAACCGCCGTCTGGAAAGAAACGCAAATGCACATGAATGGAAACTTCAAGCATTCCTGTGAAATGCATATTTATGACGTACCGTGAGCAAATCTACTGTCAGTGAATGTACCGATCGGGTCTCGGTGGACACGTAACACAAGTGAATGACAGCCATTTTATTCAATATACCTTTAGCCCTGCAAACTAGGTGAGAGATTCACATTCCTCATTGCTTTTTATCACAAATCTGAAATTATTACAGCCATATCTGTAGTCGGGACTCTGTATTAAGCAACGAGTGTAGACACTGTAGACTGATATAAATTAATCTAATATTATCATTCCCAATAAAGTATAGATAGTACATCAGCAATTAAGCACTCAAATATGAAAAAATAAGTATCGGGAGATAATCTGCCCGAGTGAAAGACAGAGTGTGTGTGAGGAATATAGAGTGTGTGTGAGGAATATAGAGTGTGTGAGAGGCAGGCAGAGGAGCTCATGGAAATCACAGAGCAACTTTACACGCAGCATCTTCAATGTGCTGCCCACGGCACTTGGAAAAGCATTCAGAACCTCCATTTCATTTGCTGAATTAATATGTGGATGTGTTGTTTAACTGTAACTCCGTCATCGAATCCTCCACGTTCTCCAACCTTTACCCCCATTTTCCCCTCTCGCCTCGTCTCGCAGCTAGTGGCGGCGCAGTGCTCCATCTTCTGCCTGGATCTCACCACAGAGAGCGGAGCTAAATAATTAAGGGGCGCCTAGCTTTGCTGGAATGACCACATTGTTTTCCAGATCCCCTCTGCACCACGTGCACATACCTGCGCTCTCTTCTACGCACACACAGAACTCACACGCTGAGTACTACTAATGCGTACGCTGTAGAGTTTCCACTGTAAACACACATGCTTAAGTCGCAGTCTGCTGTCAGCCCTTGTATCGATCACTTTGAGAATGACAGCAGGTTTAAAACCGCTGACATGTAATTGTTAGGAAAAGATTAAAAGAGATTGTCTTTAAAGAGCAAGTGTGGAAATATTCTATATGTGTCGTCCCAGTTTAGGACTTTCACCCAGGTGACCGGGGTTCATGTCTCGTGTGACGCAAAAAGTCAACGTTGAGTTATTTAAAGTGACGTAGCCTCGGGCACCCTGGTAGCTCACCTGCAGCCACCCCCCTCTCCTGTCTATCCATCTCTACTATCCACTAAAGACAAAATTAAAAAACACATTTATTTGAACCCAAACCATAATCTTTTTCCTTAACCTAACCTGTAGTTCTGGCACCTAAACCTAACTGAGAGTGAAACCTAACTAAAGTGCACACTGAGTGCAGTGTGAAGCATGACAGTGGCAGTGAAAACAACTGACAGCGCCCATTTAACGACCTGATAACATTCAAAAGGGAGCACAAAATCTGGGACTGGAAACTGTTTGAGTAACATTTGACAAAAACGACAGTGGCCAGCTGTTTTGGGAGGTTAGTCTTTTTTTTTTTTTTTTTTTATGTGTGTTTTTGTGAGGTGTTTTTTTTTTTTTTTTTTTTTTTTTTTTTTTAAAGATTTACGTCTTCAGTAAGAACAAACGTGTCCGGGGCCACAGACAGGGGGGGTTGGAGAGTACTGAGAGACAAACTAGTGCTTTGTTGTTTTTCTTTGTTTCTTTTATGGCTTTTGTTGACAATAACAGCCATATAAAATGTTGCTAGGTTTACCCTTTAATAAAGAACCATTTGGATCCATTGTACACTTTAAACATTGATCATCATAAGGATAACATGCGAAAACACCATGACAGATAGATCTAGTTCTGTATCCACGTCTGTAATACTTTTTAGATTATAGTTTCCTCTTAAAAGGTCTGACATGCTGGTCTGTGGACATATTCCCCTCTAGAGGAAAGCATTCAATGACAGCTGAGAGGCGAGAGAAGCAAAGCTCTTCTACGACTCAAACATGTCTTGGGATGCTTTCGACCTGATGTAATATAAATGAGGAGAGGAAGTGGGTTGGTAGCCTCGAGGTTCCTCCTTCAGTATGTATGTATGTTGGCCATGTAAACGTAACGCAGTGACTTTAAGCTCACAAATAATTCATTTGTCACATCATTCAGAGTGACCCCTACATATCTACTGAAGGTGCACTGCCAACACCGCTTCATGCATTGCACCAGTATCTTGCTGCTGTCTGAGACACACACCATGCACACAGATACATGTGGACACCATTAAGAAAAAAAGCCCAAGCATATTCTCACATGCTGCAGATTCAAGACACCTCCGGCAAAAACATGCACCATTCAATTTTATGAGTTTGGGGCTATTTTGCCTCCATATCACGTCTTCTGTCATTCTAGTGGAAAGAAAACATGGAAAGTTTATTTTTACTAACTCTGTCTATTTGTGTGTGTAGATTTATCCTGAATTCACCAAAAGTTATATTACATAACGCATCATTTGCATATTTAAACGTAACATTTCAGAAGACTTGTGTTAATGTAAGTAACAAGTTAAACGTTTAACCCTATTCCCCTGTAGTGTCTCCCCTTAAAACCGGAACACAGGTCTTAGGCAACACAACAGCCAGGATTTCACCATCTTATTACACGTGATAACAGGCTGAGGAGAGTCGACAGAAGAGACAACCGGACGGGAAAAAGGCAACAAAGCAGAGCCCAG
Organism: Bovichtus diacanthus; assembly: GCA_943590825.1. Lineage (NCBI taxonomy): Eukaryota > Metazoa > Chordata > Actinopteri > Perciformes > Bovichtidae > Bovichtus > Bovichtus diacanthus. The sequence goes on along the minus strand of CALSBV010012179.1, from coordinate 1,447,835 downwards.
CAGCCTCCATCTGCACCTTGCACAAACACAATTACTGCTTCACAACGTGCTCGATTTCACTATCATCACAGACACGTGTGTGTGTGTGAGTCAGACGGCTGGCTTGACTTGTCGGCTGACAACAACAGCAAAGCGCTGTGTCAAAATCGATAATCCCTTAAATTCTTCAGAAAACTGTGGAGTGTAATGTAAAAACGATGGGACATTTAGCCCTCCGGGCTGCGGCGGCAGGACACGAGGATTACGTACCACTGTGCTCCTAATAAGAGAGGATAATGACAACTTAGAGGTGATGAGGGACCCTGCTGTCACGTGAAATAACAGCTTAATCCAGGTCCATTGGACGCTGTGTCCACTTCTCTGTCAGGCAGTTATTTACTCTGACTGTTAATGTGGGTTCTTCAAACAGAGACACTAAGGGAACATTAACATGAGAATGAAGGCGTTGTTTGAAAGGACAACAGCTGCCTGCTCTCACTGTCTCCGCTTATTAGTCATGTAAACATATAAAAAAATCCTGTATAGAGCAGAGAGCCCGTACGTTCTGTACCTTTAGAGCCGACTGGCACTCTTTTAACCTGCTTCTATACGGAGCCACCAAAGCAGCTGAGGACACTTGGGCGAGGCAGGTGTTTAAAGTTTAAGCACATCACCCCAACTCCCCCGGGAAAACAATGTACACTGGAGACAGAGAGAGGAAGAAAAAAGTAAAGTTACGTTGAAGCGCCTCTGAATGTTTCATAAGGAGCCCGAGCCTGGAGGATAAGTGAGACTGACACTGGCATTGAGCGAGAGCAAGGGGGGAGAGAATAATGCAGAGGATTCAGATGTTTCTCAGGATGTGAAGAGTGCTTTGTGTTTATCTCAGCATACTGTAGATGTACTGTAGCACTCATTACAAGCCTTATTCTGTGAAGCGTCTACGCGGGAACGCGGGGGGAAATCAGAACGCATCCACCCACAAGAAAAACATATACAGCTCTGAATCTATCCCCATCCATCCATCTGTCTTTATGTATCAACATCCTCCTACAGCCTGCCGCTCCTTCACATGTTTCTGCATCACTAGCCTCTGAGCACAGGATCACACATTTACGGGTATAAATGATGTTCTTATTCTGGACTTAATCAAGTCGAACAACTGAAACTGTTTCGTGGAGCACACAGTGTTACTTAAGGGATTCTTCCGAACACCATCACGTATAATTAGTTTGTTTTCTATAACTTTGTGTTAATTCACTTTTCTTTCTGCTTTTTAATCATTTCAAAGTCAAAACAGGAACATCGACGTCCGTCTAATTAGTGTGATATTTACGGTTAAATCACAAGGTTCCCAGGCCGTCTTAAACATCCATTTCAAGGACTTTCCAGGTGCAATTCCTTCAAATTCAAGGACCCAACATGGCATAGGTTGAGACACAGATCAAGGTTGATTACCGTTGCACCTGCAGAACGTGGCCCATTTACTAACGCTGAGTAAAAATATTCTTCTGCACTTTCAACGACCAACGTGTATATTTATGTCTATTTTTAAAAACTTTCAAGGCCTTGATTTTCTCAAACTCAAACTTTCAAAAAATGTAAGGACCCGTGGGGACCCTGTAGTGAATACATTAAATGAATCACTTTTGCGTACAGGCGTACTGTGTTACCTGCGCAGCAGCAGTTTGGGATGGTTCTTGCTCTCCAGGTTGCGGTCGATGAGGTCCGACAGCAGGTGCTTGAGGACGTCGGTGGCGTACTCCAGGCGCCCCTGCAGGGCCGTCATGATTAGTGAGGCCACATTGCCGCGGTCCCTCATGGAGAAGGAGCGCTGCATTTCCAGAGTCCGGATGAAGGTGAGCAGGAAGACTTTGTTGTTTATGAGCTGGCCAAACAGCTTCAGGGCCTTCTCCACATTCTGCTGGCCGTTCCCCGACACCTGCAGACGAGGGAGGGAGAACAACGCGGGGTAGTTAGTCACTGGCACGATACATGTCCAGTAATCATTTGAGCAGCAATGAGCTGGATGTGTTTCGAAAAGGTGTGTTGCTCTTTGACTTTCATGTTGACCTTGTCTCACACAAAATAAAGATTCTTTTTCAAAAAGGCACCAAAAGCCTCACTCGTGTTTCACTGCAGGCAGACAGAAGTTCCCGCCCATGGAGAGTAACTGAGAGGATCGCAATCAATTATTGACCCGCGTCTGTTAAAAGGCACTGTACACTGAGTTAGCTGCCGTTTCACTTTCAAGTCAAATGTCAAATAAGTTCCCAGGGTAAGACAATCCCAAAGTGGCAAAACTCACTTTCTTTGTATTTTGTTTGCGTACATAACTTTTTTTTATTTATTTTTTTAGTTTGGATATCTAATTTCGGTCCTTTTGATAGAAAAACTTCACACACAAAATGTCCTTACTGAATTTACTTACAGAAGATTATGATGCTAAAACTTTTGTACTTTCACTTAGGTAATATAGTATTGCTACTTTTACTTAATTAAAGATCTGAGTACTTCTGAACCACAGCCTCGACCGGAGCAGGCACTCCCATCCTGCGTCACACACACTCAACAAATAAAACGGTGGACGTGTGTCACGACAAATCTCTCATCCTACTGGACTCCACTCTGTGTTCCACACAAAAGATGAACTAATTCCCCAGCACCGCTCTGGCCCCAGGAAGAGGAGCCAAAAGTGTGAACCAGCCAGTTTTTTCCCCCAAATGAAGGAACCTGCAGTCCTGCTGGAGGATTTGGAATTACTCAGTTCATTACCCCTCATACTGCAGCCACTGATGGATGAAATAGCTATGTGCTGGGACCCTGTTTGTATATATGTGTGTGTGTGTGTGTGTGTGTGTGTGTGTGTGTGTGTGTGTGTGTGTGTGTGTGTGTGTGTGCTGCCCAGCATGGTTGGGTATATGTGTGTGAGGCCAGAGGGCAGAAAGGATAAAAGGCACACTGGTATTCTTTCCCCCTCCAGCACTTCGCCTCTTATGGAGGTTCCCCTGCAGGGAGAGCAGACTCTCTCTCTCCCTCCTCACTTTGACTTTCTCTTGACCTTTCTTCATGCATTTGCTGTCCCAGTCATGTTATTTCCAATCTCTCTGTCTTTCTGTGCTTACCTCCAGTTCTCTGAGGACCGGATGATCCTCGATGCCGGGGAAGAGGACCCTCATGGCGTATGTCCTGTAGTCCAGATGGGGGATACCAGCTCTGTCCAGGTCACTGGTGAGCTCATTGATGTCTGTCTGCAGCTCTGCAAAGGCTGGGAGGGAGAGAGGCATGCAGCATTAAGAGTTAGGGATGTCAGTCAGATAGCCCAACACTCACATTTACGAACTGGTTAATTTTTAAGAAAATGACAAGAAATACAAGAGGCGCTTTCCTTTTACTCCGCCGCTCTGTTGACTCTATGAGCTTTGTTGCCGCTTTTCAAAGCGCAATATCAATTTAGCGGTGCTGACTTTTCTATGTTTTGTTTTTTAAATGTCTTGCCTTTTATAGTCTGTTGGCTTTGCTGAAGTTTATTTGCCGCATTTTGATCATTATCAGCTGATATTCATTCTAAACAGATGATCGGATGATGCATCCATTCTGATCTGAAACATTTTCATTATGAATTTTCCTGCTTTCTCACCTGCTCGTTAATTAACTCTGAGAGCAACCCAGCTGAACACACACACACACACACACACACCCACACACACACACACACACACACACACACTAACACACGCACACACACGGCAGAAGCTTCCTTTTCAACACCCATGTTAAAATAACATACAGACAATAAAATAACCTATGGACCAACACGTGTAACCGGACAAAAATATTCTCCGTGGTTAACTGTTGACGGTTCTTTGACCCTCAGTGACCAAATGCATGAATCCTCTCCTCTTCGTGGTGTTTGCTACCGTCATCGTGGAGCTGACAGTTAAAGCCCAACACAGTCTTCATGTCGGAGAAACTCGATATTTCACATCTCTCCCTTAAAAACACAGACCTCTCTCTCACACACGCTCCGCTTTCTCACTCAATTTTATCTACCAGCCAGTAAATTGGCTGTAGCTGAGGCTCCAAAGTGTGTGTGTGTGTCTTCTCAGTGTGAGGCTGCAGGTGAGCACTAGTTAATTGGCTCCATCCTGACTGACTCCTGTTCGGGCCCTCGGCTCTGTTGCTCTGCTTCGCCGCCCTTGGGGAGGCTCCCTGTCTGCAGCCTATCACAGGAGCAGCAGCAGTCCCTGAACGACGTCCTCAAAACTCCAGCAGTCTTAGCCCGCGCCTCCTGGCCCCTGGCCTCCTGCGACTCCTGGGTTTAACGCACCAACACACGGGCTCACAGGCACACGTGGAGTGTATACTCGTAAGGAGGAACCCAGGTAACCATCTAAATCCACCCGCGGGGCAAAACACTCCTGGTCACCGCTAATGGTTAAAACATTAATCTTTCCTTTCCCAAGGCGGCCTCTGTGTGACTGCCTCCTCCTGTTTGCCTGCTCTGTCTATCTGCCTGTCTGTCTGTCTTCCTGTCTGTCTGCCATTCAGGTTTTCTGCAATGCTATGTTTTTTTTCTCACTGCATAATAACACTGGGATCAGGGTGGCCGGAGGGGATAAATAATAATGTCCTCTCTGGCTCATGAAATCCCCTGAACACTGTCAAAAACAAACCTCACTTTTGCTGTAAGCAGAGACAGTGATTGGCCATAATGACCCTGGTGATGACATCAAGGGCCAATCAGCAGTGCGTATTTGAAAGCACTCCTATCAAACCGACTGCTGCAACTCGGAGCGCTCTCGGTGAAATGTGATTTTGAATGATGGCTGGAGGGCCAGGCGGAGGTTATCTGAACTCCTCCCAGTGGCTCCAAAGTCAAAGGTCAGATGGACTACTGCGCCCTCTCTTAACCCTGAGCCACAAGGGGACGGGAGGAGTGTGTTTCGAGGCAGCTGTGTGTCTGATACTGTCGTTTAAAGGAGTACTTCAGCCCAAAAATGTTCATCTGTATATCAGTTGCTGCTGTGTTTCCTTTAATACTTTCTCTCCTGCCTCCACTGTGAACGAAGAATCAAAAAAACTGAGAAAAGTCTTGATGAATTGAAGTAAATGGGGGGCTGCGTTTAACAACAGCAAAACATGCATTTTCACTAAAACTGCACTATTTAAAATACTCCCTGCATAAAGAGTGTTTTAAATGGTGCAGTTTTAGTTTTTCATAATTCATAAAAAAAACAAAAAAACAATGACAGTTTCTAAGCATGACAATGTCACCTCACTAAGCCCACCTCTTTTTCTTTTTTCTTTTTTTTTTCTTGAAGTTTTCTTCAAGAATTCGAGAGAACACAGGGAGAGTAACTGATGTACAGATGGATCATTTTGGGAGTGAAGTTTTCCTTCAACCACAGTCATGGTTCAGGCTTGTGGGCCCAAAACACACGCACATGACTACTATACTCGTATGTGTCTCGCGCTGGGAGAGACTAATGAGACACTCTGTATTCATGTGTCCGTTTGTGTGTGAGTCTGAATGCAGCACGCAAACTAGAAATAACTGCAAGAGCTCGCTACTCGACGAGACGAGTTGCATGTGAGGCTAACTGACCTAACATATGTGCAGGCATATTTACCCTGGATGACCCACATTTGGGGAAATCTTCACTGCATTATTTAACGCACACAGACCACCAGTGATTTATTTTCTGTTCTATAGGCACAAATGATTCCTGTTGTGTGATTAAAGTCTGCACAAACAAAATGCATTCATCAGTGGAGCAGACTCTACAATTACTGGCTGCAAATGGAGCAAAGCAGAGCCACAATCCCCCTCGACAATCTAAAGTCTGACAGTACGCTGCTGCGCACTCTACTGTTCTAATACCAACCTTCTTTGCACTCGAGGGCAACTCGTGACTCCAGGTTGTCCATTTGCATCTGCAAGCGCTTCAGAGTGAGGTCATTTTCGCGTGACTTTCGCTTGTAGGCGATGAGGACGAGGATGACGATGATGAGGAGGAGGCCACCGCCTGCAGCGATGCTGACGATGGCCGGGAGGGTCAGCAGGCTGTCGGACATGATGTGGACCGCACCAGGAGAGACGTGGAGACCACCGACCTGAACCTGAGACACACATAATCACAATTCATCTTAAAGCTATAATGTGGAAGTTCTATATGTAGTGAGTTGTGTCCAGAGCAATGTGTAGTGTCCCTGAAGGCAACGTTTCCTCTCTGCTGTCATGGCGTCGTCTCCCCTTTGAGCAGCGTCAGCGTTGTGTTTGTCTGCCAGAAGCTTCAGAAACTGACTTTTTATCCAGTTTTAAGACACATTTTTACATCTTGGTGCTTTTTAACTCTATATTTGAAGCGGATGAAGGATTTTAGTCCTCAGACGTCTGGATCTTAAGTTCTCAGAGAAACAAGCTGAGCAAACGTTAGCGGCAGCCGAACAGCGTGCAGGAGAAACTCTGCTGTTTAACCTCAAACTGCTTCATTCACTGTTTTTACTGCTTTGAATGAGGAGAGGAGGAGAAACTGTGGAGGATTCTGCTGCTGCACCAGGAACACTGAAGGAACCCTAACTCCCATGATGCACCTCTGCTGCACCGCCACACCAAACTCCCATGATGCACCGCTGCTGCACCACCACACCAAACTCCAGCTTCTACTGTTGTTTTCTATTCAGAGACCCGTTGTTTCAGAAAATTTAATTATGCACGTTTGAATCAAATCTGATGGTCTACAGATCTACATGATAACAGCGCGAGCCAACTCTCAGAATTCCTGCCCAAGTACAGGTAAATATTTCCTGCTAAAGTTGACACTGAGTGCAAACGCATGCAACCACCTACACGCTGATGGTGAGAGGGAAAATAGTCCGGGGGCTTGCACTTAATAAGCAAACAGGCAACTAAAAATAATTGCAGTGAATTCTGGCCGAACCTTTTGACAGCTAGAGCGAACTCGTGCTGCTCTGCCTTTGACCTCTTTCCTTCAGCTGAATGAACAATGATGAGAGCACGAATAAAGGAGTTTAGAGGCCAGCTATCATAAAGAAGAAGAAAACAGACAGAAATGGAGTGGGAAAGGAAGTTAACAGAGACATTTTCCATACTCACCATGACTTTGTATTGTCCGGTGAGGTTGGGCGGCTCACACAGCAGCTGGCTCTCAGACACAGTGACGGAGCAGGGAGTCTCTCCGATCAGCACAGTGTAGTTAAGCTTCACCCCTCCTGATGCCGGGGGAACCAGGTTTCTGCCCTGTGGGCACGCAGAGATGGACAGAGGGGTGCGAAATTAGGAGGAAAAACTCAGACACACAAACACATGGCTCATTGAAGATGAGAATTTTTTTTTTTTAAACCCACAAAGCTAACGTGTCCCCTACACACACGGTGAATTACATCCCTGGGTTTGGACACAGCTGCGCCCAAATGTGACTCCATACTGAGATCAAACAAGGTGATATATTTCGCAGCAGCGGTAAGTGGGGACAGCTGGCAATCAGGACGGAAACACGGAATATATTCCTCAGTGAATTCTGTCACGAGACTTCTTACAACCAATATAATGAGAAAAAATGATATTTATTTGATGTCTACTGTTAATGTTGGCAGCTATTTTAGATTCAGTCTTTTGTACTCTTTGATCGAAAGAGCTTTTTTAGTTTTGTCACATTTTAATCATTTTTATCCGTCTTTTATTTGACGATAAGTCAAAACACTTTTGTTAAAATGTGTTTTCCTTAATTTTGTCAGCTGTTTTTTTAAGTCCTGTGTCAAATGTCCTTTGTCATCAGATTATATCGAAACATTTCAGTCAATCTAGTTGAGCCGAAACCAATTATTTTGTCATTTCAGTCAAACTTATTTCACATCCGTTCTAATGATTATGTGATTACAACGACACTTTGAATGATTAAGAAAGCAGCTTTGCAGAGATCAGAGACATATTTTAGTCAAGTTTTTACTTTCAAACTACACTTAAATCTGTCTTTTATTTACCATCATCAACATTGCATGTTGGAAAACACATTTCCTCATAGATTTCAGAAACGAAATGAGCACTGCTGACATCCAGAGAAAGTAACAACAGTTGTTTCAGGAGTCCGTGTCTCGCGCGGGGACACCAGCGAATGTTCTGTAGATTTAAACGCACACTCATCTGTATTTCCTGTACCTTGAGAATGATGGGTGAGCCAGGTTTCTGCTCCAGGACACCGGTGGAGCTGAGGGGCTCAAAGGAAGGGTTCGGGTAGTAGAGCAGGTTGGTGTTGTTGTAGACCAGCAGCGCCTGGACGTTGTTGAAGATGAAGCCAAACTCGTCTGCGTGCTTCACTGAGTCCAAACTTGGATTGTACTCGGGCATCAGCGAGGGAGCGAAGCAGCTCATACTGGTGGTGTTCAACACTTTACACACCTGAGGAGAAGGAATGCAGACTGTTTTCAGATGGTGCACTCGACACATCAGAAAGAAGACATGTGACTCAGTCATCCAGGACAAACTTAAATGGTAAATGTTCTGCATTTATATAGTGCTTTTCCAATCTTTGCAATCACTCAAAGCGCTTTACAACACATCAGCATTCACACACACTCACACAGAGTCAGAGGCTGCCATACAAGGTGCCACATGCTCATCAGAGATAACCATTCACACACACTCACACACACACACACACACACACACACACACACCGTTGGCCATCGGGAGCAATTTGGGGTTCAGTATCTACCACAAGGACACTTTGACATGCTGACTGCAGAGGCCGGGGATCGAACCACCGACCCCACGACTGGTGGATGACCTCCACCTCCTGAGCCACAGCCAGCCACTTAAGACGCTTCAGCACAGCTTTTTCTCCGGCTCCATAATAAAAACGCCGCGTTCCAAGCTGAAGCCTTGTGAAACCTTCTGTTTGTTTGAACCTAGAGTGTGATCTTAACTGAAACACATTGGTATCAACGTGAAGCCTGCAGGGGGGCTCAGCAAACTAATAATTGGCAAATAAAATCCTCAGAGGAAAAGATTTACTGTATGTCATTAAACCCATCTTTATTGGAGAGGAAGCCTCCGTAAAATCGGAAATAAATTGCTGCTACTGCTCCACTGAAAAACACTGGAGGACAACAACCACAAAGGATGGAGGTATCGCTCCTCTGTCTCCTCAGGTGGAGGTTGAGCTATGACTCTTTTATTACTTCTCCCCAGTTTTCCCAGATGATAGACCTGCCTTCCATCCATCCTCGCGGCTCAGCTCTGGAGGGAAGGGCAGAGAGGATTGATTGCTGCACAGCACTCTGCTCCGAGTGAGGTTTTTTAAAAAAAATTTTTTATCTCCTCTCACTCCCTCCCAGCTCTCTCAGGGGAAGAAACTTAATTAGAGGTAAATATCATCAAAGCTGGTGAACGCTAGCAACTACCACGCCTCCTACCTGTTGTCTGCTGCTCGGGAGCAAGACAGGGAGATCAATGCAAACTGGTTCTGTGGAGCTACACCAACTGTAGTTAGCCAGTGTGGTGCGATGGCGAGCTGTGGGAGTGCGAGCGCCGAGATGGAAGCAGGGACTGGCCTCCTTACTTACTCTGGTACTGACTCTTATATAGACTTTAGACTTCAAAGTGTGTGTGTGTTTTCATCATGTGGAGCATTGAATCTAAAGATGAAAACTAAAGCAACCTGGGTATACTGTGAGCACATGTGTGACTTTAGGCTGCAACTATTTATTTTATTCTTTGATTAATTATAACTACTATTTACTATTTATTACAATTTGTTACTTTTAAAAGTTTTTCTTAAATAGTGTTTGTGTTTAGTTTTTTCACGTTGGTTGCTTCATTGTGTTTCTTTGTCTTCTACCGTCTTGGGACCAAGTTGGAAATAAATGTTTTCACTTTAACATTTTTGCCTTCGGATACTTTTGTCACTTTGTCTGCTAATTCATAAAACTCAATCAATCAATCAGTTCTCAGTTAATCCAGTACTGAAAACATCTGTTAGAATTAAATGTTCCTCCAATGTTTTGTTTTTGCTCGACCAACAGTCCAAAACCCTAAAGATATTTAGTTTACAATGATAGAATAAGAAGCTGGAACAAGATATTTGCTATTTTTGTGCTTGAAAAAAGACGTAAAGAATTATTTGACTTGATCAAATAATGGAGGTTCATTTCCTGTTCATCAACTAAATGATTCATTGACTGATCTCTTCAGCTTTAGGCTCATGGGTGCAAAGAAACACGACGTAACAACCGTCCAGCAACATGTAACACAGCTGTACAACGACTGTATCTGCACCACAGGCCTGAACGAGCAGCTTCCTCTAGTCCTGCGACATTTTTCTTTAGATTTCCCACTTTACCATCTACAGTAGCATTTCGTGACACAAGCGAGAAGATAAGCCTTTTTAAAAATAGATAGAACCTCCAGATAGGACTCCTGACATACTTTCACAAAGTTTACTTCTGTGAGCTCACTTTTACAGTAAGCCAGGACTAAATGAGAGAATTTAACCCATGTATAAAAACAACATATATTACTACTACTACTACAAATTAAGTACATTTATATAGCATCTCTCATAAAAGCTTCACAAGAAATGGTTTTAAAATCAACGTGACAGGTGTAATGATGCTGCTGTTATTTGTCCTCTTTTCCTGGTTTTCGTTAAAATTCTTGCTGCCAAGTTGCAGCATATACATTTTTTTTTTTTTATAAAGTAATCCAGTATAGAGTGCACTACAGTAATCAAGGCGTAGAAAAAAATGTGTGATGATGTTGTTGTTTATAGTACAACACTGACTCTTTGTAGAAAAGATAGCGAGTGGCTCATGAATGCTTTATGTTTTTTATATACAGCGTTAAGGAATAGATCAGGGGGATTTATTTCACCCACAGTATGTTCAGTATCGGTATATAGGAATTAAAAAGGTTTAACGGATAAAGTTAAGTTTGATAAGCTCTCTGACTGTTGGCATGGTGACATGTTAGACACAGAGGCCCAGATGCTCCGGCAGCTTCCTCGTGACGGTCACGTAGAACCGCAGCTCTGACGACCATCTGCTCTGCAGGATACTGCGGAGTAACACTCTCCTCACTTTCTCTCCATTCCCCTTAAATAAATCCTGAAGGCTGCTGCTGCTCTCATGTAGGATGGCTTCAGTGTGACGTGTGTAAATCCAAAGCAATGGGCGAGTAAATAGTGATGGGTAAATGGGGCATTGTGGGATTTTATAAAGAAAGTGAGGTGTTGGGTTCCTTTTCTGGGTGGAGCAATAAATGGCTGTATTTCAGAACATCATACAACTTTGCAAGACTTCTGCCTCTCAAAAGATGGATTTTAAGATCGGTTCAATATTTTGTTAAAGCAATAGCTCCACACATTTTTAGAATTGAATTGTGTGTGTGTGTGTGTGTGTGTGTGTGTGTGTGCGTGCGGCAGATACGAGAAATTAATTTTAATACCCTATTTTTTTACGATTAAATGTGTGAAAGCCCAGGATGGATAAATATATAATTTAAGGTTATTCTGACAAGGATTTATGTTTTTTAAGAATGACTTTTTATTAGTATAAATAGGGGGAAAAAATAATAATCATGTTTCCTATGAATTCTTGAGAAATTGTGATTGAATAATAAATGTGTGTTTGGCTTAATGATTGTACATGAAAGTTAATTCAATGATATGAGCTGCTTTGTTATGTGAGTTTGACTGCATGTGCGTGGGCCGCTGGGGGAGGGTGGGGGTGGGCTAATGCTAATAGGATCCTAAGAAAGAAAGAAAGAAAGAAAGAACGTTTTACTAACACGTGCAGTCTGTGTACTCAAAAGGATTTAGAAGAAATACTGGATTTCCAAATACTCTACTGAATCACAAGATTATTTTCGGCCTCTCCATTTACTTCTTAGCAGAACGCTTCAATAACAGTCCCGACATTACACATACAAATAAACATGTATTTTCACACACATTTTCACAATAAAAGCAAAATTCTAGTCTATTGCCAAAAAAAGAATATACATAGAGTACACCCATTCCTTTAGGCCATGTGCAGGAAGGAGCGCCACATTGTTCAGCATTGATAAAGTGAATTGAGGTCAACAGATAGAGAAAATAATTGGAAACTCGGCCTCATCTGTCTTCTTTCTATGGTGTTTTAAGGCAGTAACACTCCAGCCCCTCTGGCTGAATACATTTCCATGATCTACTGTGCTGCTGCTACAGCCCACTCAACCATCCAGAGGTCTCCGGCCAGGGTGGGAGAGACAGGGTGAGGGAGCGACAGAGGACTAAGGGATAAGATGGACTGGCTGTGGAGAAGTGTGTAGGAGAAATGTGAGGGGGGGTCACACAGTCGGAGGTAATCTGGAGGCTATTCACCGGCTGTGTCTATTTTCCTGCCTGCCTGCTGCTCCAAACCGCTTATGCCGACATTCATTCCGACTTCAGCTCCGATCCGTCCACTACGATGGTGTATAAGGGCTATTGTACGTAAAAACATAATACAGAATAATAATAATACATAATACAACACCTCGCTGTTGTATGCCTCGCCCAAAAGATAAGTTGAAGTTTAAACTAGGGGTAAACATTGTGAATTGAAACAGAATTAAAAAAATAAAAAAATAAAAAAAATGCAACAAAACTACTTGGTCAAGTTTAGCAAAAGATCATAGTTTGTGTTACAATAAGTATGTTTGTTAGGTAACTTAAGACAGTATGTCAGTTAAGTAAGTTAAACTAAGTCAATGTGGACTTTTCGTTGTTTATTTGACCCGACCATCCACCCCGACCTCCTCCCTGCGTGGACTCACGCAAACTTTCGACCAGGCTGCAGCAAACAGACAAACCAACCTCCGGCTCTGGAGTCGTGTTTGCACGCTGAAGCGGCAGCTTAAATTTGGTGCTGAAACGCACCGCAAATGCACCTGAAGGCCACCGTAGGCCACCGTAGGTTTTCCGCCACGCTTTGGAAAGTTGAGGGTCAGGGGGAGGGGGAGGGTATGCAATTGGTTACAATCTGCAACCTCAGCGCTACATGCCACTAAATCCTAGACACTGCTCCTTTAAGCTGCAACAAAGCCAGAGCCTGAGATGTCCGGACGTGAAATACATCCTCTGTTGCATGTCTTGTGATGAGGCTGACACTAATCTCAAACATCCTCCGTCAGCACAAGTGGCTTCTCTTCTCTTAAAGTCAACAGCGGAGCTACACAACAGAGATGTTTAAGAGGAAACAGTGGCGGCCCTCTCCACGCCTCGAGATGACGACTCAATGAGACACTCATGATGCCGACACCGTGGAGATGTAGATGCACATAAATACAAAATCATTATGGAGATGTAAATTGCAAGTTCTGAGTGTGCCTATAGTGATAGTCAGCGCCTGTAGTGCTGTATCAGACAATCAGCCTGATTGGCCGAGACGACAACCCCCCCAGTGCTAAACACTATCTATGATCACCTGATGTGCCAAGCCTGACACTCAGCCCAGGCATCTTAAGTGTGGCAAATATGGCAGATGAAATCTTTCTGGGACAGGGAAATGTTCTGGAGCTGGAAAATAACCCTTTTAGCTTTAATCAAGATTATGATAAATGTTTCAATTGTGAATCTTGTGACAGATACAGAGCATTTCACAAAGAAAATTGTCTTTTTTTTTTTCTTCTCCTCCCAGTTTCTTTGTGAATCTGAGCAGGTGACACACGGGATGGAGAGAAGAGAGGCAATTTAGAGGGAGACAGGTGATCATTTGAAGGCTGGCTGACAGACAGCAGCTCTTATTGCTATAGGCTGCTCTGCTGTTTGCCTTCCTCCAGTGACAAAAGGGGAAAAGGGGGAGATGGGATGAAGGATGGGTAATTGTAACCTGAGCATTTAATAGAGGTTCATTCTCTGTGGCTGTGGGCCCAATCAAGGCAGTGACAGAGGCTTCTTGTGCGAGGCGCTAGGTGGGGAGCTGGAAGACTCTCGTTCAAAGCCTCGCAAACTGACAAATCAGACACACACATGAGTCAAATCCCATTTCGCCAGGTCTCTCGCTCATCTAGTGTTTTTTCCTCTCTCCTCTCTAAACCTAAAACAGCACAGATCCGTCTTCCACTTGTAATTACTACTGTTTCATAACTCACAAAAGCTCTTTCAGGGAAACCGTGTCCTTACGAGAGGAAACATTGCAGCAGAAGAAGCCCACGGCAGAGCTGGTTTTTTTTTTTAAAAGTAAAGCAACATTCACCAAGCAAGTCAGACACTTAAGGCCAATTACAGAATACTAATGTCAGGGATGGGGGGTTGGTATTGCAGAGGGGGAGGATGCATGTTGGGACACATCTGAGCAGGATTTTAGAAGTGAGACATTCATGCATGTGTACTAACGTGTCCTGAGATATCATAAATGAGGCATGAGATTGAGGCTATATATATATATATATATATATAAGAGTGTAACGTGTGTGTCCTAGTTTTCTATGCTTCAGTAAACAATATGTAGCATGTGATTGAGGGTGTATGTGCAGTGGGTATCATAGATTAGAGCAGGGGTTCAGAGCTGGATGTCAGGACACCCACACACGGGCTCAGAGATGATTACCAGGGTCAGAATTAAAGTCTGAGGAATAAACGACATGGAAAATGCTAAATACTCACCTCACGCATATTTCACATCCAAACTATTCAGACCAGCAGGGATGTGAATATGCAATAGTTGCAACACTTGTTTAATAAAAGATTTGAATGTCTGAGGTAACTTGTTGTACAGCCTGAGCTACTTTAAGCTATTAAGTGATTAAGTTCCTTCTGGTAAACAGCCACAGTGTATATGTCGAGGCCTTTGTCGAAGTTGAAAGGATTAATAAAGGTTACCGTCTTGGTTCGGACTACGGAGTTTTATAATCCTCATAATGGGATTGGTTGATAACTTTATTCACGCCGCGAAAGCTCGGAAAGATCGACCTTGTTCCAAAAACAAACAAAATGCTGCTTTCGTGCAGTGTAATATTCACGTTCTGTGTGAAAGCACTCAAGACAAAAACAGTACAAAAAATATACTGACGTGCCAATTAATCGCACGAAAAAAAAAGCCCTACGGTGTGTAAAGGCATCTATACAGTATATAAGAAATTATAAATCATAGATAATGAATGACAACATTATATAACCCAGTTGTTTATTGAAGGTTAAATTGTTGACAAATACTGTGCACTAATAAACACATTAATAAATACCTACAAATATGTATTAGACGTATTTCCATACTGCTTAGAAGGGGGCTAACGTGTTTTACCAATTAATCCAATTAAAAAGTCAGATCATGGAAAAAAGCTCTTTAGTTCAGCTGCTGAAAACTCCTGAATGAAAGCTTTGGGACGGTTGCATGAGGGAGTTTGTACTGCGTTGGTAGTGAGCAGAAAGGAAGAACAGCACTTTTCTCCTCCTGCCGCCCTCCTCTCACCCTCTTTCCTTCCTCCTCACCTCTAGTCCCTTTGTCTGCCCTCCCCACCTTTCCCCAGACCGCGGAGAGAAAATGCCATCCTCTTAATTAAACACGGAGCCCCGGGACCGAGGCTCAAATGCAATTTGTAACGATTTTCCACAGCCAAGACTTTGATTATACAAGGGCTCTTTATGCTGACCAAAGACTTCTGACCGCAGTTAATCTTCCATTGAAACCCATTAGGAGTCTCCTCACCCTGATCATGCACACCTCCCCCCAATGACCCACCCACACCCTTCTCATCAAACTCCACTGTCCAGCAGCCAGCTCCATTACGGCAAAAAGTATTGAATCTTATTCCTCCTTAAAGAAGTGAAAATGTTGTGCGGGAGGACATTAAAGCACAACAGGGTTTAGCAGGTGGGGGCCAGGCAGCGGAGCCTGAAGTCATTTAAGGTAAACTCTTAATTAAACACCGCGTGCAGACCACTCTCACTCTCTTGATTTATTCTCATCGGAGTGCCTGCGACTGGGTTCAAGCAGGAGCTAGGGAGGCGTAGGGAGCTGGAGGGGCTGTGTGGAGAGATAGCAGCCTACTTTTCTTAAAGCTAAACGTCACTTAGCTTACTTGTATAGCAGTATTTGGGGAGCCAAGCATGCTGGAGGATGTTAGCTTACATCCTCCAGCATGTAGTAGGTGTATTCAGGGACATACTGCACTAGCTCTATGGTTAGGACAGTATATATCATATATATATCATTGCACATATACAGAACATCAGTCATCATTCACTAATCCATTCTCCATCTTTCTATGTGAGACTCAACCTGATACAATCTAAAGTATTTGTTATACAAGTATTATCAACTACTTTATTTTCCTACTACACCAGTCCCAGATGCCACCATATCCCCGTCTCTCTGGGAAAACATAATTACATTTTTGAAAGTCTTGCATGAATATGTAAGAAAGCACTAAAACACAACCCCCTTGCTGCCATCTTATGGGTGGTCTCAATGGGGGACGTCAAAGCCGAAGCTAGAAAAGGTTGAGTATGTTGAACGTGGGTCATGCAAAAAAGGTGAAAAAGAAATCTCTGTTTATTAGTTATGTTGAGGGCCTGTTTTATTTCCTTTAAAGCAGCGCTCCCCAACCTTTTTGCACCACAGACCGTGGGGGGGGAGTGCAAAACATATAATTTAATTATTACATATACAATGTAAATGTAATTATTCCATTTTATATTATACACTTTATTTAGATTATTATTACACTGTATTATAAATAATATAATACATTAAAATGTTTTCAATAAATATTACCAAACAAAATTAAACATTTTATTCTTTCTGTGCGGCCCGGTACCAAATGATCCACGGCCTGGTACTGGTCCGCGGCCCGGTACTTGGGGTCCCCTGCTTTAAATGCGCACAGTGTATTAAGATGCACCTTCCTCACACGTGATTCTCACTGCATTATTGTGATAGTATTATAGTATTATTTCATCATTAGTATTTTATTATTATTATTTCTACTATTTAATTTTTCTGTATGTCTTCATTTCTTCTCCTTCTGTAATTAGAGTGACCCTGGGCGAGAGAATGTGGGAAGTGTGATGATAACAGACCTCATACATATCCATATGTCAAGATGACTGCATGTTAGTAATAGAAGTTAGAAGTTAAACAAAGATGGTTCTTACATTGACAGACTCTCGGCCGGCGTATTTGACTCGGATCCTGGGCTCCTGAACTACGTCCAGATTGGTCCCGGTCACCATCAGGGGGGTGTGGCCACTGAGGAAACACACAAGTAGGCACAATTTACTCCACAGGTTTGAACAAAGTTTGACGAAAGAAAGATATAAAAAGAAAGTAATAGAAAAACGGGGAAGAAAAATTGAATAAGAGAGGAAAAAAACCCAGAAAGAAAGAAAGGTAATTCAAAGGCAATCGAGATAAATATTCACCAACGTCAGAGGAAAATGAGCGCATCAAAACATCTTTCATCCTCAGTTTCTTTTAGGAGATAATAGCCTTTGGAATGTAGGATGATTAGAGATGCTTTTTAACTGACTTCGCCGGCTACAATCAACTGGTGCAGATGGGTGGAGCATATAGAGGATGCAGAGATGGTGTTCATAAGACCGACTGCTGGATGTGCAGCTCTCCCTGCAGCTGTGTGGGGTTGTTGCTGATGTTTGTTGTTTTGTTGCTGCGCCCGTCACTGTGGCGTGCAGAATAAAGCTGATGGTGTTGCAATGATAAATGTCAGATGGCTCCTCTGTAACGTTGCCAGTTTTTTCTTTTTTTTTTTTACATGTGAAGAAGGTTACATCAGATCTGTGTGGAACCATGAGGAGAAATTCTTTTTTTTCCCTCCAATATGTTCCATGTACGTCATCTTTTATCAATAAATGTGTTTCCAGTTTTTGCTTTATCCATACGCCAACTCTAACACCTCAGTCAGGAGGAAAAACTTGTTTTTTTTCGATATTTTGAAGATTTCTTCGAATTTTCTGCTTTTTCACTCCGCAACACGCAAATTGAAAATGTGCACGAAAACAGGTGGATGAAAACACATCTGTCTGTCTGTCTGTCTGTCTGTCTGTCTGTCTGTCTGTCTGTCTGTCTGTCTGTCCCTATATCCCTGTATCTATCCATCTATCTGATGTCTGCAGTGTCCCTCACCCTCCGTCTCTAAGCCCGAGCCAACTGCTGTAGACTCACCTCTGATAGCACATTGTTCTGCTAAGCCCCTATTTCATCTTCCTTTTAATTAGTAGTGTACGTGTATCTATCTGCCAAAGACGCTCAACAGATGGATCCACATCGAGTCTCAACAGTAACTATCCTCTCCAATCTGAGAGCTGTGGCAGTTCCATCAGATGCACACTAATTGGAAGAGAACCGAACAGTAATTGAATAGCGTTATATTAACTTGTGTCTGCTCATTGCCACTGGCCTGTAGGAGCAAATCCTCAGTCTGGGTGAGGATGTGGATAAAATAACATCTTGCATGTCCAGTGGAGCGCACACGATGCTGTGACTTTACCTTGCAATGCTCCAGTCTGGCTCGATGCGTTGGACTGTGGGGTCTTCTATGTAGTCGAAGGTGAGGCTCTCCCTGATCTGGGCATGATCCACGCTCACGCTGATCAGCACTTGGCCGACCCCGGACAGGGACGGGGCCGAGTAGCACACAATCTCCGTCATCGTCCGTCTGCAAGTGAAGCAGAATAGGAATAGTTTAAAGGGGACACATCATGAAGAACTCCCTTCTTCAGTGCTTTCATACATTTTGGTATCTGGAGTGCCCACCGACCCACAAACTGTTTTTTTTGTGAAATCATGTGATTCAACGAGCCATTCACATGCGGCTCCCCTTCCTCTGTCACACGCAGGCTCATTAGAATATGATTAGGATCTCCACCCACAGCTTGACGTCTACCGTTGCAATTTTCCTCACAAGCCAATCAGATTAGACTACGCTTCTTTGTGTGATGGACTTAAAGAGACAGGCGGCTGAATACAGGTATATTCAGACAGACAGTATGAGAAGAAGTACCGTGTTTTTAGAACAGCAAATCATGTAAACATGTTCTAGTAAAACGTACAAAGATGAACCTGAAAATGAGCAGAATATGTGTCCTTTGATACACACGGGTACCGAAAGCATCCGCATGTTTTGAAAAGTCAAACCAAGATACTCTTTATGCACATTTATGCACATTTTCTGAACATGGAGCTTCTATTAAGATGAGCCAAAAACACCACCTACAACAGCAGAATATATTACGCGTTCTGCACTTTCCATTCCTGTTCTGCAATAATCAGCATGTCATCCTATGGTGAAAATGAATAAGTGCTTTAATAACTGCATTTGTAATATAAAAACCTTAAACATGGAACATTGTTCACAGTACCTCCAGCTCTGTGTCCTGCTGTGCGTTCCCCTCCCTCTCTCAGGCTCCATGTTGTACCTGCCCACCCCCTGAATTTGTCCCAATTTATTAGCAGAGGAGAGCTTGTAGTAGCGTGGCCCCCCCATCCTCCTCTCCCTCCCGTACCAGGAATACAGTGGAGAACCACAAACCAGTAATTAGCCCCATGACTCATTAAAGCTGGCTTGACTCCTCAACCTTACAACATTACAGTCAGACTGCTGTGGCCGGGCTTAAAATAGAAGCCTACAGAGGTGGAAAGTAGAGGGAGGACGTGTGAGGGGGAAGGAGGGACCGGTGGAGCGAGATGGAAGAAAACAAAATACAGAGGAGCGAGAGCAGATGAACAAATGGATAGAAAGAGTGAAAGTGAGGCGGGGAGGAGGGGGAAGAAGAACGATCCATAGGAGCACAAGGTTTTTTTCTGGGAGCTATTATTAAAGGGTTTAATGCAGTAGGTCATCAAAACCTTATTAAGATTTACACAAGTTTCTGAGAGAGGCTTTCCCCTCGGGGACTTCTCAGTAATACCAAGGGGAAAGAAAATCCAGGAGAGCAGAGAAATATAGCAGCTTCTGTAAGAGGAGCAATGCACACCATCCTCTGAACAAGAGCTCTTGTGCTTTTTATTTTTAATTTGCTCTCAGCATGCTATATATCTACCATTTTCTAAGAGGAATGTATGTAGCAGCTCATGAAATGTGTCAGAGATTTGTGATACCATCTGTATTGAAGAGCGATTTTATAAGCCGGCGATAATTCTGTTTTAATCGCACTTTGGTGCAGTTGTGTAGTTGTAATCGGACTGGTTTCCAATTGAACCCTTTTCGTGGTGAGAACATAATCCCGTTGCAGAAAGTGAACCAAAACGCAGGATAATTGACACAGGTACCATGTGTGGGAGAGGACTGACAGATGTTTGCTTGTGATGTTTAATGGTTCTGTACATCTGGGCAGAATATGCTGAAGTCTACGAAGGTGGTGGTGTTCATGAAGTCATTTGAGATCCACTGGAGGAGAAGGGATTGGTGTGCACGGATCAGTGCTGATTCAAAGTGAAAAAGCTGCGATATCGAAAGAAGTGGCAGCATTCGAGAGGAAAGCTATTTTGTACACACAACCTTTTTTTTATAATAATAATAATTTGTTCCGCTTTAATTTGTGCACTGTGTAACCAAACCAAATAGAAAACGAGCCCAAAGTATACATTTCACAGTGATGGAGACAAGCCAAACACACTCTGGTGTGTGAAGCCGCCCTAAGGCATTAATGTTGTGGGTGTTAATATATATACAAAAAATATTTGATATATAAAGAAATAAGGAGAAAGTGAAAGTGTGACAGAAAACAAAGACAACCAGACTAGGAAAAGCTGCTGCTTTTTGTTTTCACACTTATTAAAATCACTTAATGTAGATGACAATTCTACATTCATAGTGAGGGTATTAGTTTCACTTCCTAATATCTACATTATACTTTAATGATGGACCTGTAAACTTTGAAAATGGCAATTTGTTTCTTTCATTTGCACTTGTTTCCAGCTCATCTTAATAGGCAAGTACGATTCAAAGCCTTTCTCCATGAATAGTCTGCGTTAAACAAAAGCCCGATCATGCAGGCTTTACCAGCAAATTAAACTTTATGGGCTACTAAAAGCTTTAATTTATGGTATAAATGGGTTCAAGATGAAAGTCTCACCCGAAGAACTCGCAAGTCTGGTTTCCAAACTGAACGTTGACACTGCTGCCGGCGCCGAGGTTCTCTCCCATTATGGTTACTTTGGTGCCCCCGGACTCTGGACCTCTGCTCGGGGACAGACCTGTGACGGTGGGCGTCTACAAAACACAGAGAAGCAGAGAAAGACAGGTTAAGAGGGGCTGTGTCTGCAAAGAGAGAGAGAACAAAACAAGGCAGACTACAATGTGGTTATTTTCTCGTGCATAAAGGGCAGCATCTTGGTGGTAGCTTTTGAAACATCTATGTATTATCACAGATCCCCAGCAAATTACAGTTATTCATATCTCCAGGCCGCTGGCAGTGGAGTGCAGCGCTGGTGGGAGAAAAGAGGATAAAACCAGGAGCTCTTAAGAGTCCCTGAGAGATCCTCCTCCTCTGTGTGTGTGAAGCTTTTTAAAGACAGTCTGAAAATAACTAGTGTTTACAGCTGCAGGCAGCTAGTCCGCCGTCACACAGACGGATGGAGAAAAAATCAGAGCAGACAGCCCGTCATACCCGGGAACACACATATTCACAGGCAGACGAGCACACGCCTCCATGTGCACAAACATTTAAAAAGCAAATAAATGCACACTGTCATCTACGCTGCCCCTTTGCCAAGTGCTCAAGTATTGGGGCTGAAAACGACGTTTGTGTTGTCGGGAAAAATTGAAGAGTGATTTTGTGATGGTTTCTTTTTTTTTCAATAGGTGACCTGCAATACAAGGGAAATGCGAGCGGTGCCAAAACTATTCTTTGTGGAATTCAAGAGCAGCAGCTCTATGACGTCGGTGAGAAAAAGTAGCCGAGCATTTACGGCAGAGCCGAGAGCATCGAAGCTGTCAGTGGAGTGTGACTTCCAGGACGCAGGCTAGAGCAGGTACCCTGAGAACAACTGTAGTAATTACTGGCTGCTGTTAATTGTAAAGGGAGTGCTAATTGTGAAGGTGTGAGAGAGTGGAAAATGGAAAAGTAGATTATCTGTCTGCTGCAGGCTGAGCAGACAGCGAACATGAAGGAACAGGGAGTAGATAATGTTTACCTGCCGAGAGCTGTGCTGCTTTATATTTCAGCAAGCTGATTTTTCAGTTTTCTTTTCCTCCATCTCTCTCATGACCCTGCACTACCATAATTCATTCTCCCCTTTGTATGAGATATTACCTAAGGAATTTACCTAAAGCACTGCAACAATCTGAGGATGTATTATTCTGTTTTCTATCCATTGAGCAATGCTTAGCTTAATGCAGCTCAGCAGATTTGTAAAGAATACACTGATGTGCAAAACTGTGTGTATACAAGGCTACAATAATTTAGCATCACAATCCTTTTCTCAATCTACAACCAGAGAGCTGCGGAGAGCATTAATGAAAATATGTGCTGTTTATTGAAGAATGTAATTTCCAAAATAACAAGTAAGCATACACAGAGTTGCTTAATTACACCGTCAGTAAGCATGGCAACTCACACGCCGATGTTTGCCTGAGGCAATTACTCTGCAAGAAAAGTACAAATCACATTTAATTCAACTAACTATGTGATTTGTATCACTTCAATGTGACTCTTTAGTTTGTCTCATGCAGTGCACTTTACTAATGCATGTTACATTATATGAGGATATAGAGCAACAACGGTGTATTTGCAGTCATACCACAAAGGAGTAGAGGTGCAAAGAGCGAGCCCTGAGTTCCGGTCTGCACTCTCCAACGCACAGCTGGACCGGACCGGGTCTGCTGTCCGCAGGAGCTGCATCCATCTCACATACAATCCTGCAAAAGACACAAAATAGTTCATTAAAATCACTGCATCATACAATTGAAAAGCAAACCTTCAAATGATATGAGCCAATTAAACAGCAGTTACCAGCGGTTATTGGCGTCATGGATTTAGGTTAGAAAAGACCTGCTACATCTACGAGTCGCTTCAGAACCCTTTTATCATTCATTCTATCATGTATTCACAGGATGAAGGCGGTGTACCTGTAGCGTCAGTAGTAATTATGATGGAAGCAAAGGAGATAATCCGGTGATGTAGAATAAAGAGCAACACAGTCCAGTTAGGATGTGAGGATGGACGGGTCAAATGAAAAATGTATCTGAGAACTGGATGTGGTCACCGTGATGTCACCTATTGGTTTGTGGACTACCGTTTTAAAGCCTCGAGTTTTCCATCTTGGTTTTTGGCTGTCGCCATCTTGTTTTTTTTAGAAGTAGGAGTGACTTTGAGGTTGGAGCGAAGTACAACTGAACGCTGAACAGGACATTTTTAGGTGACCAAAATGTTACAATTAACTTTGATGAAGTGAAAACACAAACTGTGAAAGGGTGAAAGTTGTGAGATGAAAACACGGACGTGGTAGCGACCTGTCAATCACAAGGTAGCCCTGCCCTAAAGCATACGCTGCTTTATCGTCTATTTTACTGTAAATGAGACATAATTTACTAAATGAACATCCTGCTGTGTTGAAGAAGACTTCAAGCTACAGATTGAGAACTTAAACTCATCAGGAAAATGTTTACTGAGGTAATAAATCAAGTGAGAAGTAGAAACATTTTCTCATAGACTTCTATGCAATCTGACTTTTTTTTGCAACCAGTGGAGACCGGAGTTTGATTCCCATGTGAAAAGTCTACTTTGAGTTACTTTAACAGACGTAGCCTACATGAGTAAAGTTACATAACATACATCTTTTGCGGAGCGTTACGTAAAGAATGCAGACATACTTGTTTTAGCCCAAACCATGATCTTTTTCCCTGACCACGTAGTTTTTGCGCCTAAACCTAACTTAACTGAAACCTAACAAAACTGCGGCCCTTTTTATAACGTTGGATGTGCACTTCCTGGCCTACTGCTGGGTGCAGTTTGTCCCTTCTGAAGCATTACAGTGGCAGTGAAAACAGCTGATAACATCCATTTAATGGCCTGATAACATTTGAAACAGGTGAAATTTCAGCTGGACTGGAGAGAACTCAATCTTTCTTAAAAAACAACTTGAAGCACAGAAGTTGTCTCTATGTTTAAATGCATGAGCGAAGTTGGGAGAAAGTAATCAAAGCACTTCTCTGCTTGATATCGATCTATCTTACTGTCTAAATGCAATTTACTTTTGTTGTCTCACTCATTTCATTACAAGGACAGATCCAGACATCGACCAGGACCCCCCGCGATGACAGTCTTTAAACGAGACCAGTGCTCCTCCCTTGGCACTCCAACCTGAGGGCGGTAGATTTCCCACCAACAACCAGCCCTACGCAGCGGGATCAATAGAGCTTTATCGTACCATGTGATCAGGTGACACCCGGCAGTGCAGGTGATGATTAGTGCCGGGGAGTAAGAGGCGCAATCACGCTGGGGAAAGAGATTATGTGGCGAGGCAGAAGTATTGTTTCTTGAGCACCGATCATCTGAATTAGAACAAATGACTCTGAGTCGGATGAAGTATGTGGAAGAGAGTGGCTAAAGGAGGATTTACTCACTGACAGAAGTGAGATTTTCTTCTCACGAGGCCTCAGAGAAACAGAGACTCACTTGCTTCCCCACCTGAAGGCTATACTCTTCGTGAAGAGGCGTATTATGGCCGATGGGAATATGTTACAATTGCATCTTCTCTGTCTCCATCAAGAGGCCTGCTCTTTCCGAAAAAGCTGAGGGTTACTTTTGAACTGAATTCTTACTAACGAGGAGTCTGTTTAGCCGCTATAAAAATGCAGAGAGTATTAGCTCTCGGAGCTCTTTACTTTCAAACTGCTGAAAAACACAAAAGTCTTTTTCTTCAAAGCAGGAGAAGCTTTCACACACAAAAACATAACTATGTTTTTTTTTTTTTTTTGGCCCATCCAGTCAAATCCATCCTGGTGACTGAATTAAGACGTGACAGCAAACGTCGGACAAGGACATGCATAATGTGACCCCGGTGAATTAAAGTCCAGTGCAGAACATCATCATCAAGTTAGACTAAGGGGGTCATAGGTTCCCTTTTTTAATTTCGCTCAGTCTATTTTTTTCTGTACATGCCATATAAATGAATTCCCTAGCTTGTCCCCAATTGGATTAAAGTGCTGTCAGATCAGTGCACTGTTGACAAATTGTCCCCTACAGCCAAGTGGCACATAGTGAATTTTAATTACAACTGCCCAGTAAAGAGCGTTGTTACTGTATGCCATCCCAACTATTCATGAGCTTTCAAATTCCACCAGGAGTGGAAAACATCCCGATGTAATTACCAACATAACCAGTAAGTTAAAAGCAATAGTGCAGGCACATGTATGTGTGAGGCATGTATTGTTACGGCGATGGTGCACTGCTGAGCTGCTCTCTTTCTGAGGGCAGAAGTAGGCCAAAGACAGAATTAGGGTTAAAGGATCCTCTGAGAGCCGTGACTGTGATAGCGTGTGTGTGTGTGTGTGTGTGTCGCAGTGAGCAGCCATACATTTAAAACTTTACACTAAATGACTACAAGACAGTGGAGGAAGGAGAAGTTCATACTTACTTAAATGAACTAGGCTGATCTAAGAAAACTCTAAATATTACTTTAATATTTCTATAGGATGACAAAGAATGATATATGATGCAGAAATATCCCATCTTCTACTTGTAATTGTTTTACATGAATGTGATTTTATTTAGCATTTTAATCTGTCAAACTATGTATTGCATAATCCTAGGATTTACTTCACATAATGTATTTTATTTGTATATCTTATGTATTTCCCCTAATTGGAAAATTGTGATTTTAAGAAAATATTTTTATAATGGTATTGCCTCTTTTCTTTTTGTATATCTACTTAGTGTTGTTTTCTTTTTCTTTTCTGTTTTTGTAGTTGATTTGATGTCATCGGAAATGAAGGGTCACCCCTAAATAATCTCTCTCTCTCTCTCTCTCTCTCTAATTATATATATATATATATACATATACATTATATACATATATATATATATATATATATGTATATACAGTATATATATACACACAGTATATATGTATATACAGTATATATATATTATATATATATATATATATATATTATATATATATATATTGTTGTAGAACATGGCCCCTTTTCTCTTCATGACATATGGATTTTGCACGGTGTAATTATCTAACCTCGTAGCTGCATAATGAGGTTTTTTTTCTGTATAGCATCAATCAAACATTATTATAAAATTAGATTTTCTCATAAGAAATTGCATTTCCTCAACTAATGAAGCTCAATACCAAAACCCAACCCAATTCAAATATGTTAATATATATTTTGGGGGAAGCATCAGCAGTATGTGTGTACTGTACATCCTTCCCTTTCTCTTCCAGGGCTGAATCTCCAGGGGAGGTTAAACCACCATAAGGCACTGGGCCTCTAACTCCACACACGTCTGTGTGTCTAGCCAAGGGGGAGACGGGCGAGTTGTGAAGCACGGGCAACGTTTCATTAGTTCAGGGTGAACGGGATAGGCTTTAACGTGATGTATGCACAGCATGAGACAATTAGGGAGGCAAACACAAGTAAACACACACAGCTGGTGTGGATTGTTGCTGACTGGATGAGCTGCAGAGAGAGAACCGGGCTGCTGTGCTGCAGAGGGAGCAGAGCCACGTCAGGGTCCGTCTGTCCGGACCGGCTCCAGCCTTCATTAAGGCTGTCACACCCCATCCATAACATATCAAATATAACTGATTTAATGCATGTTTATTATCTTATAGCTGTCGTCTATTCAAGATTTGGCAAGCAATTTGTTTACAAACTGGGATAATTAATAATAATGTAAAAATTGTCTGAAAAATATACGCCAATCTATTTCCCATCAGCTTTCAGTCAACTTGGAGGAAGTCTTCAGATAAGATGTTCACTACACGTATGGCGACATCTTAAGAAAATTTCAAAAATAAAAAAAACTAAATAATGCTATCAGTTAAATTCATCTTTAACTTAAAAAATTAGAAAAAGGTCCAAGGCACTATATATACAAGCCTCAAATCAGATGACTTTTTCATGTTGAATTATAAACCACAGACAAAGGTTATGCTTGTTAAAATAGAGCTGGGTTTAGAGCCTTCTATAATAAATGAATCAATAAATAATGCTGTCAGTCAGATTCATCTTAACCTTTGTTTGTTGTGCGTTTTGTCCCTTTTCTGGCATATTATTTACACTCATGTGTGTGTGTGTGTGGGGGGCGTTGGTGGAGGGAGACATGATTTAACAATATAACCATATGTGTATTATTAACATGATATTAACGTGTGTGTGACTTACTGCTCAGCGATGATGTAGCCGTCCTCTACAGGGGTACACCTCACGCCTGCCACCTCCACATTGCCCACCATGTCCGAAAAGGCCAGACCCAGGTTTGTGCCATGGATGGTCACCCGTGTGCCTCCCTCCGGAGGTCCGGCCACGGGGTTCACCTACAGGACACAAAAAGCCAAAGTCAGGGAGAAACTTGTAAAGTGAAAAGATGTTTTAGTTTCAGTTATGGACCCTTCATGACATCATAAATAAGCCCAGGTTTCCATAGATGCTCCGAGGGTAAATATGCTCTCACGGTCCAGGTGGTTGTTAAAGCAATTAAGAGCAGTCCCCACACCGGCATCCACACAATGTCACAACATGCCATGGGTCATCGTGCCAAAAGCAAGGCTCCGATCACAACCGTAGCCATGGCACATGTTTGTGGCTCTTCCTGTCTAAATATGGCACCACATCCATACACACACGATCACATGGAGACCACACTTTGAAACCTACTTTGCTTTACCAACTCTTTCCTTTAGAATACACAAAGCACTATTCTGTGTTACAGATCTGCTCCAAAAGTCAACAGGCTTCTTCCTCGGCCCATGCTTCACCCGTCCACCAAGTTTTCATGACATTCGGGCCAAGAGTTGATCCTGCTGACAGACAAATAAACTAACAAACTGAACTGAGAACTTGGGATGGAATATTAACATTCTGGATAAGCTCGCGCTCAGACAATACTGCTGTTGCCATGGATGATAAATCTAACGAGGGGCCATGTATTAATACTTTGTGCAGATCACCTACTCATAAAATACAATATGGCTGCCCAGCATGACCTTGGCACAGGGTGCCACACTGCCTTCTGTGCTGCAGAGCCCTGTGAGTCTCCGACCTGGCCATCATCCAGCCCTTTAAACAAGAGAGGAGGAGGAGGAGGAGGAGGAGGAGTGAGAGCAAGGAGAGAGAAAAACAAGGAAGGAGATAAAGAAAGACAGAGAGTAGACAATACTGCTTGGCGGACAGAGAAGTAAAAGGAGAGCTAGAGGAGAGTAAGAAAGAGGAGGGCAGTGGGGAGGAGATGACTGTCCCTGCTGTGTGGAGCTGCTAGTGCTATGTACACAATCAATATGCTATTACTGACCATGCAAGCAGAAGGGAAGAAAAACAACAGTCAGTTGTGCCCGCTTACTGAGCCGCAAAGCGACACGTGATGGACACCCTCGCCTGCCTACCCCAACCCCCCCCCACCCCCCACCCCCCGACACCCAGTCGGGCATTGCGACTTCCCTGTGGGACGCCGGCATTGTAATCTAGATTCAGTGGACAATAATTGCTCTGGATGTAAAGTAAGTGTGTCACTGCACCGCCTGAGGGGTCTGAATACATGAATCTTTTAGCACTGCTTGGGCATGCAGGGTATACAGGGGGGGGGGGGGACATAATGGCTAAATATATCCATGTCAGGCGATCGTAGCAGCTATTCGAGTAGACTTAGTGATGGTTACATAAGCAATGTAAGGGCCTGAGAGAGTACGAGAGAGAGGAGGGGGGAGAGGCCAGGAGAGGAAAGAGAAAAAGGGGCTGAGAGGAAGAAGAGGAGCAGCAGAGGGAATGTGGATGCTTCTCTGTTCAGTCCTCTCAGCCCTGATGGATGACAGGTGAGGCAGGGATGGTGACAGGTGGGCACGCTAAAAGCTTGGGAGACTCCTCCTTCTACCCTTGAGGCTGAAATGGAGCCCTTCCCACGGTGGACCAAGCACACGAAGACAGTCTAATCCATGCATGAAACCCATCTGACGGAGCTCCCCATTGGCAGAGCTTTGATTCATCAGTGGATCACAGAGAAACACTTCAAAGACTCACACCGACACCAGTGTGTCCGAGCAGGCGGGCGTGAGAGAAGTGCGGCTTTTTGTCTTTGTGGCTGCATTTCTGACACAAACAAAGGAACTAAAGGAGCCTCGTGGATCTAAAGGCTCAGGACAGAATCATTCCTGTACAAATGCTCTTTAAATCATTCACTTACAGTAACCAAGTAGTCCGCTTACAGTGTTCACTTTGGGTCTTTTCATACATATTACTCAAAAAAATAGAATTACCAGTCAAGTTACAGTCCACATGCATGTACAGTCTTTTGAAACGGAAAATAATTTGGTCAAAACAATGATTAATTTGACCCGGACAGACAGGATCACCATCGGAGGTGTCCACTGTGTGTGACTGCAGAGCAGAGGGACACTGCAGTCATGTGCTGTAGATAATCTTCATATTTCACTGCAACAGCCTCTTCTTTGCATCTCTTTTGATTTCTGAGATTTCTTCATCCTCTGAGCTCCGGCATGCCTGTGTGTCTTAACATACATACTTTCAGAGGGGAGAGGAAGAAGGAAGAAGGAAGAAGGAAGAAGGAAGAAGGAAGAAGGAA
>CALSBV010012179.1:1362376-1383377 GCA_943590825.1 Bovichtus diacanthus | reverse complement strand
AAGAAGAAGAAGAAGAAGAAGAAGAAGAAGAAGAAGAAGAAGAAGAAGAAGAAGAAAGAATCCATGCATGGATTTCAAATTTCACAGCTGAGTACCTGGAAGAAATTGCCGGGCTTGAAAAAAGTTCTTTTCTTCTTGCTGATAATCTGAGAGCTGTAATGTTACCGTTCCATACATGGAGCTGGGTAAGGGAGGGAGGATGGCGTACGAGGATTGGAGGCTGAGGGCGTTTTATGTTTGCTAAAGAGCCAGGAGTGTGTTGGAGAGTAACAGCAGCACATGGCTGAACACCTCTATAGGGGGAGGACTGTGTCTGTCCATGAAAGACGGGTCTGTTTTACAAGCCGGCTCAGTATCCCTCAGTTGGTCATGCTAGCAGGAATTTCACACTTATCCTTATAAAGAGCTGGCAATTAGACAGCCACTATTTCACTGGGAACACTATTAGGTCTGTTAAGGTCTATTATGTACTCTCACATGCACAGCCATAAAACATTACAAAAACCATTGAGCTCCATTACAAAGTCAACACCTGGCTCTTTTCTTGAGATTTAATTAAGACATGATAAAAACGTAACCACTTCAATTTTCCCTTTTTTTTTTTTTTTTTTTTTTTTTTTAAAATTTTTTTTTTTTAAATTTTTAAAAAAAAAAAAAAACAAAAAAAAAAAAAAAAACCCTTTCAGGCAGAACTAAGGCCACGCCACAGGTTTCACTTCAAAACCCTTTCAGATGTTAAATCTTGATTGTTCCCCATGAATAATACATTATAGCCCGGGCTCTGCGTACTGGCCGCTGACCAAAGCACCCGACATAATGCAGTCACTGATTCTCAACCGTGTGTGATGAGTGCTCTCCCTACTGCTGGGTGCCAGCGGCCATAACAGCACAATATACCACAAAGGGAATGAAAAGGCCTCATAAAAATGTTGATAATCCAGGCCCCAGAAGACCCCATTCGATACTGGAGTATTTGTCGCCATTTATCCCAGTGCGCTGCATTGTGTTGATAAAGCGACAACAAAGAGAGCCAATGGCGCTTCAGGCCTCATGTGGGCCACAGTGTCAGGCGTGCTTGTATACCCCTCTATTAAAATGCAAACAGCACACACAAACATACACACAATAGGTGTTCAGAGAAACACATTCTGGCTGCAGAGATCCATCGATTAGCTGTCAACCATTCAATTAGTCGGCAACTGTTTTGTTGATTAAAATGAAGCAAACATCGAAAACTCTCTGATTCCAGCTTCTTAAATGTAAAAATCTCCTGGTATCTTTACTCCTCTACGACAGTAAACTGAATACCTTTGAGTTGTGGACAAAACGAGACATTTTGAGGAAGTCATCTGATCCACATTTTGTACTTCACTCGATTATTTTAGAGACTAATAAACAGATCAAAACGACAAATAACAACAGTCGTCGGTTGCAAACCCGAAAAAACATCTCAGGAATGCACACGCTGAAGAAAAAGAAACTCAAGGAAGCGAGGAAGAGGAGTGGTGTGCAGTGAACGAGGGACAGAGACAAAGACACAGGCTGCAGTTGGTGGGGACGAGCCAGGACAAACACTCATGCACATCCAACGCACTGAATTTGCATGAGCTGGCAAAAGCACCAGTGGTTTAGCTCTGCTCCAGCTGCCAGTCACACATGAATACTCTTTCTACCTGTTTGATTAGAGCCTCCACTGGAATTGTTATGGCTTTGGAGTATTGCTGTAGGCATGGTGCATCTGGCTGTATGTAAAGTAGGGCTTATAGATAAAGGTTAGAGCCCCCTGAGCTTTACCATGTAGAACGTATGCAGTACGTACCCGTGCATGCTTTCTTGCAGCAGTGGAAGATGTGGTATTCAGTTTGATATCCACAGCTTTTGATGCAATATTAACTGCAGTGAGGTGTTTCAAAAATGTACGACAGTTCAGGGGGCATTTCGTACGATGCAGACAGAAGAAAAGAAAAAATGAGGAGAGGGAAAAAGTCGAGGGACGTGTATAGGAGGCAGCTCGGCTGAATCTCCTGAAACAGCTATGACCTTTTTCTCTACATCACTGAGTTTGCCACCGGCATCGCTGCCCAGCCAAGTACCAAAATCTCTGGATTATCGGTCTAAATATAGCAGCAGTCACACACAAATACTCACTCACACAACATGACTCAAACATGTGATCTGCCAGAAACATATACGATGGATCTGCAGAAGCTCAGGGTGCACAAGGAAAGTTGGAAGACACAAAGATCCAAGAGTGAGTCCTGCGGAAATCCAGAGACGACAAGCATGTTTTTTTTGTCTTGTTTTTCTTTTTTTAATGGTTTTTCAATGGAGGCGCCATAGTGGATATACACAGATGTCTGAAGATAAATCTTGAGATGAAAACCCGCTGTTATGTATTTCAGGACTGTCAGTAATGACACAGCACCCTACAGACACACACACACACACGTACACACACACACACACACACACAGCTCCTGGAGAAGAGAAAGTCAGTGAGCCAGGTCTTTTCATCAGTTCCACTGCGCTGCCTCGCATTGGGTCAATCTCAGCACATCATTAATATGGCGAATGCTATTGTCGTTACATCTACAAAACAAAAGCACAGTTTAACACGGCAGCACCATGGATCCAATGTGAAACAGGGAGCTGCTCAATATGTTTGGTGGTGAGTGAACGAAGGTGTGGGAGTGTGAGAAAGAAAGTGAGAGCGAGAGGGAGGGAGACCGCAAAGTTCTTTCAGATAACTTGGGGTGGGCAGTGAATTTGTATGAGACTGAGGAATATCTATACATATGCAAGAGGTGTAATCTATATATATGCGGCTGGGAGAAAAAGGCGAGATGAAAAGCTTGCGAAGCCTCATGGAGATTCCATTTGAATACTGAATGGGAGACTGGAGCTCACACGTGTCTGTAATTATGTTTTTTTTTTTTTTTTTTTGTGCGAGCGTGCATGTGATTGTGAGTGCCAGTGCATTATGTCGGTACCTATGCAAATGAAATCAGAGGGAGTGTGTTGTTGGTGTGTGAGTGAGTGTGCACACGCGCGTGTGTGTTTGTGTGTGTGTGTCCCTGTGGGTGGCTGTTTGTGTTTACAAAGGCCTCGCACATCCCACGAATCTCAGCTTCGTCACAACACACACAGACAGACAGGTGTGAGGGCTGCAGAGAGTGCGAGCCCAGAGCGCGGCCTCGCTGAGCAAATATTACTCTCACTATCCCTGCTCCTGTCTCTCTCTCACTCCGTGTCTGTCTCTCTCTCTGTATTCTCTCTTTCCCTCTGTGCCAAACACAGAGGGCCTCTTTGTTATTCAGAGTAGGAAATGCTACTGGAGCCAAATCTCCCATGCTTTCTGTTTGATATCATCCCTCCTTTGTTCTTATAGTCTCACATCACCATGCGCTTCGCCTCGGACGGCGTCTACCACGTGGGAACAAGCGGAGCTCACACAAGACAGATCTCGTGATGTCCTGTGTGTCTGACTTCAAGTGTAGCTCGAGGTGACATTTAGGCTAACGATGAGATAAAGGTCAAATGGATGTTTTACGCTGAATGCTGGTGTGCGAAGGGGCCGTTGTGCTTTTCTTCACTTTCTTTAAAAAATACCATATGCTATACGTCCGAAATGAACCCACCTGACGACAAAGGGGTGACAAAACAAATATGTTTTGCCAAATGTATGAAGGCTGAGGCTGAATGTGTGTGTGGCCGCACTAAATCCAGTTACTCCGTCTGGTGTGACTATCCTTGAACATGCAGAGCAACATCCCTAAAGAAGTGTTTCAGTACGTGTGTGTGTGTGTGTGTGTGTGTGTGTGTCTGTCTGCTTCGATCCTCCTTAACCCCCAGAGAGCAAGACAGAAGCGTGTACATGCTGAATACTAATAATATTCCCCAACATCACTTCTCTTTCAGATGACGAGCAGTTAGCTCAACATCAAAAGCTTGTTTCATCTGCGGAATAAAGGATTTAGTAAATATGGGAAACAGACTTTAGACTCGGTACAAAAATATCGTGGAATCTATGTCATGCTTAAGGTTCGGCATCGACAACCGGTTCCAAGCCAAATGAAAAGGAATCAGTATCAAACTTCAATTCTGCTCGTCGGCTCCTGAAAAACGACACACCGGCGCTGCGTCTGGGCTTTCTGTTTGGTCCTGTGCTCCACACACACACACTCTCTCTCTACGCACCGAGCTACACTCTCATAACACCAGCACAATGTTTTTCTCCAACATAAATTAATGTTATTTTGCGTTTCAACTTGTGTGTTATTCATATTGACAGCCATCTCATCTATGAAGCAAAGCAGTGTGTCTTCAGACAGACAGGCGGGGGCCGGTCTGGCCAGACGGACGATGGTCCCCGGGACGTTTTGGCGGGTTTCATTGTTACAGAACAGTAATGACAAAACAATGAACAGATTATTATTGAATCTTATTATTCAATACCAGCAAACCAAACTACACTGTATAAAGTGATTTGTCGATGTGAAAAAGTGTATATGTTGACATAAGCTGCTCCTAAATTGATCCGAATCAGAATCGTTACAATCTAAATGTCACCACAAGCCCAGTCCTGCCTCAGAGTCCCCGTCTCACTGGTAGCGGACCATTAGTTCCGACATCTTTCTCAGCAGTAATGTTGGAGTACAGATCTATCACTGCCGATGTGATTGCATCTGACGGTTGTTATATTTTTACTCTCGCAGCAGGCGAGTGTCTAACTGAAACTTTTCAGTAGTTTTTGGTTGTTGTTTGTCAGAGTGGAATCAAAGAAATGACACCCAGCACGGCTCTGCGTTAGTCATCCAGCTCTGGCCAGCCAGTTGTTGAGTGTGTTAAAAGTAGAGATAAGGAGGGAGGACGGCAATCCATCACCTCGGCCTGACAGCCCGCACGTCGTCTGTCTCCAGGGCTGCCGCGCTCCCCTGCAGCTGCTCCTCTCCTCCTGTACCTTCTCCTCCTCTTTTTATCGACCATATTTTCCTCTCCTCTGTCCTTGTGTCCCCTTCCACTCTTTCCTGCCCTCGCCTTTTTACCTACTTAGTATGTCAGTTGCATTGATGGCTATCGGCTGCTTCTCCCCCGCCCCACCATGCTGTGTCACTTCATTAGAAGTGCGAAACGATGACCTTGCACTCCGTCTCTCTCTCTCTCTCTTTTTGCTCAGTGTCTCTCTTTATTCTAAGTCATACACACGACTCCAGCTGTCCCTCTTTTCCTCATCACTTTTCCTCTCCGACTCTGCCCTTCATCGCTCTCTCCTTCTCCCTCGTCTCTCTCCGTTTCTTTCTTTCTCCCTGCCCTCATTGTTCTCCTTCATTATCAAACGCTGTCACAACGTCCCCCGCTGTGCCACCCAGGTTATTTATAGCTAACAGAGGGTGGTGGTGCTGAGAGGTGGGCCATCTCGGGCCCTGCTGCAGCACACGCACATGCACACACTTTTCCATTTAAAGATTTAAACATGTACACACACGACAACACACTTAAACCATCCATTCTCCTGCAGGAGGGATGAGAGGTTTGCATGAACGCGTCTCTCCGACACCTACCTGTCTCTCAGACATGACGTAGATGTAGTTGCGGTCGAGGGAGAAGGCCATATCTCGCAGGACGGGGCTGCCGTCCTTGATGACCGATAAGGTCTCATACTGGACTCCGCCGTGAGGAGGCCCGTCCACACGAATCTGAGAAACACAAAAACACAAACGGCTCAATGAGATCTATTTATATCAGTCTGACAGCAGCAGCGGGTAAACAGACGAAGAATGATTGACAGGGATGTCAGACGGTCAAATAATATTTGCAAAACAATCTATCGTTATCATTTAGCTACTTGGGGATTCAGGTAGGTGGAGATGCTCGGCGAGGGCTGTTTGTATAGAGAAAGAGCAAAGCATTGGAAATGACAGAGTTGATTCATTTGAAACACTTTCTTTTTAATTCACTGTGTTATTTCACGGTATGAGGTAAATATCGGTCCCCTGTGAGTCCATATAAGATGGGGTTAAAACAACGGTTAAGAATCATGTGCTGATATCATTCGACCTTCGTGAAACCTCGGCTCTGTTTTCCTTCCCTCTTTCCCCTGATGAGTGATGTATTCCCTCAGTCGAGCTTTCAACTTAAGGCCAAGACGACCTAACTACAAAAACAGCAGAAAAAACTTCTAATGACTTTTTCGGGGAACATGATCAGAGGTCGTGTTCACCAAATATCTTCCGGCATTCACTGAATTTTATTGAACAATGACAGAATAATCGGTAAATTGGACACATTCGAACACTGAGGTGTGTTAACATGAAAAGTGACCGCAAGGTCTCTGTTCATCTTTGCGCCCTTAAAAATGTATGAGCTAAGCTTGTTCTGCGTATTAATTATTAAAAAACACAAACACAATGAATTATATTATCAAGTCACATGTTTTTATCTAACCAAATATTCAGCTTTAATCCACATTTGTAGGCGTTTAGCTTTTCAAAAACTACATTTTCACTGCGCTCAGAAACACTGAGTGCTCTCCCCTCGCTGCACACAAAGGGAGGCACGAGGCCTATTAACAGATGGCTTCATTCGAAAAGGACAATAAGCTTTGAATGTAAAAAAAGTTTAATAAAAAAAAAGATGTTTGGTTCAGCACTTTTGCAGTGTGAAAACCGGGTTCACACACAGAACGGACTGCTAGCATTGAGGAGATATACGCCGAATTTGACAAGAAGTGTATTGAATAGGAATTACAGACTGCATCTTTAAATAGTCCTGTGTCTGATTATCATTAGAAAATGTTTTAATAAAAGACGGAATATTTACGACCGCTGAGAAAGTGTAACGCAACCCCGACACATGACCCTCCCCGACACATGACCCTCCCCGGCACAATGGGCCTCTGCCAGCCTGTTTCTTCTTCATTCATCCCTCGTCAGACAAAGATATAACCAGGACAGTAAATCTTGAGGGGCAGCGTGGTTTTCGTGACGCTGGGCGTGAGAGATGTCTCTGTGATGTCACGATGCCCCTCCTCCACCCATGAAAGCTGATGGCTCTATCATCTGTCCATCCCCGCCTGCCTGCCTCCACCCAAACATTCATCTATCTATTGAGATGGTGACAGCACCAAAGAGCAGCTCGACTCTCGATAAAACATCACAGAGGGGAAAGTCAAGGTCGTATGTCTGTCAAAAAAAGACCCACTGGGAGGGCGGGAGGGTATGTGAGGGCTGCATGTGTGTGTGTGTCAAACTGCTGGATGGTAAAGTAGGAGAAACGTGGCGAAAGTTCACACAAAGCCCCTGGAGCTTTGCCCTCGAAGCTGGAGGGTTAGGGTTAGCCGAGTACACGACAGCAGGCGGCACAGTGAAGGGGCCGCGCTCAAAAGTGGTTGAGCCTTCCACGGCCGACCTACGTCTGACCTTGGCAGGCTAATCCAAACATCGAAAAGAAGACATATGTGAAAACCATATGTAGGAGGCGGGAAGAGGCAGGATGTGGGGGCCGGGCCAGTCTTCATCTGGTTACTGACACTGCAGTGTGGAGGGAGACCTCAGCAAATATGCTCAACCATAAAGTATGTCGGCTGTTCCCCTCGCTACTGTTTCAGAGAGTGTGTGTGTGTGTGCGTGTGTGTGTGTGTGTGTGTTCAGCGCTCTGTCATGCTGTGATATGTGTCCAAGCAGGCCGCCCGCCACTAGGGATCACAAGATAACCCGACCTTCCCCCCCGAACGCCTGCAGTTCATCTGAATCAGATCGCTATCACACCCCGGTCCAGGGAGAGGCTCGGCACTCTGTCACACACTGTAACGTGAATCTCTCGATTCGACTCCAGAGTCTTCTGGATTCAGTGCATAGAGGAGCTGATTGTGGCAATCAGCGTCATTAATCATGTGAAAGTTGGGACCATGTTGTCCTTTGGATACTTTTTTTTTTTTTTTCTTTGTCTGATAATCCATAATGAACAAATAAACAGTTCTCAGTTCTCAGCGACTTCCAAGAACAACAAGTTCAAGTTCTAAAAGGAAAATGAAATTGCTGCCTGTTAGATAAATAACATGTGTAGGCTTAAGCCTTTTTAATTACACACACAATAGCATGTACAGCTGGTCGGCCTGTGATGCTGGTTTGACTTGGTGTGTAGGATCAGGAACAATATCTAGGCTGCTTTTGTGAGAAAAAAAAATTTTGGAAGTCGTGAATGGATTCAGAATCTCCATTCTTACATGAATCCATTTTTCCTCCACTTCTACCAACATACCATGGCGTGTAGTTACTAAACACTAAACTGTCACGAGAGGTGTGTACAAGAAGATACATAATGGATGACCCTCCCTTCTCCCAGTCACACTGTCTGCTTCTCACTCTGCCTCTTGTATAAACTTTCCCCTCACAGCTTAGGCTCATGGCTCACGTAGAGAAAATGGAATCCATATTACTGACACTCGAGCCCTCACACCGTCCCGCCATATACACACAAACACACAGCCAGTAGCTTTTCACATTAAGAAGCTGCTTCTTTATACTAGCAGTAAATCTTGCAAAGTCTGTTACATTCACACACCCACAACATCGTGAGGAAGTGGAGAAACGCGTACATGTGTGTGAGGTGGGCTCGTGAGGGACTCTGCAGGGCAGGCGCACCTCTGGGTGGGCGAACAGAGACAGAAAAAAGGAAAAGGAGAAGAGGAAAATTAAAACTCTGGCCAAGTAAATGCAGAAACCAGGGCTTGGACTAAAAATTATTCTGTCAAAATCTTCATGTTTTTACCACACTCACAGTGGTGGACAGTACTTTACTTGAGTATTTTTATTTCCTGCTGCTTTATACTTCTACTCCACTGCAATTCATAATTTGATAACTTTAAAGATTCAGATTAATAATACAAAATATAAGCAGCAAAAGTATCATGTAATATTATAGGTTAAAATGAACTTTATTGATCCCTGGGTGAAATTCACAATCTACACCAGTATAAAGGCTTCCTGCTGCTGAAGGCAAGTTAGATTTAAGACTTCTTTTAATGCCACTCGGAATTAAATTGAAGACCAAGTTTATGTGCAACGTTTCCGCTAACCAGATCTGTGCGACCTTAATGCGAGAGGCATTTGGTAAATTATTTAAAAATAGATCAGAATTATTTTGAGATTTCATAATGCGACGACAGAAAAAAGAAAGAATCATAAAAATCCTACTTCCCATTTCTTAGCATTTCTACATTAACCCGCTGCAACATTAACATGATGAGCACATTAATGCATCAATCATTTTAATCCAATAATATATATTATTCTGAAAAGCCAGTTGAGTTGTGCAGAATGAGTACTTTAACTTTTGGTACTTTTACTATATTTCGATCCTAATACTTGTGTACTTGCAGGGCTATTACTTGCCGTATTTCTACACTATTGTACATTTTCAGTAAAATATCTGAGTATTTGGTGCACCTCTGCTCTCTCATGTGCCACCTGAGTAAGCAACTCTCAGGCCCCAAACATCCGAATCCTCAGCATCACCTCAACCTTTAGCCGGCTCTCTCAGGAACCCATCTCCTGTCTGCCACCCCCCCCCCTGCATTATGTATCAGGCTGCTAACACGTTGGAGTCATACCCTCAAGCCCCTCCGATATTATCACTGCGCCTCTATTTCAGGAGGACGCACTGAAACAACCCCTGCCGCCCCAGAGAGCTGTCCTCGGTTCAGTCTAACAACACCACAGCCATTAGCTGGCCGCTCTCCGTCACCAGCGTCGGGGGGCTGCGACCGAGTAAAGCAAGGGAGAGGGGGAAAAAGGTGAAGATGGACGAGAGTGTTGAAAAACATTATACATGCACCCCCGGGGCGCCATGGACTTTCTTATTGGTGAAAAGAAGCAAAAAACTGCAGTGTAGAATATCAAATAATGACGATCCAAAACTTCACAATATTCACAAATGATCCAGAGACACATGAAGAGGCCTGGAGAGCTGAGGACGGAAACGCATGTCCCCAGGCATCACTGAGTGGGAGGACTTCTTAATCAGCTCGCTAGAAATCCTGGAGCACATGCAGGGTTGCCATATTTAGATTTCAAAATCCAAACCACTTTTACCACTTTTAAATAACGCTGGACTGCATTGTCTAAACTAAAGAACTGTACTGAACAAATCAACACTTCAAGTGTGACACAGTGGGTGAGACCACACCATTTGTTCCGTGTGCACATTTATGCATTTCTTACCATGCATGGCATCTTTCTATCTCTCTCTTTCATCTTTATTCTGCAGTGTGTAATGTTAAATGTTGACATTAAAAGTCCGACAGCATCCTCACAGCTTTCAGGAAGGCAGGCGAAAAGAGTTCAATCAGATGTTTGCTACATTTTTCAAGTGTCTGTCATTTTAAAGCTCAAATAGTGATACGCTAAGTGTTATTAATATACATATTCATTACTGAATGTTTCCCTAAAATGAACATTTCTTGAAAAATAT
Organism: Bovichtus diacanthus; assembly: GCA_943590825.1. Taxonomy (NCBI): domain Eukaryota; kingdom Metazoa; phylum Chordata; class Actinopteri; order Perciformes; family Bovichtidae; genus Bovichtus; species Bovichtus diacanthus. The sequence continues at coordinate 1,372,907 of CALSBV010012179.1, read as the reverse complement.
TTTCAAAAATTCAAGTTTTGGTAATGAAAACAAAATTTCAAATTCCAAGATTTTTCTGTTATATTTGCGACAGAAGGAGCCTCCCTGTAAATGATGCTTTAAATACAAGTATTTTACTACTCATGAGAGGGAGGGGGTGGGGGGGGTGGGGGGTTCCCAAGCTGTCACATCCTGCAAAAAACAAAAAAGGAACTTTTGTTTCTATGTACAAACTTAATGTCGCAGCACCTAGTCAGACACAAAGGGATGTGAGGAGGGGGTTTGGCCAGCAGGGAAGCGATGGCAGCGGCATCACAGGCCTCCCCTCGTGGCTACAAGGGTCTGTGCCAGAGAGTGCTTTTGATCAGACCATGTAAGCACCCTGGAAAAACGTTTGAAGATTGACCAAACTGCAATTCAAATTGCCCTTCTCTCTTTCTCTTTCTCTCTCCCTCTCCCTCTTTCTCCCCCTTTCTCTCCCTTTCTCTCTCTCTCTCTCTCGGTCTCACTGGTTTTGAACACTGCGCCAGACACTGGATCCCCAACTGTGAGTCTGTGTGAAGCAATTTGCCGAGTGAAAAGTGCTGAATAAATCCACGGTTAATGTGCATCAAATGTGTGTTTGCAGTGCATTGTGGATGCTGCTGCTTAGGGATACAAGGCGAAGGAAAGGCAGGTCCCCCCGACCCCTCCTTACAGACAGACACCGTTATGCAACCTACGCAAAATGATCAGTATAATCCTACACTGTATAAGAAGCAACTGAGACATAAAATGAGTTTAAATTTAGCTGAAAAAGCAAGAACCCTGATTTGTTGATTCACTGCTTTGGTCTCTGTTTTACAGCTCGAGTGTTTGCTCAACATTAGCCACTCGATGTTTCAAGAATGTTTCTCCGTTAATGGCCACAGCTGCTAACTATTACCTGAGAGCTGCCTCCTTTTAGATTTGGGAGGGGGGGAGGCTATTTTCTAACCTTAGCCTTGAGGGAGGTTAGCGTTTCTGAAACAGGACGCACATGTTTACAGGTGGCTGCCAACACCAATACAGATCCACAGACCACCAGAGCAGCCTGTAACCCAGCATGGGAACCTTTACCAAACCACAGCGTGCGGCACACTGCAACACCTTACACCAGAATGGGATTAAGTCAAATTGTAGGTCTTCCACCTACACCGTGTACCAGAATAGCATAATGGGAGTTGATTTTAGGAAGATTGTTCTTTTTGGCTGCAGCTCAATACCAAATCGTGCTCACCGAGGGAGAGAAAGAGCGTGCAGAGTGAAAGTTGAGCTACCTAAGTAACCTATCTGGCAGCTATCTTCCGCATCTACGCTAATCCAGTTCAACAGTCTTGGATGTTGAAGCATTGCCTTTATCCGGCGGATCCCACACACTGGATTAGATTCTGCAGAGGCACCACACACTTTCTCGCTCTGTCTCAATGCAATGACCCCTTACAGAAATGTCACAGAGGCGGCGCTGCGGAGGAAAAGGAGAGCTTTGTCGTGAAGTGAGGTCACGGCAATTGAAAAAAAAAAAAAACACCGGTCAGAGGGATCTCACAATGACCATGATAAACCTTCTCCAATCAAATCCAATGTGTCTGATGGGACCAATCTTAGCCTCAGCAAATGGCCTTGAATTGGATGTTGAGATTGGTCGGTACCTTTGGCCAGATGACAGGTGACAGACTGCTGACAGCATTTTAAGAGCCAGTGAAGCTTGTCAGGAGGCATTCATGATTTGAAAAGCTCTTGCGACAGCCGGGTGCTCTCGCCACATCGCTTTTGCATCGCAAGCACAACTTTGAGGAGAAGAAACACATTTTCCCCACATACTTATAACTCAGTATGTGTCCGAAGCGAACGCGTGTCGCTGTCTTCCTGCACACGTATGTGATGCTGCATGTTACATGGCGGTGTAAAAGACGGGTGGCACTACTGACAGATCCATTGTCCGTCCCCCTGGAGATGGATGTATAATGTCCAGCCTAGGATGAAGTCAGTCCCTTTTGGCGTGAGGGGCTGCATCAGGGTGAGTGGAGTGGAAGTATGAGTCACCTGGGGAGGCGGGGGATTCATCATCAACACGCCAGAAGTCAGACACCAGTGAGACACACGAATGCATCCTTATTTCCTCTGAGAACAGAGGCACATGGACGTCTGCCCACGCACACCAGCGCGCACCTCATGAAGGCTCATAACTGGACGTTCTCACAGCACCGAGTAGTTTGAAGCTTCGTTCATTATGTTGACATTCACATTTTAAATCAACTTTCAAATGCTGCGCAGCTTCTTTCCTGCTGTTTCTTCATGTCTATCGGTTGTGTTTAAAGCTTGTGTTTGTGCACAAAGTCAGATACAGATTATTCTGCACTAATATCATCAGTATTATAATATCAGCAGAGTGAGACTCCGGTGGTGCTGCGGAGGATTGTTTCAGACTCTGTGATCCAAACATTTAACTGTGTTGAGAGTTAAAAGAAAGAGAAGTTGATTTAATTAAAAGGAAGAGTAACCGACGAATCACTTCATTCACAAAGAGGATTTATCTTTCTTTTTTTTTTTTTTTAAACTTTATTTGAAAACCTCAATACAAGCTTTGAATGTAAAAAAAATAAAAATAAAAAATAAATAAAAAAAGAGAGACATTTGGTCCAGCCCTAATTCTCATCAAACACACACACACACACACACACACAGATACAACTCAACTGGCTGTGTTAGACAGTTGGCAGAACACCGTGTACCAACCAGGCTCACTATCTCCATCTATTTGTATGTCTGTCCTGGAAACTCAGCTTGAAATTTAGCAGACTGCTATTGTATTTCTTTACTTCAGGTGGAATAGGTACAGGCTATTCAGCGGCCTCTGTGTGTGTGTGTGTGTGTGTGTGTGTGTCTCTCCCTCTCTCTCTCTCTCGCTCACATTCTCTCTCCTCGCTGGGAGAAAACACGGAGCCTCTCTCCGCCTCGATAACGCATCTAATCCATCACCAGTGTCAGGCTGAAGAATTCTGGTGTCAGTAGCAAGCGGCATGTAGAAATGTGCTGTGTATATGTGTGTGTGTGTGTGTGTGTGTGTGTGATGGCTCCCACCAGCCCAGCACGCCGTCTCTTTTGTTCCTGTTCCTGTTGTACAATATAAGCTCCCATAAGGCGCATGTTAGCCTGCTTGCCTATATGTGTGTGTCACTTCCCATCGGACAGACCGAGGCCCCTCTGTGGTGACGGAGGAGAAGGACCACGACGAGAGAGAGCGGAGACGGGAGAGGGAAGTAAAGGCAAAACAGAAGGAACAGGCCACAGACGCAGCACGGGATGAGCGGAAGACTCAGGGAACGGCGGCACAATTTCGTCTAAGATGACCTGAGCCTTTAGTCAGAACAATTATTTCACATTTTGGGCCAGGCACCATAAAGAGTATTGATTCGCCTCTGCGCTCCACGCACCAGGCAGTTAACCCTCTCCTATACAGCATCTTTCCTCATGTGATTGGACAGAAATGCTCCAAACTACCCAACAAATCACACGATGACCATTCAACTTGCCAATTCTTTATATATATTTTTTTATCGCCATTGATTGTCAGTGAATATCGAAAGCAAACATCCTATTAAACCAAATCCCAGCGAGTCGTAGCGACCGATCTTACAACAGCCGCCTCCATAATAGCTCCGTCCAAGACTCGTTCAATTCCCTTTTAGCTTTCGTCACATAACTCACAACCCTAAACATGATTATATCAGCAGTTTCCCCTGTTCGCCCCCCGAGACTAAATAGAAACCAGAGACCGCGGCATGCATTAGGGGTCTGTGGTAGGATGAGATCAGACCTCGACTTTAATCAGCCCAAACACACATATTAAGCACAGCAGCACAATGCGAGGCCTATATTTAGCTCCGCATTAAAACACGGAACAGGGGCCAGCGTGCCAGGGATGGACGCCGGCCAGGAAGGTTCAGAGAGAGCAAAAGCGGGAGGGATGTGGTGGGAGGGATTTTCTGCTTAGCCCTCAAAAACGAAGTTCGACAGTACAGAGAAGCCACTTTCTCTATCCTCAACTGGCACTCAAACATTGGGAGGGAAAAAATGGTTTGCAGACACAAACTAAAGAGCTGACACCACGATACGTTTTCTGTTATTAGCTGACCCAACGGAGGAAAGAGACAGACAGAGGAGAAGCAGAGAGCGATGAGGAGGATGACAGAATGGAAAAGAAGGATGAAAAATGGCAAAGTGTTTAAGGAGAGGTGAGAAAAAGGCCTCCCAACAGCATCACACTTTAACCCTGATGACGAGTACTTAGACCTCGCTGAGCTTTAATGTCCCGCACCTCCACAACACATCAAGAGAAAACACCTGCCCATACACTTATGCACACGCTCCAGCAGATATATTTATTAATCCCATGTTATTCTAACAAAAAAAACCCCTCTTTTAACAAAAGCCTGACTTCTAATAACGGAGCTTTCTCTCCAGGGAAGATGGTGTTTCAAAGGTGGAGCTCTTGCCTCAGTGAGGAACGTGTTGAAGGAAGAAAGGGAGAAGCTATACTTATTTTATGTGAGTAAATAAGCAAGGGACAAAGCAATCAGAGGACTATTACAAGCACTACGATGCACTGACGGTTAGACAAAAGCTATTACAGGAATGTCAAACAGTCTGAATCAGAAGAAAATATCTCACCACCTCGGCAAACTTCAAAGTAGATCACAAAGATATGCAAATCACAAAGTAGCTCAGAGAAAGGTTCAGGTGAGGGGCAAATTAGCTGAAATTGTTTCAATTTCTCCCAGTGGATTTGTGAGGTTTAAATGTGGGACAAGATTGGCAGGTAGAAGTGAGATACTAGCAAATTATCGCCAGCGGGATCCGCGCAGCAAATGAGAATATAAAAGCACTTCAATCAAGCCCACCTTTCACACCTTGGATGTGTGTGAACTGGAATAACCTCCCTGTATGTTTCATGGCTGATATTACAGAGATAAATATTTTCCAGCGGTGAGTGAGCATGCTATTGATGAATGCATTACATCGCTATGAGGCTTCGACACTCGATGGAGTCTTCATCAAGGCCACGTTAATGTGGGTCCTCTTTGACACGGGCCGGACATAGCACGCATACGAATGTGGCGTGTAATGAGACATGAGCGTGGGGGGAAGCTGAGGAAATTAGAGAACGGGAGAAATAAGATCAAATACGGGGGAATGGAGAGTGGTAAGAATATATAGAAAGAGGGGTACATGGAGAGAAGACGAGAGAGCGAGATACACTGGAGCAGGATAATGTTGAAGCTGTAATCTGCAAGAGTCATAGTTTGGTTTATTTTTGGCACCACCCTTGACCAGTCAATAAGTCATTGCTGCTTTTCTCCTACTCTGCTTGCATGCAGCCGACTGCGAGTTATTTGTTCCTTGGATTTAGTTACTTAAATTCAGTTGTTATAAAAGCTGGTCTTTTTTTAAAAAAATGATTATGTGGAAATACTGCAGGTGAATAGGATAACACTTTAAACTAACAGATATCACCATGAAACTTCCCCAGTTCATTACTCACATTAACACAATTACTTTTTATATTACAAGTTTTCTGAAATGTGATGTTTAAATATGTAAATGAGGCTTTATGTAATGTAACTTTTGGTGAATTTAGGAGAAATCTACAGACACAAACAGACAAAGTTAATAAATAAACTCCTGGATGTGGATCTAATGTTTTCTTTCCAGTAGTCTGAAAGAACACGTTATGGAATATAAATAGCCCAAAATCTCTAAATTGACCTGTGCCGCGATTCCATATATACAACAAAACCTTCGTGCCCAGGTGTTTATCTCACACAGCATGAACTCAATCAATCATTTGATGTCGTTTATCAATGAAAACGTCAGATTAGATTAGAGGAGTAGGCGATCCCGTGAGGAGGCCTGTCGCTCCTCGACACCACAACACCAGCCCATGCCACATGCAGCTCCATAGAGACGGGAGACACAACCTTTCACCTCCTGCTACCTCTAACCCTACCAAGTTCCCAGCAGCCTTTGGATAATTAGAGCTCCTCCTGTAGGTTTCCACAAAGAGACAAGGGTACGACGGACACCACACTGTGGACCTTTAACCTCTGTGGGTCGACAGATACAAAGTAAAGGGGGGAGAGGAGGGGGGTAAGAAAGTGGGATGAACTGTGAGGGACAGGGGTTATCCAATCAGTCCTTTGCAGGGAGACAGTGATGCTACTGATGAGTTGGGGGGGGGGTTGGATTGTCTGACCCCGTTCAACATGCTCACAAGAAAAGCAGGCCAAAAGCCCCGGCGCTGGACAACGGTTGCCATGGTTACCCCTCTCCCCTTAGGCACAAGATCAGCGGGGAATCAACTGAAAGTGTGTGAATGTGTGTGTGTGTGTGTGTGCGTGCTTGTAGGTATTTTTTTAAAGCGGTTGGGTCCTCCCTTTTGTTGAGTCTTCAGCGCAGAGCGATCTGTGAGGAGAGTGTGCTCATCAAGTCCAGTGTGAACACGCCGGCCATCGCTCTCCCCCGCATGCGCACAGGAAACATCGGGTTATGACTCTGGTTAAACCTAATCCATAGATTAACAGTTTTATTGGTGCAGTTACGACAGCAACATTGTGACTTTGGTATCATACCACACATTTATTTTGTTTTTCTACGCTGAAACAAAGGGTTTCTTCACAATTTTAAAATTTGGGAATTTCACAATTACCACCGGGAAGTTATGTTTTTTTGTGTGGTTTGTCAGATGGATTATAGAAGAAATACTGGCCCAATTATTTTTATGAAACTGTCTGGAAGGGTGTTGCGTGGGCCAAAGAAGAATCCATTATGTTGGAGTGGATCCGAATCACGGGGCAGATGCACTAATGAATTTTCCAGCGGTTAACAGAGCCTTGGTCTCCCTCTCAGTGCTCAGTGCTTTTCTAGTTTCTTCTAAGATCACTGCAAAGCATCTGGTGGCATATTGCTTTTTTTTTCTTTTTTTTTTTTTTAAAAGGGCAGCAACATTGTGTTACAAAATTAGAAAGGGAAATGAATACTAAATGCTTTTATTACCGCCGTCGAGGTTGTTGGTCTATCTGTCAGCAACTACTGTCCAGATCTTCATGAAGGGTGTATCATGGGCCAAGGGATCCGAATCCCTGGGCAGATTTACAAATGATTTGTCACTTACGCACACGGCCTTGGTGGAGCTCTGCGCTCTCTGAATGCTCTTCTAGTTTTCTAGAATTTGATTAAAGGACGTTTTTTCTAATTAATGTCCCAAACACAAATACAACATGTGAAATGATCATATATTACTACTAGTGATTAAAAATAAATGCACATGGTCATGTGCATTTATTTTTAATCATACACCATTAATTTTACATAACAAACTTTTGAAATGGAATTCTCTCACAGAGTTTTCCCTCCCTGTAAAAGACATGCACCATCAGTAAAAAACGTCTACTATAAGGTGATGAAATAGCCGCCTTAATACTGCAACCTGTGTAACACAATATCTTACATTGTTTGAAATGCAGCTAATTACCAAACCAATGAGATCAATGTACTTAGCATTAAAACGTCTTAGAGGGCAAAGCACATGAAAAGCAAACCACTAATTGAATTAAAAACTAGCTTTACTGTACATAAATAATTCGGGCCAAGCCTGTGCAGTCTGGATGACGTCCACTCTGTATGGCCAAGCGAGCGTGTGTAACGCTGTCTGCACATAAAACCAGCTAATGACTTTCAGCCATATCTGCATGCGAGAGCAGTAAATAAGGCCCTGATTCATTAGTCTGCTAATTAGAAAACATCGTGCAGAATGACTTATGATTCTGTGTTCTCAACATTTCTCTGCACATTTATGACTTTTATGACAAGCAACCGAAACCCATCCTCAGACAGACCCATGCGTGCGGCTCCACACACATTACACATGCACAACAGCAACAGTCCTGCTTCCTGTGGACCAGGGGATCAGAGATTCTCATCAGGAGAGACATGTGTTGGTGACAGAGTATCTTTCCTTTATTCCATGAACACACCCCCACATCCTCTCTCGTCCCCTCATAACTCATACACGCGCGCTCTGAGGCGGCAGGAGGGGAAAACGCTGCGTATGCAGAATAGACGAGCGGCGCACATCGGGTCAGAGTAAGTTGAAAACGAAGGCGAGAGACAGAGAAGGTAGAGGGGGATGTGTGTGTGTGTTTGTGTGTGATGCCTGCACATTTTGCAGTCTATGAATCTTCACTAAAGCTCTTTAAAATTGCCCACCAATCTTGCGTTAGGATTTAATGCCTGCTTCTCTCCAGAAGGAATAGACCAGCCAGTTAAAGTATGCTAATTCAGTGGCACTAAATACTTTAAATGTCAACCTTCCATTATTACACACACACACTCTGCATATCTCAGGACCGGCGCAGCATCATAAACACACACACACACAAGCACGCACACACGTGCACAAATCAGGGCCCTGGAAGGGCACGAGTAATATAAAGACTTATAGATCACAACCACTTTATAAAATCAATAACTGATGGAACAAAAGGACATTTGCAACAAAAGTGTATTATTACAGCAGCTTTAATCTATTTGAAGGGAGAATGAATGAGAAATGGAAAGATACTGAATCGAGAACGGGAGAGGGGAAGACAAAAACTGCACAGAGAAAGATGTGGAGGGATAACAATAAGAGTCAGAGACGGAGAGATAGAGTTCAAATCAGAGCCAGAGTACAGCTACAGCAATCAGCTTGCAAACAGCCAGCGAGAAGCCTGGCACTCCTCCCCAACCAAGGGTGACAGCACCATTAATTCTATTAACCCTATTAGTATTCCATCCTCATCGCCTCGCTGGGTCAATACACACCTCCATCACACTGCAAAGCTTCTGCTTCCCTCTCCCATATGCAGAAAAGAGCAGGGAGCAGTGGAGGGTTCAGGGATGGCTGGATAAATAGAGTCCAGACAGCAGCTCTTCCCCTGCTCAGGGTGCAGACTGTGGTGACCAGCCAGCCAGTCAGACCATCTCTGTCTATGACACTGACAGGCACATGGTGCCATGTGGTGACAAGGTAGGAGGTGAGGAAGCGCAGATATGGATGAATCCACCTCTCCTCCCTCCATACAGGACGGACTAGCCTTACAGCTGCTCCGGTGGCGGACTGCAGTGGGAGCAGAGCGGGGGGGAATGTGTGGAGGTAAAAACTCTCCTCCCCATCCGCCTCCAGCTCAGGGTGGGTGAGTGACGTTGCCAACAGATAGCGTACAAAGTATGTAGGACAGCGCCATTAGGGCATTAGTGCCGGTCAGCAGCCAGCCAGCGTGTGTGTGTGTGTGTGTGTGTGTGTGTGTGTGTGCAGTGAAGAAATTGGGGATGTGCAATAACACCCTGAAGGAGGAAACACAATCTGATGCTGTGCATGATTGGTGCATATTCTAAGGATTTCAAAATGAGACCGGATGCAGCAAGGTGCACCCCCCCCCCCCCCCCCCACACACACACAATATATCCGCTACTGCACCTTAGGGTGAAATAGCATGTTTATGTGCAATCATTTAGTGTGAGTCTGCACATGCATACGGCCATGTGTGCGTAAATGGGTGTCTATTCTTTATCCGGAAAGGCATATAACCACAAGGAATTAAACCAACAACCCCCCCACCCCTTATTCCTTTCCTGCTACCACTCACACACTCACACAGTCACACACCACTGTATGCTCTAGCCTTGAGCTACAGTGCTAGTGAAAGTATAAAGGCTTGTGACAGCTCAGCTCCAGCACTGAGGGGCTATCTGTGCTGTGTCTGGAGCCGAGCGAGGCAACGAGCGTGATCTCTCCTGCCGTCTGGCCTGACGGATTCATGCCCATATTACCTGAGGGATTAGCTATTTCCTTTGGATAAATCCACTTTTGTGAAGTAATGTCTAGCATTAGCAGCGGGGGCCGTGGAGGGTTTTGTTACACTAAAAATCTTCTGCCAAAAAGCATACGAGACTAGCATGAAATCCAAAAAGGAAGCATGTTACAGTACACTGTCATTTTCTCTTACTCTATCAGGGCTCCGCCAGATGAGATCATTCTCCTTAGAGGAAATGTTCATCTAATTTCACACATGAACGCTTTGGAATTCAGATTTCAATGCTGAATGTAATTGATACTCTGATCTGAATGTACTATTGAAATATGAGCTAAGCTGGCGGATCAGGTACAGTGTCCTTTTTTTTTTTTGTCTTTAATTAGCTAAAGAAACAAAACTGTAAGACCCACATCAGACAACTTCTTCATTTTCTCTTTTTCACGAGCTGACCACAGACTCCAGCCAGACGGCTCCATGTTTGGGTGCCTCGGCCCAGATCCCCCATAACTCTCTGGCTTCCTGTGATCCCACAACTGGGCTTTCTATCTCTTTCTTTTCCCCCCTTCCTCTCCACCTCCCCTCCTTGTTCTTTCTTACTTTAAAAACCACATAAATGTTTGGGTCAACACAAACCTAGAGGCTTGTTTTTCCATCTTCGAAAGGAAAAAGGGGGGGGG
>CALSBV010012179.1:1344594-1362366 GCA_943590825.1 Bovichtus diacanthus | reverse complement strand
CAGACAGTGGATAACCCCTTGAGACGCACAGACACACCCCTCCATGAAGGGACTGTTGAAAAGGAAAGGTCATAGTGTATTTAAATATAGTTATGTGATTCACTCCTTTTTCATGCGTTCCCCTACGAATGTCCAGCTTTAATGAAGTCTTTTAAAAATAAACTTCCGTCTAGGCAGGAAACTCCTTGGTTAGTTTTAGGAAAATATTGTGGTTTGGGTTAAAAAAGCTACAGTAGTTACATGAGCATACGAGAAAAATAAAAATCTCCTGGGTGACCGTGCGGATTTTGTTGCCGTTCAACACTTCCTGGTTCACGTTTACAGGATTACAAACACATTGATTTAGTTCAGTGTATGAGAACAGCCTGTCAGAACCCATTTAGGGTTTGAGAGAAGCGAGAGAAACAGAAAAACTGCAGATGGCGAGAGGAATAGTGCACTCAGCACACACTGTTGTGGTGCAACATACGGGCCAGAGAAAACAGAGTTAGGATCAGTTTCAGACGGGTACAGAATATCCCACCGCATCACAGAGGGGTCAGGAAAACAATCCGAGTCCTTCTCTGTCGGAACAGCTGAACGTTAAAGCACCATGAACATAAATTCAATTAAAGTTTAGGGTTCACTGGTGTTGCAGTCGAGACCACATAAACCGAGACCAAGTCAAGAGCAAGGCCAGAGCAGTTCCTGGCCGACACAGCATGACGCGCTTACCATAAAATGTGGACCATGTAATCCATCTGAAAAGACCCACACTCCCATAATAAGAACAAATGAAGATTCCCTTTCATTCACCTCTTGTATTGTCATATATACAGAATGTGTAAAAGTGTACCATGAGAAATGTCCTGATGAAATAACCAAAAAGCATTGTCGAGGTGAAACTTACGTTTCTATTATCTATAGAAAACGAATGCAAGCAAACACGAAGGAGCTGAAATCCACTCAACCATCTTTATTCAACACTCCTTTTGCGTGTTTAGTGAGTTAATGGCTGCATTTGAAGCAGGAAGTTTTACATCCAATCAGAGTAATGATGTTAACAATTAAATCAGAAAGATTCGTAGGCAATTAACGGTCCTAACAAGTCTTCAAGTAAAATCATGCGTCCTCTTTTTCTGAGACCGGTCTCCAGTACAACACTGGACTTCACTGTGAAAACAGTGACGTAGCGCTCATTTCAGTTCGCTTATTTTACACGACAAACAGAAAGAGAAGATTAAAGCTTTGTTATTAGGATTGGTGTCTCAAGAGGAGGATTTGAAATTAGGGAGAGTCCTGGGTGTTGATGCAGAGCCGCAGCTGTCATATGTTCTTCCATGTAGGTGTAAATCCACCATATGTGTGTGTGTGTGTGGGGGGGGGTTGAGGTCAAAGGTCACACAATCCCTTTATAAGCTATCTCATGTGAGACGGGAATGGAGTGTGTTGGACAGTCGAGAGGAAACATTAATGTGAAGGCCGTCCTATCATGAACTATTTCCCTGTGGATATAAATTAATCCCTCAGATTTAGCCAACAGTGCGTCTTTAACCAGATTACCTCACAATAATCGGCTGATCATCACTGCAAAGAACCTCAGTTTGGTCTCTAGCCATTATAGTTTCACGACATCAACCAATCCTGTGATTCTATATAAATTACAGAGTCTAATCTACAGTATATACGAAGGTCCCAGACATCAGCAAAGCCAGGATCACCTACTGTAATCCTCTCTGGGTGCAGCACAATAGGGAATCATAATCTCAATTCCTTACAAAGGCATGGAGCTGGTGCTGAGCAGATGACGTGTGTGTGTGCGCGCGCGCGCGTGTGTGTGTGTGTGTGTGCATGTGTGTGTTTAACGTTCATACATGCATAAATGGTTTCCAGTCTCTTGGGTGTCTCTTGGTCTGTGCCCCTCCACTGAACACGTGCGTGAGGGTTTGGGCTGAGGGGTGTTGAGGCTAGACAGCAGTGGGGGGGGATGGGTGTGAGGAATGCAGAGTCCTGAGGGCAATGATGGGGATGGACTGGGGTGAATACAGGCAGCGATATGGAAAGGCAAAAAACCCCCCAACACACCCAGAGCTCTCCCATATGACCCTCTTCATACACCTCATCTGTCTGCCTCACACTTTCCATTTATTTATTCTCCACTTCTCTTAATGCTTGGTTAATGCCAGCCAAAAGGCAAATGACTATAAAAGGTGCATTCCTTCTTCCCCATGTGAATGTGGCCGAGCGTGTGTACCTGCACGTGTCTGCTCCTGTGTCTCATGTGGAGCATTGTCCGGAGTTTCCCTTTAACAGATGCAGCACACAACAGCAGATTGTCCGTGTCAGAAGCATGCTCTCTTACTGGAAATACTCCGTTTGGTTTAAGCGAGGAGCGGCGCCTGGGTAGAGCGTGCAGGAGGCACGACATGACGTTGATTACGCCGTGGTCACGTACATAGGTCTTTGGTCCTTACATACCGATGTTCCTGAATCTTCTTCACCCTCGGATGTTTGTTTTCTTCCGGGTTTTGCGACAGCTACGATTGAAACATGATCAACACGCCCACTCGCTCGCTGTGGATACTCCGGACAACGAGCGTCTCTGTTCGCACACGGGCTCGAGCAGACATCACACAGACTTTGTACTCGGGAGTTGACAGGGTGAAGTCCGTTTGATGCTTGCTCCGCTATTATTCGGACATTTACCTTCTCGCAGACAGCTCCTCTGGATACTGTCTAGATAAGTTCAGGGCTGCAGTGCATGTGTTAGAGGCGCTTGTGTGTGCACATGTGAGGCATCGATACTAACTGATGCTGGCTGGATGTGGTGAGGAGGGTGAGGTGGGCGGGAAAGAGCGTCACACACCAGCAGTTGTGTGAAGGCCTGCCGTCCCTACTTCCTGCCAGAGACCGTCTGAAGGGAGGCCCTCCATAATTCAATAACAATAATCCCCAATGAAGGCCCAATAAAGCAGGCCGCTGTGGGGCGGAACTAACTGGCCGTGCGCCTCCTCCTCCTCCTCCAAATCATCCGTCCATCACTGATTGGAGAGAGAGGCTGGGATGGGTAGTGGTGTGGGGGTCTGGGGAACAGGCCCAGCTGACATGCTGCCTACAGCCAAAGGCAAGGCAGACAGAGATCCCGTGAATCCCTCCCTCCTCACTAACCTACCCACCCTCCCTCCTGTCGATCCCCTCAGCCCACCTCACCCCGGTCCGCCCCCCACCGAGCCGGAGACAGATCCGAGGAGTGCAGCTGCCTTCCATAGTTCCCCGGATGACTGAGCGGCCATGACCGCTAGCCTGGCCTGCAACCCGCCACACAGACGCACACAATCAGACAGACTCACAGAGAGACGGTTGACACAGTCTGGCCACAACTAATGATTACTTTCATTGTCGATTATTTGCTCGTTAAATCGATGTGTCGTTTGGTCTATAAAATGTCAAAGAATTGTGAAAAATGTAATTTAAGCGTTTCCTGAATACCAAGATGACGATCCTCAAATGTCTTGTTTCGTCCACAACTCAAAAGATATTCACTCTACTGTCATAGAAGAGTAAAGAAGGCAGAAAATATTCACATTTAAGAAGCTGGCACGTACTACACAGGCTGGGGTACAGAGAAGCGACTCTCAGTTGGGGTCGCCTATCGATCACTTTTTAGTCAAATCAATCACCTGTCCTTTAATGCGCCGTGGCGGCTGAGTGACCTCTGGAATCCATAACATTATTATTAATGACAGTCAAGTACCACACATCCATGACCCCCCCCCCCCTTATAATACTTCACCTAAGGTTATGAACTCACTGTGGAGAGAAGACAGAGCTCATTTATAATCATTATATCATAAGGTCACAAAATGTGTTATTCCAGCTGACTGCATCAGTGCCCACATGTACGATGTGTGTGTGTGTGTGTGTGTGTGCCGTCTCTGTCTCTGTGACTGTCTGCATGAGGACTTCATTAACAGCTTATCTTGGTTTATACTTGCATTAAGACGATCAGAGGTGTGATGCACAGTATTGTTTATCTATTTGGTTGTTTGGTCAACCGGTGCCGGGGCGAGCCTTGGAGGGTTACTCAGCTATGATGACACAAACAATACAGTAAGTGGCTTAGAAGAGACTTAATTGGACTCTAATGCCTTCATAAGGCCTAGAGATGTAATACAGCTGACAACAAACAGTAACTAAGGTATAAGAATGTACTAATTAAAGTTAATTAAGGCCTTTCTCATCTGCGCCACATGTTTGATCTCTCAGAGGCAGCTAATTTGCTGATTCATGCACAGTGTGTGTGTGTGGAAGACATACAGTGTAACTGGGAAATGTATTACTTTTCAGTGTAAAAATATTCTGGGGATAGCTCTGATGTCGTAGCTGTCTCCACAATCAGCGTATTACTACAGTGTGTACAATGCACTGCTGTGGACAGGGCAGCTGCAAAACTTATTTTAGACACACAAAAGAAAGGCCTACCAAAAACAAATTGTAAGCTATAATAAGGATATTTGCAACCCTGTACCTTGCTGTCAGACAGCTCTTTCTGACGGGGAGCAGAAGCCCTCATCTACGCTCTCTTTAAAGCCACCAGTCTCCATTGACAAAAACAGCAATTTTTTTTCCAAGCAGAACACGGGAGTTGCTGGTCTACCGCTGCCTCGCTGGTTTACCTTGTTTGTGTTATTGGGTGACTTTTTGTGTTTTGTGTTTTAAAGTGATATTTTGGATTCACCAAAATCACACAATAACAAAGAAACTAACCGACTGAAGCAGCGGTTAACCTGCTGCTATGTGTTCTGCGAGGTACATTTACTGTTATGACGTCCTGTTTAGTTTATTGCACGACTTCACAGACTTCACGTGGATAAAGCCCGTATAATGATTTTCATTAAATCATCATTCTACAACCCTGGACAGCTGTCTTTTCATAAGTTAAACAAGAACTTCGGTATTTGCCTCAGACTTGGATGCGGTAAACTCTTAGCTGGTCGTCGAAGGAAATGAAGGCATCATTTTTAAAGTCCAACATATTTCAAAACTCATGTGATGAAACAAAAACTTCAGATGCAGTCCCACATCAACTGATGTAGTATGTGTTTGTGACTTTATATCCTTTCCATGTCTGTGTGTACAGTGCGTTTGCATCTACATCCATACATCTGCATGTGTGTGTGTGTGCACGTGCATGCCTTGGTTCCCTTGTGTGTCAGTGGGGTACTGCCTGTTGACAGATGAGAGCTGTGCAGTGAGGGTCTCTGAGAGGCCTGACAGATCTGTGACAGAGTATGCCTGAGGAGAGGGCCTTCATGTTAATCCACTCTCATACATGTTAACTACACTTGGATAGTCCCACGCTGAGCTGCCTTAAGACAGCCTGGTACGGTTCTACACGGCTCCCAAACCCCTGTGAGAGCCCCAAAACAAGCCTTCCAGAGCCAAAGCAGACCTCTTTGTCACATAATGCCACAAACATGTGCAAACACACACACCGGCAATCACTTATGCAAGTCAAAGCAAGGCTGCAATTAAGTAAGCAGACTGTAGGCTGAAAATACACAGAGCTAACAAAGCAAGTGGGAAAAAAGACGACATCTTACTTCAGCTGTCTGAAATAAGCTGTTGTTTTAATGATGGGGAGGCCATGAGCTTAGACTGTGTGGAATAAAAAAGACGCAGCGTGCAGTCAGTCTGTTTTTGTTTTGACTGGAAAGCTCATAAAAAGGACTTTACAACTATAGTGATCCAGCACTGGTCAAGAGATCCAGCACAGTTAGGAGGGGGGGCGGAGGGCTGGATACTTCCTCTCCAGTGGGTTTTGTAGAGACTGGAGTAGAGTGTGAGGTGCTGGCCAAATGGGCACCTAATTTGGCTCCAAAAGCAACTCTGTTTCAACACAGTCTCGTGCCAGAAGTAGAAGGGAAGCCGAAACATCTTCATTCAGCTGGTCCCTGAGTGGAGTTTTAGTGTCGCTTCATTACTTTCTTGAGTAAATATTGAGAACAGGAGAGCCAACAATGATTCATTTCTCTTTACCACACAGCAGGGTCAAAAGCGAACGAACGGACTGAAAAACTTCTTAAACTAAACTGACAGCACGTGAGAATTATTAGGACTTCATTCAGAGAGTTTCATACTCCCAGAGATCCTCAACCAAGTCTGAAGCTGAGCCCGCTGGACTGATGTAGACACGGGGGGAAATGGGGTAGGCGTGTTTACTTTGAGGAGTGGAGTATGTGCTGTCTAATCTACTTCTTGTGGGAACCTGTAATGCTGTCTGATACCTGTTAAAAGTGCAGACACGCAGAGGCCTATGCGCTCTGCCCCCGGTCATGCCTCCGAATGAGCAGTACAATAACACATTATGAGTCACAGACAGTCTCCCATCTAACCCGCTACATTAACGTTGTAAACACAGGATATGGTTGTTGAGGGGAAGAAGTACACACACACATACTAACGCATAAACACACATTGAATTAGTGAAAGGAAGACAAAGGAGGATCAGACTGTAAGAACAGGCCCTGGGCTGTTTTCAGTCCGTGCAGACCAACACTAGAGCCACTAGATAACTGACTGAACCAAGCTGACGCAAGACCATGAACTGGGAGGCAGGAAGACAAACCCTCCCGTCCACACGTGGCCATGCAATGGAATTTATATTAAAGTCTGCCTCCAGGCAAGTTCAAGAGCATGTCAAAATAATCTGCTATGATTCATATCTTGTTAAATATGGGTTTCCCACATACAAAGTAAAAAAATAAATGTTTAACAGGGGCTGTAAACTTTTCTTCATTACTGTGGGAATGTTCTTACATCTACTCTTTTTTTTCGTCATCGAGAAATCCTGGATCTGGCCTCGGCCCTCCAGCAGTGCGCGTCATGGAAGAGCGATGAGTTTGGAGTGAGAGGAAACATGGCAAGGATTCAGCCATTCATGCTTCACTCAATCTGCTGCGCACCAACATCGGTGACTAGCAGAAGTGTCAGAATGTTAAGTGTCGTTCGCATCTTTTATTTGTTTATGCTTGTTAGCTTGTCACTGGCAGTGGTTGTGAAATATACAACAATAAATATTGGGATCTTTTTGTAGATATAGAAGGAAGCCCCAGGATCCGGTTAGCATCCAAAAACTACACGCTCTACCGTGTTTGCAGCCAGAACCTTCACTATGCTAATGCTAACTCTCGCACTCTGACTGTCTGCTCCGCTGCAGGCTTCAGCCGTCTTTGCCGTGGTGTCGTGTCAAAGACTGTTTTCCTGCCGGTAGTGTCAGCATTTGCGCACCTCTCTAGTGACAAACTGTGCACAGATGCTGGAGACATTTTAGTGGACATAAACATAATGTAGTGTGCTGTGTTGTAAATCAATCTGATCTCTCAACGCTCAATGAAAAAACACCACCAGAACACAGGTCTGGGGCGTTCCAGGCTGACTGGACAAACTGTGCTGTGCACTCGTCGTGTGTGTGCGTCACTGTGCTCACATGCCTACGAAACAAAAACATTGCGTCTTGCGGCCGCTCATGTCAGTCAAAAGCAGCAGAGAGCTGAATGCAGCCACCACAGCCTCGTGAGTCGGATGTTGATGTTTTAATTATATCTTTGCTATTTGCACATCACTTTGCTGCCATTATTTCTCCGCCTCACTCCTTCAATCCCTCCGTCCCTAATGAAGAACAGAGAAATGTCAGGCAGCTCGAGGAGCGTCTGTCCCACATCAACATCACGCAACAACCCTCCAATCAACCCGAGAAGTGGCATAATGAAGATGTGTCGCAGGTGTGTGTAAGCAGGTGTGTGTGTTTGTCTATTTAGAAGGTATGAAAGGCAGATTTCAATAGCTTGTACGCTGAACAATAGGGCCAATCAGTCTCCTGGATCATGCCTGATTAAAAGATGAGCTCACTGTAGGTGAGTATGCAGAGCACAATGAATCAGTCGTCGAAAGATTCAACACTCATCAATTGTTTCTTCAAAGACAGGCTGAGTGAGCACTCGTGCTAAAACCGCACAGAGAGCAAGGGAACAAGGAGACATTTCCCAAAACAACGCGAGCGCTCCACCTCGATAGCCTTGATGGGCATGAGCACAATGACAACTCGAAAAAGTAAAATTCTCATTACCCTCTGTGGAGGGAAAAGAGAGAAAGACAGAAGCAGGCTAATGAGCTAGTTAAGGTGGCAGTAAATGTCATTCCTCCTGTGGCAGGCCGCAGGCTGCAGTACTGCTACAGGCCATTACCTGGACAGTCAGGGACACAAAAAGCCTGCGTCAGCACTTACTGCACTGCCTGGCATTCACACACAGAAGACAGGAAAAGACAGGATGAGAGAGAGAGAACTGTATATATTCTGTAACACGCAACCCATCTCTATAACATGCATTACATTAAAAGTCTAAGTGGATCATGTTGAGGAAAGAAACGTGTGAGCTGGGGAGACACAGTCTTTAGTCGTTTTTAATCTTCTTTCCATTGACAGGAGCTGTAATGAGTAAAGAGCTTTTCTGGCTGCTTTCCACTCAGGTGTTGACCGTGCGCTGCTGGCTTGTTAGCTGCTTGGCCAAGTTGGTTCGACCTTTTAGTAATTTATTCTCAAGTCCATCTAGAGGGATTGCATTTCCAAAGTGGATCGCTGTGAGTTGGCTGAAGAGCGAACAAGGACAAAGTCTGAAGGTGTTGCAAGTTTTTTGTAGTGAATGGGCAGTGGAGGGTGGAGTCAATAATGTTTGCATCTGCTGAATCAAGCGCGCACACACACTCACACACACACACACAGAGACTTTGCATGGTCAGTTGTTTCAATTTAACCGAGTGACTAATTATCTGCCTGTGGGCAGAGACGACCACGGTTGAATGTCAGGGATAAAAAAGAAAGAAGTGGAGGTGCAAGGACGGTGTAAGTGAGTTCATTGCATCTAGTTCTGAATTCACTTCAGAGGCACATTTATCCAGACAGACAGCTGCTCATAAAACTACAACAGACACCTTCGTTTTCAAGGCAAGCTGAAGAATGTAGCAGTAAATCCTCATAGGACTGAATATGCCAACACTGTCAGCGTGTCAAGTGTCATGTTTATTTAACTCTGCTGATGCTTCAGTCCATACCACCACGTCACATGGACGAGGTGTTATGGTCTCTTTAGTGTCTTTAAAAACCAGAAAGAAGGCATACTGGTCTACTGGCACATAGAAAGAAGTCTATTGCCTGGTTTTAGCAGGTTTCCCCGCATTTAAAAAACCTGCATATAGAATGCAATTTACTAATTTTGGTGGAATGAAGGGTATATGTCAGAGAAAAAGCTGTGGACATAGGCACATGCACGCACACACATCTCGCACACGTTCACACCTTGAACCCAAGTGGACCATTAATCCGGCTCTTGTAAAAGAAGGCGAGCCCTCCAGCACTCACGCCGATCTCTGAGGGCCTCGAACAAATAAACTTCCTTTGGTTTTAAATAAAGCCCCGAGCCTCTTTTGGATTTAAATACATTCTGGCTCCGCTTCCCCGTTGGTTTCAATGCACCTCTGGGTCCAGCGTATGGAGTCGGGCTGCTGCCCATATGGTCCCCACTGGATTAGGCTAAGGAGCCCGGCCACATAATGGGGAGGCCCGGGGAACCATTAAAAACCCATTAATTGTGAAGTTTGAAGATCCTTATGGCAATGATATGCTAATATTTCTTTGCACTGGAGACGGATTGAAGAAAGAGCAGCGGCCAGAGAAATACACCGAGTGAAGAGGAGGGTGAGAGAAAAATGTGAAAAGAGAATCTACAGACTGTGCCAGGTTGCTGGAACTCTCTAACATCCAGTTGACACACACACACACACACACACACACACACACACAGTGAGAGAGAGTAGTGCAGAATAAAGAAATGGGGAGAGCAGAGGATAGAGAAACTGCAGGCAGCAGAAGACAAAGAGGTCAGTGTTGTGGAAAACATGGAGTCTGACATTAAAGTGATGCAGTTCAACATGCTAGCTTTAGTGTTAGAAATGGTTGAGAGATCTCCACGCACAGTGAGATGAACTGAAAACAAACTGAGCGAGTAGGAAGGACAGACGGGGAGAGAAAGAAGGTGAGAAAAACGAAAAAGAGGAACAGGAAGTCACTGAAAATGAAACAAAGATAGATGGCGAAACCTATCCTTTCATCTCCAAATGTAATAAAAGCAGTGGCCAGGTGGCGAGATTCCGCATATCTCGGCATTCCTCTGTATTGCAGAGTGGACGGCAGGAAGCCTAAATCCCCTCCAAGCAGATTAACTAGAGCCAGCCAAGGAACCAGAACACAGATTTGGGATGCATCGCCCAAACACGATTTAGGCTTTTCACTGGCAATTACTCTCCGTATACATTTCAATGCGTAACCCTGAATGCAGCTGATGCTGCCCTGGCTCTGTAAAGGACTTTAGCTAATCTGAGACTTGCCACTGTACCAGAAGCTTACTGTGTGTGTGTGTGTGTGTGTGTGTGTGTGTGTGTGTGTGTGTGTGTAAAAAGGCCGGGGCCGCTGCTTCCCGTTGTTTACATCCAACACTTAAAGCAAGAAGCAAGCTACTTGTTATTCATGGAAAGCCACTTGTACATAATGTGGACGTCATTATTGCAATGTGTAGTATACATGTCACATTACAGCACAGCGGACATGACGGAGAAATCAACACATCAGCATCAATAACCGCTGCAGCCACAATGAAGGGAGCTGGAAAGGCTGGGCCGTCCATAATGAGTCCTCTCCCTATCTGCGTCTAGGATGCTGATGAAGGAGAAGGAGACTGGACTTGTCATTTCCCTGCCGGGCCCTCGGGAGCCAGGTGTCTCTCTTTAATGTGGAGACTAACGTAGGTTAATGAGCTGCGCAGGCCCCAGAGGAGATAAGCATTATAGGCTATATGAGATCCCCTCTCATCCCTTCATTTGGGTCAGACCCTGGGAGACGAAGCAGGAACAAAGGAGAATGTGGTGAAATGGAAGTAGAGGTGGAAGAGAGACTGCGAGAGAGTGAAGGGATAGAGAGACACAACAAAGAGAGCCAGGTCTGCCAGCCTTTAAAACAATTAAGCTTTGGATGAGATTCACTTAAAGGTTCTTCTGCCAAGCAAGGCCCAAATGTGGCAGTAAAGGGAAAGCTTAGCGAGAGCGGGCTTAATCAGAAACAGATTCTCAACAACAACAAACCAAACCACACACTCACTCACACACACACACACAAGCACAGGAAAGTCGACACTTTACATATTAAAGCTCGGCAGGGAGGAAAAAAGCCTGTGGAAACATCAAATTGTAATGAGGAACAGGCTCAGTGAGTGCATACAGGATAGAAAGGAAGAGACAGAAAGACAGAGAGATGTTAGGATGATGGAGGCATGAGAGCTTTTAAATATAATGTAAGCCCAAAACCGCAGATGTCCTTTGAGCCTGTTTTAAGAGTGTTTGCTATGGAGTTGTACTGTAAGGCTTTACTGCATTCCTCTTTGTGTCTTGCTCTCAGATGTGGGTTAGTCTTTTGTTTGGCTGTCTGGGGCTGCATCGCTGTATAAGCTATGAACTCGGAACACGCTGCGTGTCTGTCCCCAAACATGAATGTGTGCTCTGCTAAGATGCTACCAAAAGACGAGAGAAGTGCGAGCATGTTGAGGTGGGTAGAAGTGGAGGACGCCGACAGATGAGAGAAGCGGCAGAGAAAAGGAGGAAGGAGGGAAGAAATAGAAGGAAAAGAGGAGGGATGAAGAAGAGCGATGAGAAGATGTGTCGGGGAGATGTGTGAGGAAATGGAGGCGAGAGGACATAAAGCTGCAAGAAGAGCAGAAGGAGGGAGCAGAGAGCACGGTGGCACAGCTGATGGAGAGGCAGCCTCACATTCCAGGCTTGATCCTGTATAAACCCTGTCTGTTACTGCAGATCTGATATGGAAATAAGAGGCCAGATGGGGGCTTCCACTGGCCTTATAAGGGATTGTGGATTGGCCTGGATGGATCACGGGTGAGAAGCCATGGAGAATGAAAAGCAGAGAGAGAGAGAGAGAGAGAGAGAGAGAGAGAGAGAGAGAGAGAGAGAGAGAGAGAGAGGGAGAGAAGGCCAGACGCAGGAGCAGGGAATGGGCATTGGAGAAAAACAACACGAGACAAAGATGCTGAAAAAGTGGGAGCTCGAGAGGAAGAGATACGGAGGACGGTTGTAGACAGCAGCAGTATGAGAGGGAGAAAATGAGAATCAAACCAACATGCTGCCTTTCTGATGATATTCTTGTTGTTCTCCTCCTCTGATGCCGTTTCAGTGATCTTTGGTTTTTGAATGGTGGACTCATCAGGGCCCCAAGAACAGAAACAATTTCCTTCTCGTCACACAATAGCAAACCGAACAATAGAAGCCGGCACAGCTTGATTGGTACAATTCATCCTGCAACCATTGTTTCACACTGAGTCCCACAGGTCCACTTATTGTATTTTCTCTACTTCCAGAAAGAATAACTTGAGAAAGACTGCAGATGCAAAACTCAATGAACAAAAGGACGAATGTCAACAGCCGAGGCTGTGCTGATCACAGATGAAGCCATGTTCCATCGCCATCTATTTTCCAACTCAAGATCAACAACAACTGTGTTGGTATATCCCTTCAGTCTACTCCCTTTGTTCTGCAGTGTGTTTAGAACCAACAGCTTTTTCCTAGTCAAGATGTTCAGACGGTGGGAGCCAACGACCTGCTGAGAAACCTGATCAGCCACGCTAATCTGATCAGCTGCACTTTGTTCAAGTGTGTCTTATTTAAAGAGGACAGCACTCCCAGCATGCCGTAACCCAAACACCATCCTATCCCCTTACAGCAGAGGATCCTGGGGAGCCGACACAGTCATTGGATCCCAGACACCTTCCCATCCAACACCGCCCCACCCACCTGACATCTAGCTCGCAGCCTAAACACAGCATACCTGCACCCAAATGTTCACCTGCCCACATCAATCTGAGCCTATTAGGGTGAAAACTCATGACACAAATGTTTGCTTCCTAATCAGTTGGAAGGCAAAAGCCCCCCCCCCACCTCCCTCCCCCCATAGCGTGTGTGTGCATGCATGCACTTGTGTGTGATGAAACACTCTTGAAATAGAGTGAAACACGTAGCTTTTTTTTTTTTAATGTATGATCAAGGGATTTTCCACACACCTCCCTCATACAAATAAGTGAGTAAATGTTATGCACAAATGCACACGTGGGACGACGTGAACATTTCATGTCACGGTTATCCAAAATAATTGGGATTTGCAGTATCATTATAATAATCATCCAAATATGCTTAAAATGGCAATGAACTGGAATTATTTTGCCTTGGACATTAACAATTGTTAAGTGAAAAACAATCTTAAATAAGGTAATCATAAAGGTCCCCCTTCAGAAATAAAGGATAGATAAATAAAATGTCTGTTCTTTCTTACGTGATAATTCTTGTACGGCTTCGTTGTTCACTTCTCTTCCAAGATAACAAGCTCGACAGCTTCTTCAAGTCACTCATGTGTCCTGGTTATGGAAACCCACTGTCAGCGTATTGTGAATGTTCTCTTTCATGGCCATCCTACTGCACACCAGAGAATATTATGTTAAATATAAAACACACGGTGCACAAACCTTCAGCTGTATATATTGTGGCCACGCATGTCAAAGTTAAAGAAATGTGTGACACACCATCGGCACAACACCTCAGGGAAGTATGATGTAGAAAAGATCGTTGCCCTCTAATCCCCAAATTGGACATGAAACTGGTTTGTCTGTTTTTCTGATAATTCATCCTCACAGTCAACACCCAACTGAGCCAACAGCAGAAATCAAACTGTGGCTGCCAAATAAACCAAAACACTTAAAGACTGACGGTGACACCTTATTCCCCACAGAAACGTTTAACTGCCCTTTAAAGTAGGAAAGAGGAATGTTGATGCTTTGCTGCTGTGTTGCGATTCCATCAAATCATCACCTCTCTGCCTCCACTGCTAATCCACCCTGACACTGTGCGCCCACGTCACGGAGCACAGGGATGCCTTCGGCCCTGACCCTTACCTTTAGTCAGGTTACCAGAGGCCCAGATAATGTTTTCCCAACCGCTAACCATTATGGTTTAATGAATAACAGCAGTGTGTGAGCTGACCTGTGGCTGAAAGAGGCTCCCGGCTCCTGCTCCGTTCTTTGGTATCGTGACCTCGTTAAAGCCCTCTCTCGGTGGCCTGCCGTTGGCTTTCTGGTGATGTAGGTGCCTTACACAACCGTACCCCATGGCCTGGCTATTTCCCTCCTCTCCCTCGGTTCTTCACTTCTCCTCTTTCCCGTTACACAGAATCTGTCAAGCAATGTATCGACTGACACATTCGGACGCACCGGCCTTTAATGTGCAGCAACATTTCTGTCCAAATTAATTACTTCCTCCTTGTTTCTTTAAAATGTGTCAAATGTGTATAACTATTCAATTAAGGTCTTCTTTATCACATAATAATGCAAATTAAAAAATACTTTTGTGTACTTTACTGAGCATCGGTTTGGTAAACATGTCCCCAGTGCAAAGTTCTTTTCATGGCGATAAAAACCTGAATCATCAGATCCCTAATAGGAACATTTAAATGTTCATTCATTTAAAACAAAGAGTGGATCTGTGGCCAGCGATCACAACACACACACACACACACGCACATACAAGCTCTGCAGAAGGAACTGTCCAATCCCATTAGGACTGCAGCCGTCTCTGCTGGACGGCTGGACTATTAAGAGCGAGTCAAGGCTGACAGCTCTGTTTCATAACCACATGAGGCCAAGACCTGACATGCAGCTGTCAAGAGAAAGAGATGCCTGTGTGTGTGTGTGTGTGTGTGTGTGTGTGTGTGTGTATTAAAGTGGCGAGCAGGTAAAGGCTGAGTGAGTGGAGATTACCAGTGGCTTGAAATATTATCACATGCTATTAGCACTGTATCACTGTTCATTAGGCTGATGGCGAGCTGGAGTTACTTGACAGCCCTGCGGCAAGAGTGCGAGAGATGGAGAGAGAAATAAGGAGTGTGCGCAGAAGAAATGTAGAAATGAGATTGGAGCAAGAGGACAGTCTGGGAAGAGGACAATCCTTCACCGTCAGAGACTCGACATCCAGGCTTCAGAGGGGAAACAGGAGAGACGTGGCATACAACTACATTTCCTCATTATTATTGACATAACACCCATAATAGACGATTAACCAGATGACTGCAAGATGTCAAAAAGCCTATATCAAAGAAATGATTTGTGTAGAGCCAATAAAAGCGTCCTGTAAACAGTGTGTGATCACAGAAGTGCATTAAACAATGCTGTCACCCACACGAGCTTAACTCTCAGGGCCCCGATAACTGCTGCTGTCTTGTATGAAGTAGCAGACAGAGGAGCAGTAAAGCTGTCTCACTATCAGACACAAACATTAGTCGCTGTCACACTCACTTTGCCTTCGCACAGACAACAGTTTAGTATATCGTCGAAGCCAAAGCAATTCTCATTTCTGAGATCTAGTGGCGCTGCACAACTTGAAAAGACACTTGAAATGGAAGCACACATTTGCAAAGTAGATGAGAGGAATGCTGTTTGGGTTGCTTGAGTAATCTAGAATCATTATGCATGCTATGAAACACAAAAACAATGCTTGTTTTTCTTTTTTTCTACTTGTAACTGCCTCTAATGAGGAAGATCATTACGATGCATGTAAAGTAGGGACAATTCATCAAGAAGTTCAAAAAGATTCGCTCTGTTGTGAGACACAGTTAGAGTTTCTCTGCGAGTTTACAAAGTAATAGTTTGCTATCTCTCCCCTCTCTCCTTGCTATCCCCCTTTTATCTAATTTTGGAGCACTCTAAGAGCCAGCAGTAATGAATTGGCTAATCACAGTTATCTGGCCTATTCAAGTGCTTTGTAAAGCAAATCAATAAAGCTTGGCTCTGTGCCAGCCATCCACTTTGACAGACGTTGCTTTCTAATCTATTTCAGTTTTTTTTCTCTGTCCTAAAGATGTTTACTCTGTCTGTCCTCCTTCTCTGTCTCTGCACTTCAGCAAGGTCAGCGGGGAAATGGAAGGAGAAAAAAACCTCACATGCCATGCCAGCTGGCAACTCAGAGGACAAAAGTCAAGCGCTGAGTACTTGAAGTTCATTTGACAGAGATACATTTTCTCTTTGATTGGTAGAACTGTTGGAAGTCATTGTAGCTGTGAGACTTATACCTCGGGCAAGAAAAAACTAACAAGGCCTACGCCCGTACGATGCTGTTTCCACAGTAACAGATCAATAACAGCGACGCAACAACTGATAAGAATTTCTATGAATTTCAAATGTTCTCCCTGTGGTGCCAACATTGGCTGCAGACTAAACAGGAATATTGATGGGCTGCGAGGCCCGTCCTCCCAACACAGAACCCTTGCATAATGTCTTGGATATTTGATTGCCAGAGCATGTGGGCTAGAAATATTCATAAGAATGGAAAAAGGCCACTTCCTACTAAGAGAAACATTTGGGAATATTCAGACTTATTTTCACTTGTTTAATCTTTCCGCCTAACCAGGAAGACATGGATCTGGGTAGTCGGTGTCCTTTGATGTGGCTTCCCAATCCTAATGACGCTACTGCTCCCAACATTGGTGAAAACCACACGATCCACCGCCACAGTATTACTCCCAGGCTCTGTGCTGTATGTGAGCGACCGTGTAACATCGGCGCCAAGTTCTACGTCTTTTTTTCCCTTCAAGGCCCCGAGTACTTCCAAACACGAGAACGGGTAAATAATGCTGCATTAACCTAATTTGTAGCCCAATCAACCAGAGAATATGTTAAAAAAAAAAAGAAAAAACTAGATTACAGCAATTCTCTCTCTACACATGGTCTCTGGTGAAAAGTGGCTCCAACAACAATGAGTTAATTAATCTCACTCATGAAGTTAAGTCCAATTACGGGAGGCATTGAACAGGGTAATTTGATTCTTTAAAAAAAGAGAAGCTAATGGCAATAACAAATCTAATAAATAAAATCAAGTTTTCTGCTTAGAAAAAAAACTGTGATTGTGGTGATACATTAAGGTAGTAGTGCACATATTTATCCACATATGGGATTCTGTCTTTGTGTCTTTTGGGATTTGGCTATGTTGGCATAGATGCATAGTGCTGCATATCGGCTTTATTAAAGTGGCTAAATTAAGCCTACATGTATAAAATCCATCTGTAGTGAAATGTGTGCACTGCATGAGTATTTGTCTCTTGTTGTTACATGAGGAAAAAAGCTTCCTTCGAGACACTGGCAGAGAAAAGAGCAAGCAATTAGAGGAAGAGAATGGAGAGGGAGGCAGATCGAAGGAGAGAAAGCAACAGAGAGCTGTTTGAATGTGATTAATGAGATCACTGCAGGGTAGGCTGTGTCATTGTAATAGTCTGAGCGGGGGAAGAGAAGGAGAAAGAGAGGAATGAGGAGGGCATAAGAAAAGAGAAAGAAAATGAGAGCCGGTTGACTGACCGAGCTACATTTAACTCACTGCTATGAAAAGAGAGGGAGAGAGGGAGAGAGACAGAGAGAGAGAGAGAGAGAGACAGAGAGGGAGAGACAGAGACAGAGAATTAGAGAGAGAGAGAGACAGACAGAGAGAGAGAGAGAGAGAGAGAGAGAGAGAGGGAGAGAGAGAGAGAGAGAGACAGAGACAGAGAGACGGAGAGACAGAGAGAGAGAATTAGAGAGAGAGAGAGACAGAGAGAGGGAGAGACAGAGAGAGAGAATTAGAGAGAGACAGAGACAGACAGAGAGA